>JAHWFO010039019.1:1254270-1285322 GCA_023313115.1 Rhysida immarginata
AACAAGAACATTTATAAATATAAGAAGGACAACTTCTTATATTTTAATAACTATATCTTTCTATTAATTTATAATATGTAATTTGCATAATTTTTTATTTAAAAAAAGGAAAAATTTATGAAAAATACTTCTAGCAAAATTTTTACATTATGCAATGGTCACTATGGAAATGATGAAGAGACTAGTACCAAACATCATATGTATTATATCGTGTAATAGTCTATTAAATTAGTATTTTTTACGAATAATCTCGTTAGACTTTTATACCACCAATAATTAATTACGTTTCCTTGGCTGTCGAGTTTAATCTATATATATAAAGAAGGATGTTTGTGGGTCTGTGCGTCTGTGTGTATGTTTTTTATACAAATCTACAGTTTTATTCCGATCTTGATAAAATTTCGCATACATGACCATCAAAGCATGAGGAAGGTCACTGTCTACATCGGATTTCGGAAAAATAATAAATATCGATAAAAAATCGATATTCATGGTTATGGCAAGGCATATTAATGAGAAATATCTCATGACCAACAATGCAAGGCAAAGTTTGTACAACAATAGGTATCAACAATGGTATCAACACGCAATTCACAAACGCTCTGCATGGACCAACAATCAATATCTCATGACTAACAATGAAAGGAAAAGTTTGTGCAAGTGTAATTATCCCGGGCAACGCCGGGTACCTCTTCTAGTTAATAATAAATTTTTAGACTGCAAAATTAACAATGTATGTTGCAGATTTTTTTTAAAAAAAGAAGTGTGTGGAATTTTTAAATCCAAGTGAGAAGACATTCAGCAAGCTAAAATAGTGTTAAAACAAGAATATAACTCGTAAAACGATTTTCAAATATGCTGAAAAGAAGAATATAAAAATTTGTTGTTTAATATTACTGTAATATTTTTATATACAGCAATGGCGAAAACTGCATGTAAATTTACGTATTCGATTGCAGCGCTCACACGAATCTTTCCAAACGCGCGCGAAATGAGAATGAAATCCTCGCACGTCTAAATGTTTTAAACTACTGGGTCTATGTTCTTTCCACTGCTAGATCAAAGTTATCATAAACGTCAAGAGAGAAAAACCATTGTTTCAAAGCATTGCCGGGTAAAATCTTTTAAGCATTCCAAGGAGCTTTAGCTCTGACGCAGATGTAATTTTAATATCTCACTTTTACTTCCACTTGGTTTAAATAAACAGTAGAAATACCTTTGATTCTATATGCATTCACGTTATTTTAAAATATAGGCCTAACTTCAATTAGCCATTTTAACAATAAGCCTAATATTAATTAGCCATTTTTAACAATAGGCCTAACATTAATTAGCTAATTTTCACAATAGGCCTAACATTATTTAGTCATTTAACTGTAGGCCTAACATTATTTAGTCATTTTAACTGTAGGCCTAACATAAATTAGCCATTTTTAACTATAAGCATAACATAAATTAGCCATTTTTCACAATAGGCCTAACAAAATTGAGTCATTTTAACTGTAGGCCTAACATAAATTAGCCATTTTTAACAATAGACCTAAGATTAATTAGCCATTTTGAACTATAGGCCTAACATTATTTAGTCATTTTAAAGGACAACTCTACGGTCACATACAAATTTACTTAAATCGAAAGGCTAACCTATTAATAACAACATAGCATATTTAATTTTTTTAAATTCGACTCCTAAATGTGTGAAAAACGAAGCGATTTGAAATCGGGAGGCATCCATCTTGGGTGGAGGAGTGACGTAGTGCGAGGATTGCTCCCAGTCAGTTTTGCAGTGAAGCTTTAACATTCACTATAGATCTACATTCACTCAGTACTGCCATGGTTATTAGAAGTTAGAAGTTATTATCCACTAACTTCTAATAACCATGGTACTACGTTCACTACAATTTTCACAATGTCTGGACATGAAAGCAGCGATTCAGATGTCCGTTTTGAGACTTACGAAGATATGGAGGCTTATTTTAACAACTATCTATATAATGAATTGGACAATGATTTGGAGAACCTTGTGGATGGTTTAGGCGTGCAATCATATAGTGTAGAACCTCTCCTGCGCGATCACCCGTCATTAGATGAGGAATCCAGTGTCGCCGAATCGACGGAAAATGTACCACTCGCAACAAATTGTCAAGTATATTTAATACATATATTATTTAAATGTGAACAATTTCATGATATTAATTTTCAAATTAGGTATCAGTGCACAATATGTGAAGATATGCCGACATCACAAGTGCGAACGTATGCTGTCGTGATTATGCCGAGATCGATCAGCATATGCCCAGTGGTTCGGCGTGCATCACCGAAAATTCCGTCTTTTCAAAAATCTGCCGGGATTACGATATACCAGCAATCTAATTTGTCCATTAGATTTGGGTGCACATGGGAAGAAATAAAAAAAAAGTTCTTCCCCGTTACGTTGTGGCAGCCATTCGAAAAATATTTTTTTCACAAGAACATTGTGGTTTCATATACTGTAAAATTTTATTAAAACTAATTACAATTCTCTGAAGCAATTTTCTTTGTTTATTTGATCATAACTAAAATTTATGGAAAAACGAACTAAATTTCAGGTTATCAAATGTATTTTGTTACACTGATATATTTTAATTTACGTTCATCACTAAATATAAACTATTTCAGCCAGTTTAAATGACAAATGACAGTTTCAAAACATTAAAAAAAATTTGCTACTGTTAGCACCATTTAACTAGATTACCTAATATAATTTTAATGAGGTCTTAGTCAAACATTAAAAGCAATAGCCAATAACTAGTCCCCCCTTCTTTTTTCTATTTGTGAATTTTAACCAAAAATGTGGCTTCAAATCATAATCAATTGGCAGCCTCCTCCCTCCCTTCTCTATTTTTGGTTGGCTTCCATTAAATGCTTCAATGAACAAAATAATTCCTCTTGACGAAGTAGCAGGAGCTCCGAGTTCGTCTATTTTTTGAAAAATTGAATTTTTCGAATGTAGTATTTAGAAATGAAAACGAGCTCTTTGTTCTTATGTTTCTCATCATTTTCAATCGAATGTGGCCATCTGAACACTTCAAAACGTGTAGTTGCATTTTGTCTGGTTGCATTTTATCCGGATACCTCTTTAGATACCTTGCGCAAATAGATAGTGAGCTTAATTAATACCTTCGTACATTAATACGACAGGATCAATAACAAAACAAAACTTTTCAAAGTGAACGGAGCAGAGTCGACTAGTTCGCGGTCGGAAGCCAGTTATCTCTTCGATCAAAAATTATCCATTTCTTCCTAATTCTTACTTAGGAAATTGAAGAAATGATAAATTATTATTACTACCTCTATTCTTATAGCCAAATACTAAATAAGAATGAGGCATGACGAATATGCGATTTACCATTCAGGAAGATTGGTCGTAAATATCTACTCAGTGAGAAAATATCAGGAGACGTTAGAGAGAGAGAGAGAGAGAGAGAGAGAGAGAGAGAGAGCTGATTTTTAATGCTGGGGCATGGCGGTAAAATCGATGTCAACATAGTGAATTAGAGAAATAATTAGCATTAATTATTGTTTGAAAGCTTTCATAGTGTGATTTTTTAGTAAACAAACTAAAAAAAGTTTCAAAATTCATTCAGTGTCATTCATGTAACGTCTCATTTATTTAAAATCATCCATTTCTTGACTTCGCTTTAAAAGCTACACACATTTCAATAAATATTCATTTACATAGAGTACATTAAATGAATTAAAATGACCAAAATAATTATATAATAAAAGGAATGGTTTGATAATATTTCAATAACACAACCTTTTATAAACCCCTCCTTCATTAGAACTTACATTGGTCCCCTTCATTTATTTATTTTATTTTATTTTCATTCAAAAAGGAGAATCACATTTATGTTATTATAACCAAAGTAATATTTGGTAACTCTTTCTAGTTTTTTTTTACTTAAAAAAATCACGCTGCGGAAGCTTACAAACAACAGGGATTAGCATTAAAACATTAAATCGACCCCAGCAGCTAACCTCGCACTACGTCAATTCCGGAAAAAAATGGCCGGCGCGAGGGGAGTGCAAACGCGCTAATTTTCGCTTTTCAAAGCATTTTTTATATAGAAATTATGGACCAAAATTAAAAATTTCAACGGAATCGTGTTATATTTATATCAAAAATTAATATTCTGTAAAAAAATTATAATCGAATTTTTGCGTAGAGTTGTCCTTTAACTCTAGGCCTAACATAAATTAGCCATTTTTTACAATAGGCCTAACGTTATTTAGCCATTTTTAACCATCGCCCTAACATTAATTAACACATTTAACAATAGGACTAACAGCACTAAATTTTAAAATGAAATGAGCACGTGCATCAAGAACGCTTCATAACGGGCACGTGCTCCAGGCTGCCATCAACAATGCTTAAATGATAAACAAAAAGTAACACTGTATTCACTTATGACTCGTCGGTAGGATTCGATTGATACACTATATGATCAAAAATATCCGGACACCCCTCACAGATCATCGATTGTCCCAATGTCACATGATAATGACTTGCACATCATTTAAATAGCTTCCCACACCTTCAGACACAACTCTGCTTGGACATTGGCAAGAATGGGTCGTTCGGCAGAGCTCAGTGAGTTCCAACGTGGAACCATCGTTGGATGTCACCTATGCGGCAAGTCCGTGCGTGACATTTCCAGCCTTCTTCAGATACCCAAGTCAACAGTAGGCGATGCAATTATGAAATGGAAGACCCGGGGATCAACAACAGTTCAACAACGAACCGGTAGACCCAAGAAACTAACAGATAGAGATCGTCGAGTGCTTCGTCGTGTCACCCGCAGCAACCGGAAGTTCTCGGCGGAAAAAATTGCCACAGAGTTTCGAAATGCCTCTGCAAATGATGCCAGTACCATAACAATTCGTCGGGAACTGCACACGATGGGATTCCATGGCCGTGCTGCTGCCCACAAGCCCCACATCAGCAGGGTCAATGCCAAGCGACGTCTGGAGTGGTGCAAAGCCCACAGAAACTGGTCAATAGACCAATGGAAACGTGTAATGTGGACAGACGAATCTCGCTACACACTCTGGCAATCCGATGGACGAGTTTGGGTTTGGCGCATACCTGGAGAACGCTTCTTACCTGAGTGCACAGAGCCCACAGTCAAGTTCGGAGGAGGTGGAGTCATGGTGTGGGGCTCATTTTCATGGTACGGACTGGGCCAGCTCGTTCCTGTGCAAGGAATCATGAACTCCGACCGTTATCTGAATGTTTTGGACAACTGTGCACTTCCAACGTTGTGGCAATTTTTCGGAAACGGGCCATTTCTCTACCAACACGACAATGCTCCGTGCCACAAAGCAAGGCGTGTACAGCAGTGGTTTGGGGACTCAGGGGTCGAAGAAATGGGTTGGCCAGCACAAAGTCCCGACCTCAATCCTATAGAGAGTCTGTGGGATGAATTGGAAAGACGCTTGCGGGCCAGATCACATTGGCCAACTTCTGTACCTGAACTGATTCTCGCTCTTCGGGAGGAATGGAGGAACATTCCGGAAAGTACCTACCAACATTTGGTGGAAAGTCTTCCCCGAAGGGTGGAAGCTGTGATTCGGGCAAAGGGATGTGCAACGCCCTATTGATTTCCATGAAATCGTGGCTAGAGCGCAAACGTGCATGTGTCCGGATATTTGTGATCATATAGTGTATATTACATGCCCTAAGTTCATATTCTTAACATTAGTGCACGTGCTTGAAGGGGTCCACGAGAGCTCATCAAAAGTTGATATATCGCTGTTAAGTTCTTCCATTTTCACGTTTTCGTGCAAACGATGGCTGGCCAGGCACATAAAGGTACTGATCATGTTTGTATTGTTATATATAGCTTTAGCTAAAGCTCGTAATAAGGGGTCATTGAAGTACTTTTTGGGGGTCATTTTCTCGGACGTAGCATTTTGAAAATCGAAAAGAATGTCATATTCGTCTTGTGCTCGTCATTCCCGTTCGAATGACATATTACATGCCTTATATTGCCAATAAAAAAATTTAATGGGGGGGTTTGGGTCTCAATAGTCACGTGACTGTTAGACCGATTTCGACGACAAACTAATCAGGTGAGCTCAGGAAGGGTCTCTATCGACCAGCGAAAAAAGAACTTGAAAAAGTTAAAGCATTGTCGAGAAATCGTCGGACATACAGACGGACGGACAGACAGACAGACACACAAACAGAGCGAAACCAATATATGCTTTTCAGCATATAATAAGGGAGATTAAAAAGGGTAAAATATGGATAAACAGAAAAATAACTCTAATAATAGCAAAGATTTTTCTTAATTGCTAATAACAAATTTAATTTGGAAAAAGTTGTTTACTATTACATAATTATCTAAAGTCATTTATTTGTCTGCTGTGTTATTTTATCTGTTTATTTACAGTTGTTTACATGGTTGTTGCATAATTTTGAGTATGATAACCAGTTTAAAACTTATAATAAAAGGTTTTTAAATTAAACTAATGTTTGTGTAATTGTGTCTTCTGTCTGATGATACTGAAATTGAAAATGTTTCCCTGGGATTTCATTTAAACAAAACTGATTTTAGAAAACTGTTGCTTGTTGAAAATTTTAAAACCACGATTATATATACAGTAGATTCCTCTCTTTAAAGGTTGCTGTACCTTTCTCTAAATAGACCCTCATTATCTTCTCTTTTATTATTCTTGGCCTTTGCTAATCTTTTTTGTGCCCACTAACATTGGGCACAAAATGACTAAGAATCATAATTAGACCAAGAATCATAAAAGAGAAGATCGTGGGGATCTATTAGCGGAAGGAAGAGCGACCTTTAAGCTGTTCCATTAGCGGAAGGAAGAGCGACCTTGAAGCTGTTCCATTAGCGGTCTAAGTAGTGGGGGTGTGTCAACGTAAAGAATAGCGAATTGGAGGAGGTTTAATGGAACAGCGCAGTGTCGACCCGACCGCTGCATGCGTTTGGCGCTAGTATTTGATAACGAATTTTTAGTATTGAATCAGTTACGACCTTCGCTTCCCATTCTACTTCTTCCATGCACGGGTCTTCAGCCTAAGCGCTGCGTTAGAGCGAAGTAGCACGAGCGGATGTTTGTTGTGCGTTACTGTAGAGAAACGTGTTGGTTACAGCCTTTCTCCCCGTTCACAGCTCCGTGTAACTGCCGTTATTGAAAGTAGTTGGAAGTGCGAAACCTAAAATAAAGGCGAGACGCGTTCCGTTGCCGCTCGTGTTGGCTGTTAAGTTATGAAGTGGTGCGCTTTTGAAAAGCGCTGAGTTAACAGTGGCTGTTGAAGGGCGATGTGCTGGTAGTGAGCATTGGCTCGCGCTTATCCTAATAAGCGGTTCCGATTAATAAGACGGAGGTGCTGAGGCACATAAACGCTTTTAGTAAATTATTGGTAGTCTAAGCTACTGTTATAGTCACGGCCGTCTATATCTATCAGGCCTGACAACTGAAGATTGGTGACGTTATGCTAGAGGTCGGTTCCCATAGGAACCCCCCTTCTCAACGAATATATTTTAACATTGAAATGCATTAATTGATGACAAATTTTGTTTAATCGAGTTAGCGAATACTCCAAAAATATGAAATAAATTATCGCCTCCGTCAAAATGACAGGTAGACGACCTCATGTCTCGCCGACCTCTAGCATGACGTCTGTTGTCAGGCCAGGAGATATAATACGGCCGTGGTTATAATTATTCGGGAAATATACCCGTTATGAGGTTAAGTGCCCGGAGTCATTACTTAATTATCTGATTAATTTGTGTTAATATTGGGATTATTTATTTTGGGGTTATTCCTTTTACATTTGCTTGGGATTATTCAATTTGCTGAATGTTCTTTTACCTGGGTTATCACCTGGTAGTATTTTAGAGACTTCATCAAGAAGTACATTTTATATTTATTGTCTTGCACATGTTTTTATGGAATTTAGTATTTAAAATAAAATCTTATAAACATTCCAAGGAGGAGCTTTAGCAGTGAAGCAGCAACACAAGTTTATTAAAAATAAATTAATCACCCCCCCCCCCCCCCCCGCCTCCCAAATAGGATAAGGCAAGTCATTTATTTTTACCCCTTCATCTACACTTTTTACCTCTACCCAAGTTTTTTTTAATCAATAAATTGATTTTCTCGAACATAATACGTAAAAAATGTAAAAAACCTCGTATCTTCTTTCCTTTCCCATCATTTCCGAACGTATGATATATCACAAGCTATATGTTGCCATAGTTCTAAGGACCAATTGAATGCCACCTCCGGAAATTGGAACAATTGGGCCTAAACTTCATAGTAATGTAGATCTTGCCTAGAGAAATCTGGATACTGGATTTTACGCCTTTACGTACCTAAATGACACATAGATATTTTGCCCTCTCTGAATCCCACCCCCGTAATTCCGACCCCCTTATACCAAACAAACCAAACTAAATAGTGCAAATGGACATTCCCATAGTAAGTTACATTCCGAATTTCAACCATCTACCTCAAAAAAATGTAGAAATTATGAAGAGGACGGACTGACATTGTAAAAACAATAAGTAGCTCCATTCTTATTCTACTTACGAGGGTCAGTCAAATGAAAACCGGAAATATTTTTTTACAGTTCCTTTATTACAAACAGAGTTGGTATACTATTTTTCAATGTAGTCCCCATCTTTATGATGCATTCCACCATCGAGTCGGGAAGGCATGGATACCTCGGGAAAAATAATCTTCATATAATGGAGATCTTGCTTATAGGAATCTGCATACCGAATTTCACTCCTTTTTATGCATAAATACACCTAGACCGTTGGTCCCCTCTAATTTTCACTCCCAAATCTCCGACCTTAGTGGGCTAATCAAAACCTAACTATGTAGTGAAGGTGCACCTGCCCATAGAAAGCTACAGTCCGAATTTCAACCTTCTACCTCAAAAAATGTAGAAATGATGAAGGGCGATTCAAATCGTGTGTAAAATAAAACCAATAAGTAACTCCAGTTTCCCGCTACTTAATAATAAGCTTATAGATCAAGGCCGTCGAACATAAAATGCTCGCGGGCAATGCCGAGAAAAGAGTTCAGATCTCAGGAGGGGAGTGGGTATAGTTTTTCCTATGCAGTGTTGCCAGACTTTAGGGGTCGATTGCATTAAATGAGGCATTATTTTTTTTGTTACTGACACTTGCTTGTTTTTCGTCTTGCATAACATGGTGCACATTTCGAAAAAGCATAAAATCACTGAACCTGTATTTAAACCGGAGTGGGAGAATGTTTTTTTTTTTTCATTGTTCACATTTCGGATTAGAAATGCTTAATATGCAATCGTGTCCTATCGGGAAAAAAAATACAATTCTACCTGACATCGAGAAAATTGTCACATTAAAACGAAGAAAATAAAATGGTAAACTGCCTCTTTTTTTTTTTTTTTTTTTTTTTTTTTTTTTACAATGTCGAATTGATAATTAGCAACTCGACTGTAAGGCACTGATCAACGAAATGTGCAATAGGGGGGTAAGGAAGATTACCCGCGTGCACGGGCGCTGCCGGCGGACAGAAATTCTTGGACAGCCCTGTTATAGATCATGATCACTTGAGCAATCGTGCGTCGACAAAGCTATTTCACGTGCGCGCGCCGATGTCAATAACGCGCCGATGTCAATAAAAGTTGAACAGAAAGTAACAATATATTCCTTCTTGACAAATCGATTGTTATATGACATGCCAGTATCTTTGAATTATTTACTCTCACTGTTTTAGCACGTGAATTCGACTTGAAGGGGTCCACGAATTCACGGTAATCTCCTGGCCTGAGGATGATTTTACGGTAATCTCCTGGCCCCAA
Source organism: Rhysida immarginata (assembly GCA_023313115.1). Lineage (NCBI taxonomy): Eukaryota > Metazoa > Arthropoda > Chilopoda > Scolopendromorpha > Scolopendridae > Rhysida > Rhysida immarginata. The sequence continues at coordinate 1,264,133 of JAHWFO010039019.1, forward strand.
ACTCACCGGCTTTAAACCCCATAAGAGCACCTGTGGGACCACCTCGATTGGATAGTTCGCGCCATGGATCCTCCAGCGCGCAACCTACGGCAGCTCGCCACAGAACTGGAGTCGGCATGGCTTCACATCCCTGATAAAACCTTCCAGAACCTTATTGACTCTCTTACCGCCCCTCTCCCAGCTGTCCGCGCCGCGAAAGGTGGTTATTTTGGCCACTGACCGATGGTCACATTAATGTGACTGGACTGTGTATAAATCAAATGATAAATATGGGAAGTGGTCTGAGACGTTGCCAAAAGCTTTTGAAGCTGTGGTTTCAAGAATGACCAAGCATCAAGCAACCATAACATTCGGTGTGCATGATACAACAATTTGTGGCCATGTGACAGTGAAATTAGCTGATTCGGAGAGTCGGAAAATGGGTGGACAGCTTGTGTTCTCTCCACATCATTGATTAATCAAATCACCCTCTTATGGAGGGTTAATTGGTTGACTAACATAATTTTTATTTTAGTATTTTTTCTGCTGATTACGAATATAAGTTTGAAATTTCTCTAGCACGCACAGACTTATTTTTTTTCAATGAAACCTTTTTAAATTATTCAGAGTTTGGGGCCTGATAAATTTCCTTGCGGCCGCAAACTATGGATAGTTTAACATTGCAGACGCTTCTCTTCATACCCATTACTTTAACATAGAAATCTCGAAGTGCGTAACTTGGAAACGTGATGTGATAGAAAAAGTCTAAAAGCAGATTCGGATTCTACACACAAATTACTACTTAGAAAACTATATGTGGTCTTACAAGGGGACATTACGACCTCGGAATTTTAGTTTAATACGAGACTTAGTCTAGTTGTAGTGTACCTTTAGGATGTTAATATACTTAAATATTAAGGCGCACTATTCAGCCAATTTTGAAAAAAGACGGTTTAAAGCTTCGAGCACCATACATAAGAGTAAGTTTTCCTCCTTGGATGTAAGCCATCCGGTAGCTCAGACGGCTGCGTGGTTGCTACTCACAAGTCAAATTATTACCAGGGTCAAATTATTGTGAGCTGGCGGGTTCGAATACCAGTTGTAACAAATTTTTTTTCTTTACCCAAATAATTATTCAATATACGTGTATCATATTTACAAATTTATTTGTGACAACCAACTTTTTTTCTAGCTTCAACAAAACGGTCATACGTCCAGGAATCAATAATTGAATATTTATCAAACGTATTTCCCCCTTTTTTTGCTTCTTTTTCCCACTGGCATAAATATTCCATCTTTTTCAAACGTCGACATCCTTTCTTTTTCAAAGTTTGCAAGGTCCACGTAAGATGTGCTTTGGCAATATTAATAACTTTTATTTTATAGTTCAAAGGAACGTACTCTATTTCTCTGCTCTTTTTCTCTTCTGGTTCATAATCGTCCGATGAAAGATCTTCAATTTCTTGACAAGATACTGGTTCACAATCTTCATTCACATGAATCAATGCCTCTTCATTTACAAATATTTTTTCATCCACACGGAGAGAAATGCTTTGGATGTAGCAAAAATAACGGAGTTGATGAGTGCTTGATTGTTGAAACAAAAATACAATTTGATGCATCATGAATAAGCTTTGTTCTTACTACACTATCAAATTGTCACCATTACAATTCACTATTAATATGTAGTTTTTTTATGTAGCGTCAACTAAATATTGATGCAGCACCAATATCGGAAGATGACTATTTCATATATTGTTCTGTCATCAATATACGGATGCCCATGCAGCAATATCGGAAGTTGCTGATCATAATTTACTTGTTGATTGATCGAGAAATTACCGTACGTCACTCGCTCTGTCGACGAAGTCAACGAGATAACAAGGTCTGGAAGCGGAAAAGTCACCTAACCATTTCATTGTCTCCATCTTGGATGTTACTAATCAGTGTTTTTCGTTTGTTGGAAACAATGAAGGTCGAATTGTTGAAGGTGTATGAAAATTTTCACATTTACTAGCAGACCACAGTTATAAATTTCACTCACTAGATGTCGCGAAAAGCGCTCGAGAATTTCCGTTTCATAACCTCGAGAATTTCCGTTTTTATCCTCTTTAGTTAATTTTAGCTATATGATTCATGGTTTATTCGGATAGTCTCATAAATAATTAATGAATTTCATAGGAAAATTTTCCACTAATCGACTCCGATAAACAACAGTTTGTATTCCTTACTGGTTATTTTTAATGTTAATCAATTTCAGAGGGGTGCAAGTAGAATGCTGTGCCTTCCCGAAAGGAGATTTGCTGAAGGTATTTGCAAAAAATCATTTTTCTTAAAAGAAAAAGTGGTCATTAAATTTCTCTTTTTCTAGGCATAATGCAACCTGTTAAGAACTGCTTGTTTCTTTAGGCATGGACTCCTGTGCGTTCTGATTGCTGACCATCTGAAGGGTGTATGCGGGAGCATTATCACCAGCTCTGGCTCCAACAGCCTTTTTTTAAAACCAATGGTGTGCACAAAAAGAGAAATAGAATTATTCATTTATGTTACAACTATTAATTCATGAAATGAACTTGATACTACTAATATACCCTGTATGTATTGTTACGTGCTAGTAAAGGCGACCAGCGTTTACCCGCACGTACAGCCAGAACCAACAAAACAAAACGACAAACAAAAACCCTCCCTTAAATAAGAAAAATCAGATACAAGAAAACAAAGGTTAACCGCGGAAATAAACCAAACACCGCTTACTTGAAGAAGCAACAAAAGATTCAACAAGTAAGGTGCAGCGCGCAAAAGCAATAATAAAACCCACTACTTCGTTTAGATAAACTTAATAAGCGCCCGAATTACAAATCCCCAGAAAAAATTAATAACAGAGAAGAGTTTAAAAAAAAGGGGAATTGGAAAAAAAAAACCAAATAAATATTTTCCTTTATTACATCGAGAAAACAAAAAGACAATTGTGTAATAAAGATTGACTATGTTCTTAGTACAGGTTAAAAGACAAGTAAAAGTCTTGCAAACGTAAGGGCGCAACAATTACGGGTAATCCAACGGCAAACTATCCAAGAGCAGGGCAACGACGAGTGGCGCACCGGCGGAAACCTGGAGACGGACGAGTGATGTAGGCTAAACTCAAGAAGGGGTAGAAGATGCCAGCAGAACAGTAAAAGTCAAGTAAAGTTGCAAAGAAACGTCTAAGCTGTAATCAGGCAAGACAATTAAACATAGTCATAACAGAAAAATATGAACTGGAAATAAAAAAAAATAATAATAATTGAAGAAAAATTAATAGTCCAAAAAGATTTTATACGGATACATCAAAAAAAAAATTTTAAAACTAAAAAACATGACAAGTAATAAACCCGGGACCTCCTCCAAACAGAACCTAAAGACGGGATACAAAATTATAATCTAAAACAAAGAACAACGGATCTAACACAAATAACGAACTATAACAGAAAAACAATGGGAAAGGACGGACCATGAAGGAACTTATGAATAACAAAAGGTCGTAGGAGAGGGAAGAACTTCAACAACAACATGAGCAAGGTCCTGAAAAAAAAAAAAAAAATGAATAATAAAGTAGAAATCAAAAAAAAACAAGATAAAACGGTAGCCCAGTTTATCGGGAGTCGCTCTTACATAATAAAGCTTAATCACAGTCATAGTAAAAGAATAAAATCAAACTACTCGCGACAGGCGATTAAGCCGGGGGAAAAACCCAAAACACAAAGCTTTCTTGGCGAGTAAAAGTCCCACGCCGATAAAATCCGTCAGCAAAAGTTCCCGGACAAAGAAACGCTCCCGTTGCACATCACTAACGAGGGAATACGCCAGCTCCATTGGTAAACAACAGCAACCGCCCGGAGACCAAAGTCCGAAGAACTAAACATCATGACGGAGAGAACCGCAGCTAAAGTACACGACGTGCAAGACCCGAACCATCGCGGCCCGACGAAAAAAAAATAGAAGAGGCTCCGCTTTAAAACATGGCAAAGGTGGAAGACACGCTACCGTACTGTAGCAGCAGCCGACGAAAGACGATCACTGACATCAATCGTCGAGTTCCAGGCTAGACTGTCTTAATCTAAGAAGTCAAAGACCATACGAGAAGTTGACTCCTCAGTCCCAGGAGAAGGTCGTCATCCTACTGCTGCCTTCTTTCTGACTGACTAAAAAAAAAAAAAAAAAAAATTTTATCTAAAAAAATTACAAAAATCAAAAAATTTAAATAACGTGAGGACACGCGGTACTACACTCGAGCTCTAGGAAAAAATACAGCGAGACGTTCTAAGAAAACGAGCAACCGAATACAACGAAACGGGCTAAACAATAACATACGCCAAAACAAAGCGAACAGAAAGCGCGCACGCACATCCAACAATAACATTGGTAAAAGGAAAGCGTAAACATATCCTAGTAATGAAAAATACTTTGAAACAATAAAAAATTATTTTTTAGCTTTCAGAGAAGTCCAAAAAAAATTTAAGTATTTATTCCCTTGCTTTTTGTAATCCAGCAACCAAAGCAAAAAACCGTAAATCTCTACCTATCTTTTATCAAAAAGAGAGACCCAGAAAATAATCTTCATTATGACTTAAAGGAGATTTATAAGACTTTTTAAACTCTTCTCGCGATCGGGATAATCAGAGAGAGAAGTAACTAAGACACATTAATAAATACCGGAAAAATTCGATCGGTGAACGAACATGAAGCGCCAAAAACTGACACGACGGGGAACAAGCTAAAAACAAGACACTTAAAATAATTAACTCATCGGGGGACTAAATATCAACCAAACCGCAAGCGCCAAAAATCATCTAGAGATAAAAAAAAAAAAACGATAAGAAAATAGCGCTAGTAACAACTCGATCCGTGGGGAACCGTAATCGCGACTATTAAATAAATAAATTACCTAAGAGAGAGAAAATTTTAGCGCGAGGAAAAGTCAAATAGAATAAGTAACCCCCAAATGAGATACCAAAAACCCATAAACAACGCGAACAGAGCGCGTCACGTGAACCCTTTAATATTTATAAAAAAGTGAGGAGGGGGAACACAGTAACCTCCGTAATAATGAATTAATAAGTGTCCAAAAAACTTAGCCTGTGTCCGAGACAACCGACGAACACACCAGTCTTACAAAAACCCCTCGAGTGATAAAACCAGGAATATCGGTAATCCGGAATGCTAGAAATGCATAATGAAGGAGGGGGGAACATAATGTGCACTTGACTTCAGTGATCAAAATAAACACAGCACTTAATGATCCAAAACAAAGGCAAAATAAACGGGTCCCAAAAATCCTTGATAAGCCCAATAATGCCTAAACCAAAAAGAAAAAAAAACGGTACGTTACAGTATATATATATTTGTTTTCAAAAAACAGAACATATAGACTTATTTTTATAGGGTATCATGAAAATATAAACTGTAAAAGAGCCCATAGCTCTGTTGCTATAGGAGCAGAAAACTATTGATGTGTCATCAATATCCATTATCCATGCAAGGAAAAATCGTTGCTCTAGCAGTAGTGTATTAGTGTGGTAATAAAAGACTATTGTTCTGACAACAATATTTATTGAATGAGATTATTAAAACGAATTGTTCTCAGATCAAAACACGCTATCAAATCAGTTTTGTCCACACAACAATAAATATTGATGGGACAGGATTAACCATAAAATATTGTCACAGTGACCATAGATAAGGTTGTCACAACAAAAAATTTCTCTCCGTGCAGCATTTCTAATGTAAGTTCATAGAGTTGGTGTCCCATCATCATAGCTTCGTTAGAAATTATAGTTGACGATTCTGATGCAATCATATTATTTTCGGAGCAATTTTTCAAAATATTCTACTGCATCCTTCATTTATTCCTCAATTTTCTCTTCAATCCCCGAAGAGCCAACAAATTCTCCGCTCTCCATTTTCACAGAAAAACATTTTTATTAACTGTTTTATCATTAAAAAACCATTACTGTTTCACAATTAAAAATGGCTTTTTTTTATAACGGCTTGGCGAACCTCCGCTCATACTTGACGAGAGCCAACGGTGCGAGAAAGATCTAGAACATTCCAAACCTCTTCTCACGTGCCTCTCTGCTCTCTGCTACCTTGTATACTATATGACAAAATGTCAGGTAGCCTCGAAATAATTTTTTTATTAAAATAAAAAATAAAATAAAATAGTTATTGCTTTTAAAATGTTGATTCAATGCAAAATATTTTGCAGAAAATACTTTATTACTCCGTAGACACTTGTAACAATAAAAATATGCATATGAGAAAAGGAAAATTTTGTGAAAAAGTTGGTTGTCACAAATAAATTTGTAAATATAATATGTTGAACAATTATTTGGGTAAAGAATTTTTTATTGATACAACTGGGATTCGAACCCGCCACTTCACACTTAATAATTTGACTTGAGAGTAGCAACCACGCTGCCGTCTAAGCTATCGGATCACTTACAATCAAAGAGGAAATCTTTCCCTTATGTATGGTGCTCGAAACTTTAAACCGTCTTTTTTTCAAAATTGGCTGAATAGTGCGCCTTAATATTTAAGTATATTAACATCCTAAAGGTACACTACAACTACACGAAGTCTTGTATTAAACTAAAAATCCGAGGTCGTAATGTCCCCTTGTTAGTTACAAAGTGTGTGTTGACTAGTGTAATACTCTGGAGAGGATGCTGCCAAAAATAGCTGAAAAATAAAAAATAAAGCTGCACGTTAACCAATTCACCCTGCCTATTCTATAGATTTAGCAATAGCGAATCACTGCCGGGTCCCCTAGTTTTCTATAAAAATTATAATATTCCTCAAAATCTGCGATGAAAATGGCAAAATACGATAGTGAGCGAAAAATGGTGAGAGGCAATAGGAGGCATGGGAGATGCTATTTATGGTCTCTGTTAGCGCTACTATACAGGGTGATTCAAATCTTGTGTAAATTCCGCCACCAAGATCAACAAGTTAATAACTCGTGTTCTGTAAAGCCTAGAATAATGAAATTTGTAGGAAAAGCATGGAACATAAGAGTGTGTATACCGTTAAAATTTGATCGAATTCCAACGAGAAGTTTTCGAGTTACGCCGTCAAAATTGTAATAAGTGTTGGTTAGTACTCACAAGTGAACACGTGTTATGATAATGAAAAAGGCAGCGTGGCTGCCGTAATGCGCATACGTATGAATAAACCAGTGGACCAGTGGTTTCCTGTCGTCATTGTTGCATTTCGTCCACAGTTTTTGGCTCCAACTACATCTCAAGATACCCGTGAATTCTTTAATCGGTATACCAACCTACACGCTTCGTGTTCGACATCATTATCCACGCAACTATATGCGAGTTTATACACCATTTGAGCAATTTCAAGTAGATCTGGCTGACCTTACGACTCTGCCAAACAGAATGACGGGTATAAATTTCTCCTTACCTGCATTGATGTTTTCTCTCAATTTGCATGGGTTCTCTATCTAAAAACGAAGACAGGGCTAGAACTTCAGAAAGCCCGTTCAAAAGATTTTCACAGAAGGGTAGGTTCCTCTAAAAGTGAACAGTGATAAAGGGAAGGAGTTTTTGAAGATACATGTTCAAGACTATTTTATAGAACTCAGAATTCATTTCTTTGCAACCGATGTGAAAGCCACAATAAGCCGAACGTTTTAACCGCAATTTAAAAGCACGAATGTTTAAGTATTTTACGTTTTCCAACAAACATAGGTACATCGATATTTTTCCCGATCTCGTGCTTAGCTACAACAAACCATATCACAGATCACTGGGCATTGCTCCATCTGAGGTTATTGAGCTAAATGTCCCAGCTCTGTGATTGATAAGAGGCTACAAATCGGAGATCACGTGCGTATTTCAAAAGTGAAAAACAGTGAAAAAGGGTTATATACCTAATTGGAACGAGGAAGTGTTTGAAATTTCAAAAACCTTTTTCCGAAAACCCATTTTGTATAAAATGAAAGATTACAACGGTGCTGAGGTTGCTGGAATATTCTACGAATAGAAGTTGCAAAAGTAGAAAATACTCCGTGTTTAACATTAAGCGAATTATTCATTGGTGTTTTACAAAAGCTTTGTGAAATGGCAGGGTTACCCAGACAGCATGAACAGTTGGGTTCGAGAAGCAGATTGTCACGTGTAAACAAAGCTGGATATGATTAAGTTGCAGAATTGCGCAGTGGAAATATAAAGAATTACGTGACAGCGGACGGATGAATGATAAATATAAGTTTTAATGAACAAAAGACAAATCTTTGAGATAAAAAAAGAACAGGTAATAAATTATGAAATAAAAACACTGGACTTGGCTAATAAACTAGCTTTCTAAAAATAAAAGCAAAACCCCGTGGCAAACTTAGCCACCTAATTACCAATGCTAATTAGAATGTTAACCAAGAAAGATTGATATGAATTATTACAATCATTAAGCCTTTTTTTTTGCCAAGGACAATTAACTAATTCAAAAACAATTAATTCTTTCAACTCAGGTAAAAGGCTAACTTATTACTGTAGTAGAAAGCATGACACCCTTAGGACTAAAAAAATATCTAAGAGAAACATCTTCATGCAATTACTTAGCTAAGACATCATACTGAACAGTTAGACATATTCATAACGGAAATCACAATAAGACTCTCAGGGCTAAAATTGACAAATAACAACGCATACGCTTAAACTGAGAGCGTACTTAAATTGTAACTGGGTGGCATTTGATTAAGCAACAAATCTATGCACGATAAGAAACAACACTTCAATTTCTTAAAGATACAAAACCACCTCACCACCAAAAGCTATTACTTCATAGCCATTTAACAATTAGATAAATTTGAGTCCAGTCCGGTTACATAGCATTCATAAAATCACATGAAAAGGTATTTCAAAAAAATGTAAAAACTATCACAATCTTTTTAATATGAATATAAAAGTAAATATTCGCTCACACTACACCTTTCCAAAATTTATGATCCACAGGCCTTAATTTAATACGACACACTTGGAGCACCACAAACGTCACAAAATGCAAAGAGCGGGAAAGCCTACAATGTTATCATAGTCCGAGTCTTATCAATTACTAAGTGTCAAAATTGAGGTGTCCAAACTAAGTACAAATCCGCTTTCCCCTTGCGCTCTTTCTGTAAGAAACAAACACTAATTAGTAAAAACACTCACTCCCCTTTTCACACTTTTTTTTCTAATTAGAGACGTTTGTGACCAAGGAAGAATAAACTCCTCTCTTCCTACCGATGAATGGCATTAATTTGCGACGATATCTACAGGCTGCCAAATCTGGCTTGAGCCACTGAAAACGCATTCAGACGTGCGTAACCAATAAACACACTCGCACAAAGCTCTTTTCGAGCTAAGCGCTCGAACACGCTTCTGTAATGGCGAGCACTCCCGTTTAACGAAAATTCGGTACTCACGGGTAAGGTGAAGGTCGGAATTTCGACTGACACCTGTTCGCTCGGGAACACGACTCCAACGTCGCACGCTCCAGGCTCCTGGCGACCGTCGACGCTTGTAGCACACAGAACGCCAGAATACGCCCCCTTCGATGCTTTACAGCAGGACACATTCACCGTCGGGTTCTCCGCTGGCTCGTTCGCTCGGGGTTCCGCACGACTCCTCCTTCGGGTGACTGTCTTTGTCGCCGATAAAATCGAACATAATTGGTGTCGTTGCTCTGCTCCGCCTTTTGCCATCCAAGCTTCCTCATCCGAAGCTGGCTCCTGTCTACCTTCTCTCGCCGTCGATCGTTTTAATTTTGGCTCTCGTTGCCGCTCTCGTTTGTCATTGGAGCAGGCGTGATGAAGCTGTTGACGCGTCGCCTGGAGCTCCGCCCGCCTCCCAGTGTTGTAGAAAACGCGGGTCGGAAATCCAGCACGAGCGACGTGGGAAATCGCGCTGGTGTTCGATTTCCGTGACATCCTCGCCTGCCCCAACCGCAAAATTTCTTGCGTGTTGATGCTGTTTAGCGGAGAACTTGCTTCGATATCAGCCTTCGACAGTGTTGTATTGCTTTTATCGCCTTTCCTGTTGTCACTTTGCTGCGACTCCGGAATTTTTCTCCGCCGTTCGAAGAACTGGCTCACCAATGCCTGACATCGATGCAAATTAGCCTCAGGTTCCCACGTAGGGGTCTTGTAGCCAACCCACTTCATCAAAAATTTACGATTGGGTTTTTTACCCTTGACATCCTTAAGAGCTTCCACTCTGTACACGTCGTCGAAGTGGGTATCTTCAATAGGACCCGGGGGATTTCCGACCCGATCTAGCAATGGACCACTTTGCTCCTACATTTCCAACGTTGTGGAATTTGCAATTTAGCCGACACCTTGTTTACAACTCGTTGGATCTTAAAGGGCCCTATGTATTTAGGATGTAACTTGCGCCCTATTTGGTTTTTATGAATGATCCTAGAGGCACGCACAAGAACAAGGTCACCCACCTTCATCTTAAACCTTATGTGCCGCCTATCATAAAATCGGGAGTACCTTGCATTTGCCTGCTTGATTCTCCTTCGAGCAGCATTCAACAGATTTTTAAGATGGGCGGAAAATTCTGATGAAGACTGACTGGGTATTTGAAATTTATTGACCGAGGGTGGTATTGTGATGTTACGCCCCAGATCTAAATATTATGGCATAAACCCAGTAGCTTCTGACACGACACTGTTGATGGCGATTTCAGTCATGGTCAGATAGTCGTCCCAGTTGGTTTTATCTGGGTTTAAGTAATGACGCAATATTTGTATCATATTTTGATTTGACCTCTCCGACTGGCCATCAGTTTGTGGATGGTATGGCGATGCTTGTTTAAGGGAGAGGTTCAACAGTTTAGCTGTCTGTTTCCACACCTCCGAAGTGAACCGTACATCTCGGTCGGATATTATGACCGAGGGAAATCCATGAATCTTATAGATCTGGTCAACCAGAAGTTTGGCGGTTCCTTCGGCAGTTATTGTGGAATGACAAGGCAGTAGGCGAAAACGCTTCGTCAGCTTGTCTGTCACTGTCAATATGGCGTCATAACCCCGGGGAGAAACCGGAAGTGGCATCACAAAGTCCAGACACAATGTATGCCATCTATGTGGGGAACCTCTAATGGCTGTAGTTCTCCAAAAGGAAGCTGCCTCGGGACCTTGTTGCTCTGGCAATCGGCATATTCCCGTACCGACTTGCGAAGATCTCGTTCCATACCTGGCCAGAAGTATAACGCCCGCACCTTCCTTATAGATTTGTTGACCCCTGGATGACCTGATGTTGATGCCGAGTGTAGATCTTCAAATACTTTTTTGATGACCGCAGGTGTCCGTGGCAACACCAGTTGAACTGCTTCTTTACTCTTCCGGTAAATCAGCCCCTGGTCTAGGAAGAATGACGGTCTAGGCTTCCTCAACAACTCCTTTGTGAAGTCGCATCCTTGGTAAGCCTGTTTCACCATGCTGCTGAAGTCTGGATTTGAGGTCTCAACAGATGTTCTAACTAACATCTGCCTGGCCTCCTCCTTCTGCGATACGACATTCTTCTTTTCGTTATTAAGGTTGAAATCAACTTGCTCTATTCGAGGCGGTTTATCCTTTACCCTGGGGAAAGGCTCTTTCCTGGATTCGGCCCCAAAGCCAGTGATATCGGATTCGCCTTGATGGATCTCGCTTTTTGAGTTTCCTTCCCCATCTTTTTAACTGATCCAGTTGACATGTCCGGCTTCGACAGGATTTGCACTGCTCGATCCATTACTGCTGAAATGCTATTCAGCTCTCCTTGTCGTAGCTCCTGCTGCATGGCTTCTGGAAATGTATTAATGTACATTTGCGCCTTCTCGCAGTCCTCTGTTGAAATTAGCTGGTTAGCCAGTGTTATAAACCATTGATTGAAGTGCTGGATATCACCTTTGAAGCGGGTCTTTTGTAATCCTTTCACTATCTGCTTTTCCAGTTTCTGTTGTTCAGACTTCTTTTCTTTTGCCATGATTAAAACCCCTTCAGAGCCTTCGCACCGCCGCACTCACACACAACACTACTGAAAATTCTTCTTTAACACTAGTCACTAATGAAGAAGCACCTCCAGACACAAAAAAAGAACACAGCACTGAACAAAAAAAAAACAGAAGTTGATCTTCCGGCTTCGTATGATACACACAGCCTTTAAATAAAAATCACTATTGACTGAAAATCGGACAATTGAAATGATGGCACGACAACACAAAAACACTTCACCAGTACCAAAAAAAAAACAAGCACTTGGCTACTAATCACTTTTGATACACTACGTAGGATCACAAACGTTGTATAACCGACGAGAAAAAAACAAAATTTCTTTCTCTTTTCTTAAGAGAATGCAGAGTGCACCACTAAGCGACAACTATACACGTGTTGCTCACAAAAATACAATAAAGTAACACTTCATAACACAAAGGCTGACTCCGTAGTACAAACACTTGAAGAAAACACAACACAAAAAAAAAAAATTATTTTATTTTATTTTTTTTTTATATATATTTTGGCCGAATGTCTCGCCTACGCTGCTACCACGCACCGCCGCACTTGTCACGTGTAAACAAATTTGGATATGATTAAGTTGCAGAATTGCGCAGTGGAAATATAAAGAATTACGGATGAATGATAAATATAAGTTTTAATGAACAAAAGACAAATCTTTGAGATAAAAAAAGAACAGGTAATAAATTATGAAATAAAAACACTGGACTTGGCTAATAAACTAGCTTTCTAAAAATAAAAGCAAAACCCCGTGGCAAACTTAGCCACCTAATTACCAATGCTAATTAGAATGTTAACCAAGAAAGATTGATATGAATTATTACAATCATTAGGCCTTTTTTTTGCCAAGGACAATTAACTAATTCAAAAACAATTAAGTCTTTCAACTCAGGTAAAAGGCTAACTTATTACTGTAGTAGAAAGCATGACACCCTTAGGACTAAAAAAATATCTAAGAGAAACATCTTAATGCAATTACTTAACTAAGACATACTGAACAGTTAGACATATTCATAACGGAAATCACAATAAGACTCTCAGGGCTAAAATTGACAAATAACAACGCATACGCTTAAACTGAGAGCGTACTTAAATTGTAACTGGGTGGCATTTAATTAAGCAACAAATCTATGCACGATAAGAAACAACACTTCAATTTCTTAAAGATACAAAACCACCTCACCACCAAAAGCTATTACTTCATAGCCATTTAACAATTAGATAAATTTGAGTCCAGTCCGGTTACATAGCATTCATAAAGTCACATGTAAAGGTATTTCAAAAAAATGTAAAAACTATCACAATCTTTTTAATATGAATATAAAAGTAAATATTCGCTCACACTACACCTTTCGAAAATTTATGCTCCACAGGCCTTAATTTAATACGACGCACTTGGAGCACCACAAACGTCACAAAATGCAAAGAGCGGGAAAGCCTACAATGTTATCATAGTCCGAGTCTTATCAATTACTGAGTGTCATAATTGAGGTGTCCAAACTAAGTACAAATCCGCTTTCCCCTTGCGCTCTTTCTGTAAGAAACAAACTAATTAGTAAAAACACTTACTCCCCTTTTCACACTTTTTTTCTAAATAGAGACGTTTGTGACCAAGGAAGAATAAACTCCTCTCTTCCTACCGATGAATGGCATTAATTTGCGACGATATCTACAGGCTGCCAAATCTGGCTTGAGCCACTGAAAACGCATTCAGACGTGCATAACCAATAAACGCACTCGCACAAAGCTCTTTTCGAGCTAAGCGCTCGAACACGCTTCTGTAATGGCGAGCACTCCCGTTTAACGAAAATTCGGTACTCACGGGTAAGGTGAAGGTCGGAATTTCGGCTGACACTTGTTCGCTCGGGAACACGACTCCAACGTCGCACGCTCCAGGCTCCTGGCGACCGTCGACGCTTGTAGCACACAGAACGCCAGAATATGCCCCCTTCGATGCTTTACAGCAGGACACATTCACCGTCGGGTTCTCCGCTGGCTCGTTCGCTCGGGGTTCCGCACGACTCCTGCTTCAGGTGACTGTCTTTGTCGCCGATAAAATCGAACATAATTGGTGTCGTTGCTCCGCTCCGCCTTTTGCCATCCAAGCTTCCTCGTCCGAAGCTGGCTCCTGTCTACCTTCTCTCGCCGTCGATCGTTTTAATTTTGGCTCTCGTTGCCGCTCTCGTTTGTCATTGGAGCAGGCGTGATGAAGCTGTTGACGCGTCGCCTGGAGCTCCGCCTGGTGTTGTAGAAAACGCGGGTCGGAAATCCAGCACGAGCGACGTGGGAAATCGCGCTGGTGTTCGATTTCCGTGACACAGATGTTTTAAACGTTTAACATTGTGTGCACTGTGCCAGTTGTGTTCGTGATTCGTCAACATGTGTGAAGACATGGATTTCTACGTTACTTTAACCTCGAATAGTGTTACAGATGACAAAAAACATCCTAACATAACTGCTCATTTTATTACATGACTGCCACGTACGCTATGTTTCCAAGGACGATGTGAGGTTGCATTAACGGAAAAGCATTCCCAGCTCTTTTCAACATTATACCACCCGCTCCCAACATTCATACTTGAAGTCGAACTGGTTTTACAAGCATATTTGAAAGATGTTATCTTTTACCATAACACTTCTTCGGAACGCACGTTCGTCATTGGTTCGGCAGATAGTACATAAAATCTGGTCCTGGGAGTATCCTTCATTAATTTAAGCTGGTCGTGAAGAGGTTAAGTGTAAGAAAGCGAAATTTCCACCCCTGCTTTCTCCAGACGGCACTACTCTTGCTACTACTGACCAAGATAAAGCTCAACTAATTGCTGAGTCGCTTAGCAATCAATTTATCACCCCAATGCCAGATACTCCTAATGGAGAGAATGCAATCAGCGAGGTTCGTAATGTGTGTTCCAATTTTTTTAAGGGACGGCGCGATCAATCCATCTGACGGAAATTGTGGATATCACCAAGAAACCACAAGAACAAGAAAGCCCCTGGATTTGATCCATCACAAACAATGCACACTTAAAAATCTGCCTTCCAATCTGATCCACGACATCGTTGTACTGATCCACGACTGCTGGATACACGGATATTTCCCTACTGGCTGGAAGGGGTCTATTATCATAAGCATTCCTAAACCTGGCCTTAACCCTTCATTGCCTGCAAGTTATAGGCCCATCAGCCAATTACCCACTATGTCAAAGATTTTAGAGCGGACAGTCCTAAAAAGGTTCAACGAATTTAGCTCTGCCAAAGATCTTATTCCAGATGAACTGTTTGGTTTCCGTATGGACCACTCCTGCCAATTGCAAATATGGCTGCTTGCTGTCGATGCAAAAAACTCTCTTAACAAGTCTCTGTATGGTGGCATTATCTTCCTGGATATTTGCAAGGCCTTAGATCAGGTTTGGCATGATGGTGTTATTTATAAAATGATAAAATTTGGTTTTCCAAATGATAAATTTGGATCTAATCATGCTGGACCGTTCGTTTCTCTCGGACAGATCTTTTCTAGCTAAAATTGGTGACTCCTTTTCTAATCTTGGGTAGTTGAAGCCGGTGTCCCACAGGGATCTGTTCTTGTACCAGCCTTGTTCAGTTTTTTTATCCAGGAATTTCCAAACCCCGACAACTGTAAACTGTATTTCTACGCTGACGATGCAGCCATCTTAACCTTTGCCCGTAATCCTGTTCATGTCATCTCTCGTTTGCAAAAAGCGCTGCATCTTTTCGAAGACTGGTTCATTAGGTGAGGCTGAAGTTAAATCTTGGCAAGTGCAAGGCGATGTTCTTCACTAACAAGCACAGGAACCCTTCAGGTTTGCTTACCCTGTACGGAAAACAGCTCAACTGGGTCAAGGATTATAAATATCTTGGTGTGGTGATCGATTCTAAGCTCACTTGGAATAAACATGTTTCCTACGCGCTGAATAAGGCAAAGAGGGCCAAATTCAGTCTGATCGCATTGCTTGGTCGTAACAGTGCTCTTGACATTGATAACAAGCTGCTTATCTTCAAAATGATCATCTTCAAGATCTTGCTTCATGGTTGCCAGCTTGGGCTTCCGTGTGCAAAACAAGGTGGAAGGAGCTGCAGACATTCCAAAATATTACTCTTAGAGCAATTGTGAAACATGATCGTAGAGTAGCCAACAATAATGTCGCCCATGAGGATCTTGGAACAACGCATATTGGCAAGTTTGTATAGGATACGATAACGACCATGTTCCGGGAAGATGCTTAATCACAGGATTTAGTTGGTGTCTGAAATTCACAACCCTCCTGACTGCAGGAAACGCTTAATAACATCGTTTGCCCAGCCATGTCCTGGAAGTTAACTTCGACGATGTCAGGAATGTTATCTTCCCCGATTTTTGGATAGCCTAGTTCGCCTCTGGCTTCCCCCCCCCCTTTTCTAAGACAATCTTCAATCAACCTTTTTATCCCCAGAATGAGGGGAATATTCTTCAATAATCTTGAGGAGGACCTTCGGGGTTTTCTCAGGCTTCTCACCGATCTCAGTGTAATTCCCCTGGTCTATACATGTGACGAGTGAGTTTGGGAGTTCTGCTTCAGTACCACTCGCATTATTTCTTCCACTCCACTGCTCGATTGTCGGTTGTCGATTGTTTGCCTCAGTCATGTTGAAAGATGCGTGCGTAGCACTCGAAATACGTATTCATGGTGAATAAACCTTGTTGTGGAAAGGCGGTGGCGCCTTGTTTTTGCTGGGCCAGCGTTGCCAGATTGGGCGATTTTTCGCAATTTGGGCGAATTTTATTTGTAAATTGCGACAAGAAATTCTCTTTTGCGACTTGAGACTTTTTGGGCGACATTTTATTTGTATTTTGCGATTTTTGGGGTGTCAGCGTTTGACGGTTTGCGACCTTCTCATTGGCTCCTTTTTAATCCCTTCGGTTCACCTATCACCTGCCCCCTGCCTTCGACAGTAGGTCGTGGATGTGGCCTTGTAATTGATAGAATGGTCTCTAGATGGTTGTAATTAATCTGAGCACAACCCAAAAAAAATCCCAAACCGCGAAGTAAAAATTTTACAAGCCAATTGGTTTTTAAAAAATGCCCAATTTGCGGTTTATAGCCCAATCTGGCAACACTGCTCTAGAGGGCACGTTTAGATTTTATTATAGGATTGTCTAGGGTAATCTAGGGTATTTCTCACCAGGTGGCTAGAGTAAAAATAATAAGCTTGGTTCCCATCACTGGTTGTAATGGCTTTGAAGTTAAAAAGATATATTAAAGAAACTTAACCAAAGTATGCATGAAAAAGTTGAAGAGCTGAATGATGCAGCAGTGTTACTAGAATAACTATTCAATTTCTTTTCGAAAAATGTAAATAGAAAGAATATTTAATAAAAATATTTAAACTTATAATTGTGCATTTTCCTTAATAAATAAGTACAACTTATTTGTACGCACAAACGTACGCTAATTTATCGATATTTTCGATAACAATAGATATTTAAAATTTGGGCTACTTATGGGCTATTTTTGGGCACATCACGGGTCGGATTTGCGACCTTATCCTGAAAAAATCTGGCAACGCTGTTAATGGCAAGTATACAGGTTTCAATTACCATGAATAAAATGTTTTTCCTCCATTACTCTTGGTTTTATTGGATTGTTAAAAAGCTCCCGTTTCTTTTGGTCACCCTTTAGAAGCTGCCACCTTCCATCCAAATGACATCACCAAAACGTTCTTGGCAAAACTAAAACAGTTCGAAATTTGTTTTGAAAGCTGGTAAATGCACATATTCGCTATTTATCCGTATCTGTTGATACGTGACCATGAATTCGATTTTCGTGAATACTGTAGCTCATTATTTATCAATCAGATTATCTGTTCTAGGCACAGGAATCCTAGATTATCCCTCGTGATTTGGTCAATTTTTAGGGAATCGACGCACATATGAAAGCGACCATTCTTTTTAGTCGCAAAAATGCTGGAGGCGCGTAACTGGAAGTAGATGCTGTATTAATCATTTTTTAAAGTAATTTTCTCTCAGTTTTTACTCATAAAATGAAAGCCTGTGTTCTGAAGCATTAACCAGCGTTTTTCTTGATGTCACTTCTAAATTACATTGCACATCTCTTTTGGGTGGCAGCCCTTGAGGAAGTTCGTCTGAAATAGAAGGAAATGTTTACTTAATATTTTTTGAAGTTATGCCGTAGGTCTTGCGTTGCTTGATTAAAACTATTTTAAGAGATGATATCTCTTCTCTTAATATAAAAGTGACTATCAAAAAGTTCTCGGAATTGTAATGGGACCGGTGACTGGATACAGTATGCACATAACGGCCTTAATCCCCTTCATAGTACTTCCATTGGACACACACACACACACTTGCTCCAACGAGACTCCCACTCTTGGAAAGGACTTGAGACCGAACGAACTCTTCCTTTGGGAAGGACTTGAGACCGGCTGTCGCACATACTTCGATATCTTCTTTTGACACAAGCAGTTGACCCCGTAGTTCCATTTTCAATTTGTTGAAAAGCCAGAAGTTGTAGGGGGCATAGTCTGGGGAGTACGGGGGTTGGGGCAGCACAGGGATTTTTCGTTGTGCCAAGAATTCCCTCACCACTAATGCCGCGTCACAGGGCGCGTTGTCCTGGTCCAGGATCCAACCGTTTCGGAATTTCTTTGGCCATTTCCGTCGCACTTTCTCCGCAAGAGTTGAATACTTCTTTCATGTTCATGGGGTAGGCTGAGTTTATCTCCAAAATTTTGAGGGCCTGCTATCAGTTCC
This sequence comes from Rhysida immarginata, assembly GCA_023313115.1. Classification (NCBI taxonomy): domain Eukaryota; kingdom Metazoa; phylum Arthropoda; class Chilopoda; order Scolopendromorpha; family Scolopendridae; genus Rhysida; species Rhysida immarginata. Next base: position 1,282,908 of record JAHWFO010039019.1, read on the forward strand.
CTAGTCCCCAATATTCTTTCTGCTTTGTGCAGTATCTTTATTTGTGGATGGAAACTCGTTTATTGTTGTTTCTTAATCACATACTGTCAGTGTTGTTTGTTTCTTTTTTGCATTGTAAGGTCAGGATAGTATTTTGACTATGATGTCGAATACAGAATTGTTTATCACTGGACCTGGTTCAGTATTTGGTTGTGATGCCAAATGCTTGAATCGTTTTTTGCTCTTTAAGTAGAGAAGATTTTGTTAATTGTCTTTTTGTGATACTGAACAAAATGTTAATCTGAATCTTATTCAGTTAGTGATTGTAACCTAATTGTATTGTTTTCCCTTTTGTCTGAAACATAGTTCTGCAGAACAGGTGATGATTGTATCCGTATTTATGTATTACAAGACAGCAACAGAAATGTTAAAAAAAAACTCTAAATTTTCCTTATTTCTTTTGTCTTAATAAACTCTACTGTGAGTTGTTTTTTTTAACTCGCTGTTTAATTAAATTTACTTTTCCTTAATCATTTTAAATCAAACTAAAACAAAGGGTTATTGCAAAACACAACGCCATCGGTATTTTAGATGTTAGTACTACTATTATTGACCACAGCTAATTAAAATCAAAATAACGTTAATTATTTATATATTACAAAAGAATGCAACGAGCATCACTTTTGTGTGAGACTTGACCAAACAAGATTTCTTGGGACGTGGCGGCGATGGGGTGTGCCATTCCGACGAGCTGTTTCGTCTCTGGATCGTTTGCTCTCTGCTGAAATTATGACATCGCGCCAAGGTATGTTATACCATCTTACAAGCAGACGCTACAGCTCTCGAATGAGACGTCCGAACACGATGCAAGCACACGTACGGGCGCACTTGGGATGTAGAGAGCGCTGATTACAGAGCGGCGTTCTCCACACTTAAGGCGCTCACTGGCCAGACTACATTTCCGGGAATTTTTTGATAGCCTCTTGTATACGACATACGCTGAGGTTTGAGACTACTGTGTTATAATTTTCAATATTTCAACTACAGATAATTCTTCTAAACTGTCAATTTTTTTTACTTTTCCATCTGTACTATTTTTCGTGTGTCTGAATGAAACATTTATTAGTGGCCCAGTTCGGAACGGGCTTTTCCTTTCTCAACCATGGTACACCCAGAACCAGGTCCTAACTATTGATTGGTAATTCCTTAAAGTTCGCCTCTCATTTGTACCATGCGCTCGTAACTTTTTCCGTTTCTCCTAATATGGCCTATCGCTGCCCGTTTATCAAAAGACGCTTACTGTTTTATTTGTCTTGATGGATAACAATTTCTGTTTTATCCACAAATTCTTTATCTAAAAAGTTCTCTTCCGCGCCGGTGTCGATTAATATTCTTGCCTTCCATTTCCCTATTATTCCTGACAAAGATTTTTTTCGTTAGCCCACTACATAAAATTAGCCTAGGGTTGACTTTCATTATCTCTCTGCTTAAACCGTCATAGATCTTTTTTATTTTAAACATTATATTTAAAACATTTAAAACATTTTAAACAGATTGTTGTTTGTGGTTTTTCTTTTCATTTTGTTCCTTAAGTTATTCAGCTCTTTAGGCCCCTCTAATATGCTTTTTTTACCACTGCTTTTCTTGAGCCTGATGCCAGGTTTCTAAAAACTGCATTGCCTCCTTAACATCTACGTGTCATAGTATACCTTAGCAACTTTGGCAGCCCCTCGATAGCTTATCATAATCTGAATCTTGTAAATCTTTCATAATAAAGTTCGAAATTGGCTTAGATGCTGTCATTTTCTAATTAAAGATTAGGATATCTCTCCGTAATGTTATTTGAATATGGTCTCTGCGATAAGCATGAAGGAATCCTAATCTTGCCTGAAAACCTTCCCAGGTTATGGTTAGGATTTGAATCGTTAAATCTGCGAATCAATAAAGTGGATCTCCTTTAAGTGACCATGGAAAGAGTTTCACAAACCTTTAATAGGAATTTCCTTGCATACAGCTACTATTTTGAAATGCTTTAGAATTTTATCTGCATCTTCGTCCATCCTACCTTGAAAGGTATGGAATAGTAAATCTTCTACCGCTTACACTTCCATATTTATTTTAAAAAATGGTCACTAACTGGCTGAACTTTTTTGACGAAACAACTGGCCTGTCATCACTAGCTCCACTTTCTTTCATCCACTTCTTCAGAAATCTTCTGCCACAGAAAAAGGCTTGAACTCACAAAAGAAAAGGTTCTTAAAGATCTGGATAACGCACTTACTGCCGACAAATGTTAATTTTTTTTCTTAATGCAGAGAAAAAAATAACGTTTCACCAAATGCCAGGCTATTAGGTCATTATCTCCACCGTTTCTGTCAACCAAGCTCCGCTCTCTCTCTCTCTCTCTCTCTCTCTCTCTCTCTCTCTCTCTCTCTC
>JAHWFO010039019.1:1285332-1303327 GCA_023313115.1 Rhysida immarginata
TCTCTCTCTCTCTCTCTCTCTCTCTCTCTCTCTCTCTCTCTCTCTCTGTGTGTCACAGTTAAAATATAGCAGATAAAAATTTGACGTGAAGAGAGATAACGAAAAAAAAATTGATTTCAAATCAGTAAGTCTTTAATGAAAGGATTCCAATAAAAATGATTAGCTCGATAATACATTTTAACGAAAATTTCAAATAATATATTCAGAGTTCAAAGAGATTCTTTTTTCTTGAAAGAAGCTGGGATTAATGCTTGCTATCCAATATGAATCGCTGGTTGGCCTGAAGATCATTAAACATTGAGTTGAATAAGTAAGCATATTGGACAAACAAGTAGACTGTAGTGGCAACCAAACAGCAGGAAGACGGCGACATTTATAGGTAAGTCCACCTGTATGATTGAACTGCGAGAATCAACAAAAAATTAAGAGCATTAATGAATTGAAATATTATAATAAAGATAAATGTTGGAATAACTCAGAATGAAAGAAGGATGAGGAAATTGATATCAGACGCAGAAAAGCTGCTCACCGAGCGCGGTAAACCAAACTGGGCAAATCAATGTTAGGAGAAGATTCAAGATTGTCGTGGAAATTATGTAAAATAACAGTAACCTTTGTTCTAGGTACCTGGGTGCTAGACGACTAACTCATTTCCTGAAGCAGTTTACGATACAGGACATACTGGACAGTTTTCACAGGAATCAGAAAAATGCCGGAACTGGGCGAGCGTGAATCTCCTGACATTCGTAATTGTTGACGGGGTCGACAGTTTTTGCCATAGATGACTCCGGAATATTGTCTTGGTTCGTTTGCTATGGTTAAATCACAGAAATTCTATCAGTTTTCTTCAATAGTCGGGGCTAGACATCTTTTGAAATTTTATTTTTAAAACCAATAAAATTAGCAATTAATTTCTTATCAGTCATCTTAACTTACTGATTTGTTCCAGAGAGGGATAATGGAGGAGCGGATCCCATGGCCTTTTCTTTCGTACCGAACTATTATCCAACCTCTGATCCTTCTTGGTCCTTCTTGTTTTATTTATTTTTTATCGTTCCCTAATTTGCATGTCTCGATGCGCGTCGAATCGCGTTGCTCCCTCGTTGCTCGCTTTGCGGTTCACTCGATTTTCTTCAAAGGTGACATTATGTTCCGAGCATTGGCTCATGACCTCCTGGCTGATCATTTACGATGTAAAAATATTTGCTATGCTCAGAAATACAATTCAAATAATAGTTTATCAAATTATTCTTAAAGTATAACAAATTGAGTGATTTTGTAGACATCTTTTACCTCTGACTATTACACTTTTTGTAATGAACTCTTAAACTACTCTGAAAATATGTCAACTGGTCATTTTTAGCTCTTTGTCTATTTTCAAATGCTCTATGATTTTTCGATTGTACCTGTATGAAATGTTTACCTCCCTTATGCTTCGTCTTAGATTTAATTTATGTTTCGTTTGCCTCTGATAATGAATTATTATATGAATATTCCGTTTTTCTGTATTTTGTTATTATAGTTTTTTAGTTTGTTCTTTGTTAAAGGTTTATTTTCAACTCTTGTTTGCAGTTAAAAAATAAAATTTAAATTCAAGTTTGTAAGTCATTTATTATTTTAATTTTTTACAGTATTATCCAGTTACAATTAACACAGAGCTAACATCCGCATATTGCGAATAAAAATTCTGTCGCAAACCCGTCAGTTTATTTTCTATCCAACTTACACGTTTATTGAGTAATCTTTTTGAAAGAAAACCGGTTGTAGTAATAGTAAGTTGATGAATTTTGCATGAAAATAGCACTATTTGTAACTAAAAATCGGTCCTATACGCGTCCAATAATATTTAAACCGATCATATGGTCTATATGATCACTCTGATTGGGCAACTTGCGCGCGAACTTGGTGACCTTAACTTGTTACAGTATTATAATGAGCCAGTCACATTATTTGAATTGGAGCAAGGTGCTATACAGATTGGAAGATGGTAAAGATCACATTAAGCAATTTGTTACATTCGACGTTGCTGTCATAATTTCAGAGAATTTTAGTTGATGCGATCGCCCAAAATGCCAATAAAAAAACAAAAAAACAAGGTGGAGGCGTGGAGACTAAAGAAAGCAACTATGACGAAGAAGCAGAGCCCATTCCATCATCAAAGCACAAGGATTCCTTTATGAATGAAGTTAGAAATTGTTTAACTGTTAATTGTTAGAAATTACATGAGCTTATAAGCAAAAATTATATAAAATCCTTAATACAGAAAATCATATGGATTATTTTAAAGATCATACATAGAATGGGTAAAACACTGATTACGCCTACTTTTAATACATTTTTGTTAAATTTTGGATATAAGAAAATCAAGATTTAATGAAAAGGAAACCTTCTGTTACTTTTCTTGTTCCGAAAAAGTAATGCGGGAAAAACCCAATAAAAACAAATTAACTTAAAAAATAATAGTAAAATTTATTTTATGTCAATGGTCAAAATGTATCTGAATGAATACCCAATACACATAATTAATTAGATGAAAATTAGAGCTTTTTCAAAATGGGAAAAGAAATATTTCAAAATACATTAATCAAAAAAGAGAATTTCTATTAAGTATGATTATAAATTTGAAGGCATTAGAATATGTTTAATGATGAAAACATTCAAATTGTTCCAGAGATCAACAATACTGTTAAAAAGCAACAAGTTAATATGTATTTTAAAAATAAATGTGAAAATATCATCAATAATAAGTTAGACTCTCATAACTTATAAGAAATGTATAAATATGATCAGGTAATTCGCAATTTAGCTTTAAAATATAATGTTATTTATGAAATTCCGTGTGCGAACTGTGATCACCAGATGTAAATAATATTGGCGAATCGGGACGCTCTCTCTTCTCTCGTTTGGAAGAGCATGAGAGAGTGATCATACTCAATTATTGTGAAAACGATTTAGCCAGACATTGCTATTGTACTGCTCATCAAATAAATTGGAGGAGAGTTAAAATTTTAAGGACGGACGAAAATTGAAAAAAATAATTATTAAAGAGGCCTTTTATATAAATATAGCAAATAACACTCTGGCTAAAGCGTCACATGATATCCATAAGGATTGGGATGTTATATCATTGTTTGTTGTCATGTGACTTCTTTCATTTTTTTTATTTTTTGTTTTACTTTGTATGTATTACCATGGATGAAAGAAACAGGATGGACGACTCTTATGAGTCATGCGTGAGTTTTTTTCAGTGGCGCCCTCTGGATTCTTAAGTGAATAATACCATAGCCAACAAAGATAACAAAGATAACATGTTATCATTGTTGGCTAAGACAATACCGAAACGTTTGGTTTCGCTTCGCATGGTTTCTGTTTACAAAGCTGTTACAGGAGAAAAGCATGGCAGCGTTCTCAAATATTACGAATTCCTTTGAATTTTTTTTGTATTAAAGTATTTTTTATTATTCTATTGAATTAGTTTATTGAAATATTAAGTTGTGAAATTAAAGTGTAATTTTTATTAAAATTATTTACGATTCTTTAAATAATTTAGCTATATACGTATAAAGTTTTGCTTTAAATATAATACTTAAAATTACATTAAAAGATATCAAAATGAAAATGGAAAAGATTTCTTCCGTAAATCATTTCTGTACACATGATCTAAATTTATATTATAAGTTTCAAAGAAATCGCAGCTGTTTCTGGTCTTCTGGCAATATGTCAACAATAACCATTAGCTTATGGATAGCGATTCCTCTTCTCCCTAAGTAGACGACAGATGTTAGTTTTCATGCAAAAATCCAGAGGTCGCTCTGAAATCCAACTTGCTAAAGCTCTGGATGTAAAAGTACAGACACCTGGACAAAATCAGCCCAAAATGGCTGCAGCCTCTGATCTCTCCTGCACGTATTATGAGGAAAAGTTGCATACTTTTTAATGATCTTAGTAAAACAAGAAAGGAGGGAATTGTCCCCGTTAAAATTATGCAACTGATTCTCATAATACGTGCAGGAGACATCAGAGGTTACAGCCCAAAATGGCCGCCGCGCTTGAAATGACTGTACTTTTACATCCAGAGCTTTACAACTTGCTGGGGAAGTATAGGGAGTCGTCCATCCTGTTTCTTTCATCCATGGTATTACTCTCTAATCTAAGTGCTTATGAAGATGAATGGCTGTTTCCGTTCGAAAACGTTCACCATTACGAATTAAACCATGAACATCTGCTTTCTTCTTATTTTTTGGAATAATAATTGGCACAGCATTTAAATTTTGTACTGTTTTCGGACTTCTCAACGTTTTTCAAAATTGTGTTACAAGATTTGTGTTTTCAAAATTCAAATTCAAAATTTGTTTCCATCAACTTCTTCACTCATCAATTCATCATGTTTTTTATGTAAAACAATTCTTCAAGCACCTACACTCCTCCGGCATTGTTATTCATCCAGTTTTATTCTCCAAGAATATTTTACACATTGTATATTAAATAATTGGTGTCAGCAAATGTAAGAAAACCTCAAATTTTGAAATAATTAAGTTTTTTTATATTAGAAATAGATTTTTGTAGACTGAGAAAAATTATGTTATTGGAGTTTTAGTTTTTATCTGGAGTTTTACATTTTGTACGAGGGGAGGGAAGTTCTTTTTTAGAATTTTTTAAAAATAAATTTTACTATCATTTCTAAGTTAATTTGTTTTTATTGTTTTTTTTTCGTATTACTTTTTCGGAACAAGATAAGAAACTATAATTTTTATTAAAACATACCCAGTTTCATTAAAAGTAAATAGGAAACTTTGTTCTCTTGGATTTTGTAATAAGGAAATGATACTAGGAGGGACGTTCAAATTTGACCTGGGCATTATTTTTTTAAAATCAGGAAACTATAAAAAACCACACACACACACACACACACACACACACACACACACACACACATCACTCATTTTTTAAAGTCCTTTCCTTGCTTCTCTAAACATTCTTTTCAATGTTTTGGTAGCATCTGGATGGAGCGAAAAATATAGTGAATCCTCTAGTGTGGGAAAACCATGTGATTTTGTGGATTCCTTAACTGACTTCCTTTAATGTCTATGAAGTTTTGAATGAGTATACTGAATCCTCCCACTACTGCTCGTAATATTTTGATGCAAAAACTTTTGAAAGGACTGACCTAGAGGCTTGAAATTTTCTACACACATAGTCCTATACAGAGGACGGAGTGAAAAATATAGCGAATCTTCTAGGGTGGCCCAAGGCCCTTCAGGGGCCACTTGTATGAATTTCATGGTTTCTTTTTTAACTTTTCAACAAAGAGACCTAGAGGTTTGAAATGTTGTACACACGTAGGCCGTATACAGAGGACGGTGTGAAAAATATGACGAATCCTCATGGGTGGCCCGGGGCCCCTCAGGGGCCACTTGTATGAATTTCATAGTTCCTTTTTTATCTTTTGAACAAAGAGGGCAAAAATCTTAAAAATTCGTAAATTTGTAGTGCGGTTCTAAAATAATGAAACCAATATACAAGAAAAGTGATATAAGCCTTTAGAGCTCCGCCAGAGGTCCCGAGGCCCCAAATATAATTGAAGCTATAACATTTGAACGGAAAGACATAGGAATCTGAAATTTTTTAAATTTATAGTGTGGTCCTAAAAAAATATAGCAAATATACAAGAAATGTGATGTAGGCCTATGGGGTCCGCCAGAAGACCCCGAGGCCTCAAATGCAAATCAAGTTATAACATTTGAACGGAAAGGTTAGGAAGCTGAAATTTGGTATATTCATAATGTGGTACTAAAAAAATATTGCAAATATACAAAAAAGTAATATAGGCCCCAGCAGAGCCTCACAGGCCCCAAACACAAGCAGAGCTACAATTTTTAAATGAAAAGGTCTAAAAATCTGAAATTTTGTTTATTTATGGAAAATTACTTTAAAATTTAGCTAATATACAGTAAAAACTGGTATAAGGCTCTTGGGTCTCGACAGGGGCCCTGAGCCCTCAGTCACAAATCAAACTATAACTTTTGAACCGGAAGTCTAGAAATCTGAATTCTTGCATATTTATGATTTGTTATTAAAATTTTAGCTGTTATACACTAAAACTTATATAGTCCTCTGGGGCCCTGGCAGGGGTCCTAAACACAAACGCAGCTGTAATCTTTGAAAGAAAAGGCTTAGAAATATGAACATTTATATACTTATAGTATAAGGGTCGTGCAAATGAAAACGAAAATTATTTATTTTCTCCAAAGTGTATACAGGGAATTTAAAAATATTCTCCTAATGTGTTAAGGCATTTATCCCACTGTGTAACAAGGCTTGTGATTCCTTTATGGATGAAGTCTTTCGGTTGCGTGTGGAACCATTCTAAAACCTCTTCCTTCATTTCATCGTCCGACTGAAACCAGCGGCTTTTCAGATGTTTCTTGAGATCCCCAAACACGTGAATGTCATATGGGGATAAGTCAGGGCTGTAAGGTGGATGCTGCATTGCTTCCCAGTTGAACTTTTTGATGAGGTTTACCATTGCTTTCGATGTGTGAGAACGCGCTTTGTCGTGGAGAATAAGCACTCCTTCTATAAGCAGTCTAGGATGCTTGTATTTGATGGCCGCGCGAAGTGCCTACAATGTTTCCCCATATCATGCTGCGTTAGCTGTGGTGACTTTTTCAAGAAAGTCTAGTAGAAATCGGGCCTTTGCGATCAAAAAACACGATCAACGGCAGCTTTCCCGTGCTGTTTGCGATTGCTTTTGATTTTTTCTCGATTTGACTTTGATTTGTTCGCGATTGCCTGTATGGCGGAAGCAATCATTCGCAGAGCTTCCAAGCGCGAGCTAACGTACTTTCTCACGTGGTGCAACACTTGCAACCTATTGTTCAATTTGCACGTGGGGTTTCGCAATTGTTGAAAACAAAAACTTTTTTTTTCCCACACAAATTTTCGTTTTCATTTGTACGACCCTTATAGTTTACTAAAAAATTTAGCTATTATACACTAAAAACTGGTATAGGGCTCTTAGGTCTCCACAGGAGCCCTGAAGCCCAAATCACAAATAAGCTCTAACATTTGAATAATAAAAAGGCCTAAGAACTTGAAGTTTCATATTTTTACAGTGCATTACTTAAAAATTATAGACAATATACAAGGAGACTAATATAGACTTCGGGGCCCCTGGCAGCCTCAAATACGATTGAAGCTATAAAATTTGAATGGAAAGGCCTACGGTCCTGAAATTTTGTTTAATCATAGTGTGGTTTTTAAAAATTTAGCTAATCTATATTAAAAATTATATAATTCTCGTGGCAGGGGACTTGCGGCCTCAATCTCAAATCAAGCTATAAGTTAAAAGCCAGAAATCCAAAAACTGAATTGTTTCATATTTATAATGTGTTGCTTAAAATTTTAACTATTACACACTAAAATTGAAATAAACCTCTGAAGTCTCGGCAGGAACCGCGAGGCTTCAAATACAAATCAAGCTATAACTTTTCTACGAAAAGGCCTAAGAACCTGAAATTTTGTATTTATGCCCCTCCACTTATTATAGTCACGAGCCGCTACTGCTCTTAACATTTTGATGCTAAAACCCTTTTATCGTTGGATAACGATGCCTTCCTAATTTTTTTAGTGCTGGCTTCAGGGACGTCCATAGTAGGACCCATTTATGGGTCGACGTTCTTCCATAAAATCGAAATGGATGTCCCAGAAAAACAGATTGACGATGTCATCTGTAATTTCTTGGGTCGTGGTGAGTCAGTGTGTCTCCGCTTCTCCACTCTGTACTCGCATGCTTGCTTTTATGAGTGTGGGGATGAAACCATGTCTCGTCAGTGGTCACAGCACGCCATAGGAAGCTGTCACCTTCCCTGTAATATCGCTTTTATGGAACAAATTTCCATCCGGGTGGGTTTTTGATGTTTGGAGAGTTGTTTAGGGACCCTCGTGGCACAGATCTTGTTGAGTTTCAGCTTATCATGGATGATGGTCTTCACCCTACCTGTGCTGATCTTCAGTACTGAAACCAGTTACCGGGCATAAATTCCTCTCTTCTCCATTATCAGTTCATGTTCGTTGCGATGAATCCATCACTGACAGCAATTGCTGGCCTTGCTTTATGAGGATCATTGCCAGTGGATTCTCTCCCTCTTTCAAAGTTTTGGTACCAGGCAAAGACGGAAGATTGAGATAAACATGACTCGGTGGACTGTCTTTGAAGTCTCTGATGAATTTCAGATGTTTTCACACTTTAGTTGTAGAGAAACTTGATGATTATTCGTTGACACATCACTGACCGCCATTTTGTTTAAACAAACAATCGGTTAACATGGCAACCGCATGAGTGGTGCTGTATTTTCATGACAGGCGGTTGTTACTATCCTAAAAATGAAAGTTTAGATTTTTACGAAAAATAATTTTACAAAGAATAAAGTCCTGGTCAAATTTGAACGCCTCTCGTATATAATTTTTTAATACTTGATCCAGCCTTATATTGCGCGAGATGTAAACAAAAGCACGTAGAAAAGTGAAATTTCATTGGCTAACTGAGTTTTGCAAATTCCGTGTCCCAGGGTGCGCATGAAAATATACTTCCAAAAGGAAACAGGAAAACTGACTTAAGACTATAAGAGCCAGTTCTGAATACAACTAGAAACATTTAACGATATTTATAGTGATAAAAATAATATATATTAGACATAAATTATTCAATTTATGGAAAAATACATTCAAAACAAATAAACACAGGATAACTCGAGAACTTTTATGTCAAAAGACAGTAGAGATATCACCATCATGGGATTATGGGATTCAGAGAATAAGTCTTCTCCATGATCACGATTATTACGTCGTGCAGGAAAGTGAACATCTGCCTTTTCTGAATTTGATAAGAAGACAAAATAAAGGATTATTTGAGAAGCAACTGAAGACCAATTATAACACATTCCGTGACAAATTGAATTTCAAATGTTAATTTTAATTCAATATTTTTCTTCTTTGATAAGTAACTGAAGAATGGATCTACTTATTGGTTTTGCAATGACAGTCTGTCCGTGTGTCACCTTTCATGAATTTTGCATTTTTCGAGATAGATGTTTGTGTGGGGCCCCGGGATTCTGAAACCCCCACCCTTATTTCAGTAAGACGCGAGTTAAAACTTAATAATTAAATGTAAAGATTTTCCTTCAGCTATTTTAGTGATAGTTGTTAGTGTAACACAAGAGAGATCTTAGTTTATGAAGTTAAAGACAGTTTTTAGAATATTATTATACACTACTGTTTATAAAAATCGCAACACCCTGATGGAATAGCCCAATCTGCATTAAATTTGGAGCATTTGCATATCATGGGTCAGAAAAGAAACCATTAGATTTTCAGGTCAATACAATGCGTTTTTTTGTCACATTAGTATCGGGTGAAACCACCGTGGGATGTAATTACAGCCTCTAAACGTCGTGGCATTGAGTCAAACAAGCTCTGAATAAGGGCCTGGGGAATGTCCTGCCATGCTCTGTCTACACGGGTATACAGTTCATCCACAGTTGCTGCTGCAGGAGTCTGACGAGCCAATCGATGAGCAACCCTGTCCCACACATGTTCGATTGGGCACATGTCTGGTGAACGAGCAGGCCAGGGGAACAAGGGCGTCTGATGTGTTTGGAAAAAGGCGAGGACATTTCTGGCCACATGCGGTCGGGCATTGTCCTGTTGGAATACAGCGCCTGGAAGGTTCTGCAGGAAGGGGATGACCTCGGGTTGCACAACTTCCCTGATGTACCGGTCACTGTTCAGATTGCCATGGATTCTGATCAGCCGGGAACGGCCATGGTAACTGATTGCACCCCACACCATCACCCATGGCGTTTGTCCTGAATGATGCTGCAGGATGCATTCTGGAAGGTCGCGCTCGCCACGATGTCTTCTGACTCGTATCCTGCCGTCATGGTGCTGCAAGTTAAACCTTGACTCATCCGAAAACACAACTTGTGGCCATTCAGCTTGCCACTGTTGGTGTTGATGGGCCCATTGCAACCTGAGGCGCTGGTGGTTTTGAGTCAAAGGAATCCGCAACAATAGTACTCGTGCCATCAATCCTCTGGAAATCAAACGGCGTCGTACAGTGCTAGCAGACATTGTCCTGCCTACTGTGGCACCCCACTGTTGTGCTAACACTGTGGAAGTGGCTGTACGATCTGCTACACACATGCGATAGAGGTGTCTGTCATCTCGCGGTGTCTTCCTGAGCCTGGTCTTCAGTGTGCCCTGTTCTCTTCGCTCCACTGCCTCCATGCACGCATATTGTCGTTGCATTACGTCCTACACGAGCAGCAATGTCACGATACGACCATCCCGCTTCACGCAGACCAATTATGCGTCTCTTTCAAAGTCTGTCAGCTGTTGATATGGTACCCTTCGTCGTCGTCGAGGCATCGTGTTCTTTCAAGCAATTACTCTGAAAATCTAATCATTTATACTCTGACCCATTGTATGCAAATATTGCAAATTGCATATGGATTAGACCATTCCATCAGGGTGTTGCGATTTTTATAAACAGTAGTGTATTTTAATTAACTTTTAATCTTAGTGAGTCATTTAAATTAGTTAACACTTAGTGATTATTTCTATAATGTTTATAAGGTGAGGTTTAATATTAGAGAAGGTAGACTAGCCATGTTTAGTTATTTAAACATCTATCTAGTTTACGCGATTTATAATTCAGTCGTTATTTGGTTGTTATATACGGTAGATAGAATAATTATAAAACAGTTTATTTAGTTTTTATAAAGCTTTAGAAAGTTTTTAGAAGAGTTTTAGAATGGAAAGTTTAACAGTTAGAATTACACCGGATGGACATCTTAGTTTACTGAGTATTGTATTTTGAGACAGCCATAGAATACGCTGACACACATTGTCTAGAATTTATGCAAATTGATGGTGGTATGATTTGGAAAGGAGGAGTTGACCTTCCTTTCCAACAATCATCTGTTTGAGTGTCTTTTACACACTGTTGTTCGGTTTACAGTTAGGGACTGGAGTTGGGAGGACAGTTGTTAGTTGTTGTTGGATCAGAAAAGTTGGGAGAAGGTATCAGCCTGTCCATGTAGACGGATGCAGACAGTCTGTGTGAGTAGTCCGAGGTGAGCAGTCGGAGAATGATAGAACCTGTCGGAGGAGACAGATGCAGATAGTTGTAGATATAGTCAATATAGCCTGTCACAGATTGGACAGATGTTTGATTAGTTTTATCCTGTTTTAGTATTAACAGAGGAATAGATAGAATCGAGCAGGAGGCTCATGAGATGTTAACATTATTCAATAGTTAATTTATTTCTTATTTATTGAGGAGAAACCCCTCTTTAATAGAAGAGAATATTTACTCAACATGGAAGCGTGAAATAGAAGTCGAACTTTATTGAGAATTTTCAGAATAGACGAACGGAGGCGAATGCGAGAACGTTAGATTGGGTAACACACAGCCGCTCTCATATCTCTCATTTCTCTTAGAACCATTTAATCGGTGTTAGATTTAAATCATTAGAAGTTGGATATAATTAATCGTGTTTGTAAATACATTCTAAATAAATTAGTTGTTATTGTTAAATCCTGTATAGTCATCATTTACCACTCCCCCCTTACGATATAAGACCCGGGAGAAACACCACGGGCACGGACGTAGATCCCAGATCGTGTAAACGGTTGGAAGGGTGACCAGGTCTTTTACTCGTAAATTACCAAGTACAGCATTGCTTCAGTAAGGTCCTGGGTCTCCACAGTTGAAATTCGGAATAATGGTTAGAAAACTTAGTTCAAAATATATTTTGTTTATGGTTCCAGTACTAAGAGACATGCACAAAATGTGTTTTTTATTAATATATGTGTTTTAGTTTAATAGTTATAATGACCTTAAAAAGTATATATAATGGTTTGTCACATATTTGGGGTTATCAGACCTAAACGGTGTATTTTGATTGCATTTTGTCCTACACCCGATAAGCCTATTGGCTCTTTGTGTTATATGATCAACTGGACTAGTTTCTGCCTTTCCCAACAGATGGCGCTACCGTTGCTATTGGTCTTGACCAATAAGAATACTGGACGCCCGTTGGTGCAGCATCGCACTATTGTGGTGTATATAAGGGGGCCGCTTTCGCTTGACAGCTTAAAATATTTGGAGAGACGATTGTCTCTTCATAAAGCTGTTGTGTTGAAGGTTGTGGAAGCAATCGAATCAGTGCCAGTTTCTCCTAAACAATTACTTATCCATGTAAAGCTAATAGATATTTTTGACAAAACCCAGGTTAGAGTGTAGCGCAATTAATTTTAAACATTTTATCCGAGAACAGTGTCACATCCCAGACCAAAACTGCACGATAGAAGAAATTGCTGCATTTCCCAAAGCCCCTATTACTTCGTGTGAAGCAGAAAGATCATTTTCACAATACGAATCTATTTTACGTTGAAATCGACAGAGGTTTATCCCAGAAAACTTGAAGCTATACGTTGTGAGTCACTGTAATATTCGAAATTAATAAAATTATGACGTTTCTTATTATTCATACCATTTGTTTGTTAAGAAGTACTTATATTTTAAGAAAATATTTATGCATTTAAAGGAATATTTCAGTAATTTTAAGGAAATATGAACCTACATATTTTACATGTTTTTAGCACCTAAGGTTCCTACCCCTACTTATTATGGTTATATGCACCTTCACTATTGAGTTTGATTTTGATAGGCCCACTGGGTTGGAGTTTTGTGGGTGGGAGTTAAAGGGAACCAAAAGGTCTACAAGTACATATTGCAATGTCTGCATACGTAGCAAAATTGGCGACTAGGTGGCTAGTAGCCAGAGATGGACATCAATTATATTCTTCTTAGTATAAGCAAGTCTTAATACAATGAACAAAGCAAGGCCTATGGAAAATTGAGGCTATTAATTTACGACAAAAAGACCAATCTTGAAGATGTACATAAGATTATATTAGCTAGCTACGTCTGATAATCAATCAGTAAAAAATAAACAATACAAAATTTAATTTTGCATAATTCTGTCAAGTATGAATTCCCTGTTTGAGGTCAGTCGAGGTAAATTTCAGAACTGAGGTAGTTCTTGGGTTATGTTAAAGTCATACAAGCTGGGCAGTACCGTTTTCCATAAAATGGGAGCAGAAATTGTAATTATTATTTCTATCATATTTCTATAACGCCTGGCAAAAATAATGGTTCAGTATAGGTTCATAAAACTCTCTGTGATCTATGAATTTGTCTACAAAAAGATAACATTAATTAACGTTTTTTTGAAATATTTATAGAAAACGATGGCTTATTTAAAGTAGATCTACACAGAAAACACTTTCTTTCATAATAATGGGAAATACAAAAATCACAATTTTTCACTGTAAGGAAAAAAGTAATCACTTAGTCCATTGCCAGGAAATAAGTAGTGATTCACTATGTAAAATATTATTTAAAAAATGTCATCTATCCATATATAAGGTAGGATTAGCGAAATTTTTTCATTTTTATGGAAATTAGTTGTTGCAATCACAATCAGACAGTCATCATTAACAGAATGGACGTTCAAATGATCACTCTGACAACGAAAAAGCAAGTAATTCAACTTTTGAAGGATGGGAAAAGTCAACAACAGATTGGCAGACAATTAAGTATCTCCCAAAGCACTATTTCTAACATTTGGAAAAAATTCAAAGCAACGACTAGCTTGCAGAACCTTCCAAGAACAGGAAGACCATGAGGAACGTCCCAAAGAGATGATAGGATTTATGAAAAATTTTGAAAACTTCAAAATCCAAAACCTCCCATCAACTAAAGCAGAAGTGGAAACAGCATCACTTCAATGTTTGTGATCGTATTGTACGAAATCATTTGAAAGAAATAGATTATGGGTTTCGTAAACCAGCAAGAAAACCAGCACTGACGAAAAAACAATGGACAATAAGACAACTTTGGTGCAGAAAGTACAGAAATTGGACTAGTTAGATGTGAAACAACGTTGTTTTCGTATGAATTGGCATATTTGTATGGAAAAGAACGAAGAATGAGAAGTTTGCGGATGACTGTATACATAAGACAACTAAACTTTCAGAATCACTGACGATTTGGTGCTGCATGAGTTCGCAAGGCATTGCTGAAATGAAAATCATAAAAGTAACAGTAAATTCTGATGTCTACATCGAAATTTTGGATGCCTGTTTACTGACAAACATTGAGCATTGGTTTTCAGATAATGAAGTGTGGTTTCAGGACGACAATGCAAGTTGACACCATAGCAAGAATAAAGGAATACCTGAAAAAGAGTGACATTCAAAAAATTTCTTGGGCTTCTAACAGCCTGGATCTAAATCCAATCGAAAATATTTTCTAGAGAACTGAAGAAATTAATCAAACAACAAAGCCCAACAAACAAAGAACACATTAGCCAATGCTGTTAAAGACAGTTGGAAAACACTTGGACCATCACTTAGTCAGCAACTAGTAAACTCAATGCCAAATAGAATTTCGGCAGTTTTGAAAGCCAGAGGTGGAGCAACCAAGTATTGATAGTTGAGAACCGCTACTTATTTCCCGGCAGTGGAATGAACAATTACTTTTATCCTGACTTCATCAACTTTTATTTTATGTATTTCCCATAATTATGAAAGTAACATGATGACTTGATTGTAGATATAAGTTAAATAAACTAAAGTTTTCTATAAATTTTATAAAAAAATGTTAATTAATGATATCTTTTTGTAGACAAGCTCATAGATCACAGAGGGTTTTAAGAACCTCAACTGAACCCTTACTTTTTGAGAGGGGTTGCACTTATTTAGAACGAAAGCGTAGAGTTACCAGAAATTTAGGTAGTCATTTCGAGCTCTCATCAAAGCGTAGAGTTAATTTTGATAGGAGGAACAAAAAAGAGATACTAACAGGTATCACTAAAGCACAATTTGCATTGAATGCAGTTCTTTACAATGCAGGTTGGGCAATGATACCCAAGCGGGAAGAAATTGTATAAGGACATTCGTATTACATCTGACTTCTCTCAATCAAAAGGCCTGGCATAGGAATTAGTCGAGCGGGAGATTCTAAACTAAGATGCATTCTCTGGCTACCAAAAGAACCAAGGCGCAATCAACCGAGAAAAATGAGAGAAGATAGGAAAAGACTGGGTAGGAGAGGCAGTGTTAGTAGAACAGGCGTTACCATTGGTCGTCCTTCATCCCGGAAGCATATTCATCTCAAATGCACACTCTTCTCACTGCTAACCAGAGAAAAATCGTCTGAAGTGTAATGGTGGCAAGGTGAGTGCGTCATGAGAAATAAAAGACTGCCTGAACTCATGATAAATTATAGGGGATGGCTCCATACAAACAGAATATCATCTGTATTCGCATTATCATTCGCTCATATATCTGCATTCTTGCTCAACAGCGAAAACCTCGAAGACAAAACTTCTTGTCTCATGGATGTCTAAAGTTGTCATGTACTGTTTATTTCTACTTAATAACGACTGATAATTAACTACCCAGATCTTAAGGAAGTCGTGTTAGAGATGGGATGGAGGGAATATGAATAATTTGAAATAGGAATACATTTTAATCGGTTGACAAGAATTCATTGAATACAATTCTTAGAGAATTTTCCAAACAGTTCATATGTAAAAATTTATACAGAGTGCGTTAATTGCAATAAATCTTAGTAGTTTGGGAATGCCAATCAACAGCCAACACCGCTTTGAGGCGACATGGCGTGGCATCCCCCGGGCTTGGCAATAGAAGCATGAAAGATAGTGGTATATCACGGGCGACTAACGCCTCCCATCAGCGAGGGACGCAGTCTCCCACTTAACCTCTCATGTCTCTTCACAGTAACAGACCAGAGTCAAGCTCAACAGGGTCTTCTTTCCCCGCTGATTCTGCCAAGCCTATTTCCTTGGCTGTGGTTTCGCTAGATAGCGGATAGGGACATTTCTTGAATAGATTAATAACCCCTGCCCACCCCGTCCAGAGGACCATAAGGCAGAAAAAAAAAAACACAGCCGAGGGTGTCCCCACTGCATCCCATAGGCAAAAGCAGTGGAGAAGGGAATGAGGCCCTAAAAGTGGAAGTTTGTTGATAGGACACCCAAGGGTAAATGAAAAAATGATAATTTCAGATCAAGCAAAATGACCAAGAATAACCAAATAAAAGTTGCAAGAAACACTTGTACTAAACAGTACTACTCGTTGTACACCGAAATTTAAGTACATCAAATATTACTGTATACCAAGTCATTGTAACTAGTAGGGCCTTTTTTGTGAAGATGTTAAATGCCTCAAATATATCATTATTCAGAAGAACCCTTTTTTGAAAGGGGATAGCATATTCTTTCTTTTGTAAGGTAGCATGGATTGTTTTCCTGGCCTCTGAAATTTCTGGATATTCACATATCATTAGAAGATGGTCTGGTCCATGCTCACCTTTGCCGCAAGGGCATGCAGATCCTCTCTGTCTTATTTTAAAATGTTGAAGATACGTTAAGAATTTACCATGCCCAGATATAAATTGTGTTGTATAGTAACTTATATTTAACATATTAGTTGAGACTGTGTCAATAGATTCATATAACATCCTACCTTTTAAACTGTTTGTCCATTCTCTTTGCCAGGTTTTTAGAGCCATTTTAGAATACTACTCCTTTATAGCTTTTAAAAAAGGGGAAGACATTTGGTAAAACATTTACTGGGTAAGATAGTGCTGCCATTTTTGCTTTCATATCTGCGAGTTCATTACCTGGTATACTTGCATGAGCTTTGACTAGCTAACTCATATAATAGATTACTTGCATGAACACATTGTCTAGACTGGGTGTGATTACTAGCGATTGCTTTGAGGGCTGATTCAGAATCAGAAAAAATAGTGACATTTAAATGCTCACTGCTTTTGTTAAATTTTATCCAAATCAATGCTTCGATGATAGCTTGCACCTCAGCCTGAAACACAGAACATGTAAGCGTCAGAGTGAAAATCTGACTATGTATCAAATCCTTATCTTCCAACACCACAAATGCTCCACTGATATTGTTTGATACTCCTGAGCCATCAGTGTAAATTTCTATGTCGCTTCTTTTTGAAACCATTTCCCAAGATTGAATATATACAGAATGATAATTCCAAGGTGGAAGTCTCTTGATGGTCATGAGAGGGAGCTCAAATCCAGGGCAGCCTAATGCTCTGGATTAGGAAAGTACGGCAAACCTTTTCCGCGCCGCCCGCAGCAGCTGATTGGTAGAATGGCTGTCACGTGAGTTTGTCAGTCATTGTTGGCCCAAACGCAGCGATAGATACCATTGAAATGCATGTGGAAGATGCAATTTAGATTAAATTTTTAATGAAATATTCATTGATTGATCCTAAATATTAATCCTAATAAGCAAAATTTCATGATCCTTCAATCTATGCTCCTTGGAGGTTAATAAATTCGTTAAAATATCCGAAGAAATAATAAGAAGCAAGTACGTCTATATTATAACTTTACCGAATGTTATAGAAATGTTGAATTGTGGAATTCTTAGACGATCAGAAAATATAATTTCTGAATATAGTTCTTTTTAAGAAAATACAATTCAATATAACAAGGTTAAACTATCTGTGAAATATGGAGGCAAAACTTGAAATAAAACGTCCATGTTATTTTCATCTTATTTTAGCGAAGTTTTATCACTCATCATTAAACTTGAATATAACGTATGAAATTGAATAACGAAAATTTGTTATATGATTGAAAAAAAATATAGAAAATTTTAACTATAAGTTTTTGGTTGATTTTTTACGTCAATATTATAAACCTCCATTAATGAATAAATTTCAAAATACATTGCATGTGTAGTTTTTTTTTGTAATTTTTTTTTTTGTAATCAAACAGATAGTTTTTCCAAATTATAATTTTTAAAATTTTCTATCAAAATATAATTATCTAAGTAATTTTTATATTTAAATCAAAAGCTTAAA
>JAHWFO010039019.1:1303427-1339429 GCA_023313115.1 Rhysida immarginata
TTTTAATAGTTCCTATTTTATTAAATTATATTTGATATTGTTTATAATTATTATTATAATTTTTTTAATAATTTAATAATTTTTATAATTTAATAAAATTAAAATTGGTAAAGTGAAATTTTTGATATAAATATAAAAATTAATTTGATAAAAGTTTATTAAGTTATATTTTAATAAAAATTTATAAAATTATATTTTGATAAATTAAATTACAAAAACTACACACAATGTTTTTTAAAATTTATTAATTATATGTAAATCGTTTATTAAGGATAAATAAATAAAGTGAAAATAAACTAAAAACTTAATCTGGTTATCATTAAATTGCCTCAACGTTATCATTATTATATGTAAAAAAATTATAATTGAAATCAAAATTTAAAGAAAAATCAATAGTTACCAAATTTACTGATTGTCAGTTATATTTCCAGACGATGATAATAAGAAAATTCGCGAAAAGGATGCATTTAAGCCGAATTTTAGAGGAAGCGTAACTCACTTGATTGGGCCACTGGGCCAACAATGGCGGATTTGGTAGCAGACGAGAAAGTTTGCCTTACTTTCCTAATCTAGAGCTTTAGTGCAGCCTTCTTTTCTAAGTAGATAGGGACAGTGGGAATCATGTTAATTTATTCATGCGCGTCAATAATTAGATGACGAGGCTTTTGGCTACCTTAAGAGAGTCAGTTATTCCAGCCGTTTACCCACGTGTTAGTGAATTTCTTCACTTTGACATTCAGAGCACTGGGCAGAAATCACATTGCGTTAGCACCGGCCTACAGCCATCGCAATGCCTTGTTTTTATTAGATAGTTGGATTCCCCCGATCCATGCCAGTTCTGAGTCAGCTGCTTTGCCAACTGGAGTGAGCACCCGGGACTTTCCGCGGTAAGACCCTGACACAAGTCCGTGAGGGTCCTTTTCAGGACGAACGAAGGCCAGCTTTCAGAGCCTATCCTTAACCCGAAGTTACGGATCTGACTTGCCAACTTCCCTTACCTACATTGTTCTATCGATTAGAGGCCGTTCGTCTTGGAGACCTACTGCGGTCCGGTGCGAAAATCTAGTTCTCTCCCTCGGATTTTCAAGGTCCGGCGGGAGCACTCCAGACACCGCAAGAGCTGCGGTGCTTTACAAGAACAAAATCCCTTTCTCCGGGCGAGCTGTTTCCAGGGAGTCCGTCCCTTACAAAGAAAAGATAACTCTTCCCGGGACTCCCGCCAATGTCTCCAATTTCTAAGCTAATGAATAAATAAAAAACTGACCTTACGGATCTGTGGATGCTAGAATACTTGAGGCAGAGACAGGAGACTCCACTTGTCCACAAGAACATTTTAATACACCATATGGTGTATTTAAATGTTCTTGTGGACAAGTGGAGTCTCCTTTCTCTCTCTCAAGTCTCCAATTTCGTTTGCATTACCACATTGTACCCAACAGGATCCGATCTCTGCTTCCGGGTACAGGAATGTTAACACGATTTCCTTTCGGGACACTAAGGTACTGTAGATGATTTCTTACTGACACCTCTTTTCGGAACGGGTTTCCCCTATTCCTTAGGGTCGATTAACCCATGTTCAACTACTGTTCACATGGAACCCTTCTCCACTTCAGTCTTCAAGGTTCTCACTCGAGTATTTCCTATTACCACCAAGATCTGCATCGCCAGCAGCTCCAGGTGGTCCTATGCCTGACAACTTCGAAGCACATCGCCACGACCCTCCTACTCGCCGGGGGGCTTTTGGCTTACCAGAAATCTTTTTGCCCTGGCGGCTGGGTATGGGCTCGACGCTGCAGTGCCATCCATTTTCAGGGCTAGTTGCTTCGGCAGATGAGTTGTTACACACTCCTCAGCGGATTCCAACCAACATGTTTCATTGGGTCTGATGAGTGTCTGCATTGGGCGCCGTAACTCAGCATTTGGTTCATCCCACAGCGCCAGTTCTGCATACCAAAAATGGCCCACTGGTCACTAGCATTCGTTTCCCTGGCTTCAGTCAAGTAAGCTGGACTTCTCACCCATTTAAAGTCTGAGAATAGATTGAGGTCCTTTTGGCCCCCAATGCCACTAATCATTCGCTTTACCGAATGAGACTGCATTCCTCACCGAGCACCAGCTATCCTGAGGGAAATTTCTAAGGGAACCAACTACTAGACGGTTCGATTAGTCTTCTGCCTCTATACTCGCGTCTAAGGATCCATATGCATGTCAGTTTCGCTATGGACCTCCACCAAAAGTTTCCACTGGCTGCGTCTTGCCCTAGCATAGTTCACCATGTTTTGGGTCCCAACGTGTGTGCTCTGGCTCCACCTCGCCAACGAGAAGCTGCAAAGATGGGCCGGCAGTGTACTGCCGAGCTCCCCGCAGGGATTGAACCAGCAAAGGGAAGAATAGCTTTGCCAACGCCTCCTAAAGATAAGGCCTGAGCGCGAAAACGTCAAACAATGTTACATCATCCGAAATCGCATTTCTGGGCTTATCATTGGTAGAAATGTGATTAAAGGTATCTTTGGATGATGATGTAACAATGTATGACGTTTTCGCGCTCTGGCTTTATCTTTAGGAGGCTTTGGCTTTGCTCACCTGGACGGATCCTGCCTAGGTCTTGACTGACTTTCAATTTCATTGTGCCTTAGGGTTTCGTAAAGCTGTGCGAATATCCCTGTGACTCGCACATGTGTTAGAATCCTTGGTCCGTGTTTCAAGAAGGGTTGGGTGGGTTTCCGACCTACTCTCTGCCGGCCTCAAGCACCACCAAGGGAGCAGCAATGCGCGACCACCAGCTCTTTCCCCTTGGGGAAAAGGTTGGTCGGAGTTAAAGCCAGTCTCTGGTTGGCTGCTGCCTGACATACCGTGCAACGAGTGCAGGTGCGTGATGCCTGGTCAGGCAGTGGCCAAAGCAAGGACTGGCTATAAATCTGACTGACGATTTCCCCCAAGGGGAAAGAGCTCATCGACAATAGATACCTGCCATTGTCCTGCTGCAAGACCGCCTTTTTAATGGCAACCTGACAGGTCGCGGCATCCTACTGAAGGGGAAGTGCTCCCACCCGCTACTGCCGTGCCATCACTTACAGTTCGTTTAAGATCCATCTGTGAGGCGCGACAATTTGCGGATGGGTTGAATCCCCCCCCCCATTCGACCTGCAAGGGTCCACCCGTTTGCCTCCGAGCAGTTTCACGTACTCTTGAACTCTGTCTTCTGCAGTATTTAGCCTTCGGTGGAATTTACCACCCACTTAGGGTTCACTTCCAAGCAATCCGACTCCAAGGAGAGAGCCACCTGGCAGACATGAGAAGCCAAACGGGCCTTCACCCGCCATGAGTGGTGGTCCCAGTCAGGGAGGAATTAAGCTTCTGCTATCTGCCAGGAGAGGCTCCTCTGAAATGCCATATTGCCCATTGTCCGTCACAGGTGAGGGCTTCGGTGCTGGGCTCTTCCCTGTTCACTCGCAGTTACTAGAGGAATCCTCATTAGTTTCTTTTTCTCCGCTTAATTATATGCTTAAATTCAGCGGGTTGTTTCGTCTGATCTGAGGTCGGATAAGAAAAGCTACGTGACAATCGCATCTGCCACCCCCTTCAGAAACACACCGTAGTTCGTTGTATTTTTTTTTTATTTTATTTATTTATATAAAACAAAATAAAGAAGAAGTGCCCCATGGGGTCGGGTATGGTCCATGACTGACAAGTAAGACCCCAGGGGAACAAATTATCCAACCAAGAAATACAAATCATTAAACCAGCCTAAAATTCCCGACAGTAAAATGTTAGGTTTAATTATTAGTTAAAACAGAAAAAAAACGAAAAAAAACTGACAAAAATAAATACTATAAATCTAATAAATAAATTGTACAACTAAATTGAGTAGGTGGCCAGTGGGAGCTATAATCAGAACTTACAATAAGCACAAATCTATTAAAAACAATAAATACGCATAGAACAAATTTATACACATAGAAAATATTAGGCAAGGTCAGTATAACCACTAATAAGACTAGCAACCCAAATCGTTTATACAGGGTGATTTACATCGAATGTAAAATACTTAAAGGGGGTATTATAGAGGTTAAGATAAACACAAAACGTCCTATGAACATGGGTTCAAATATGAACGATAACTGAGATATGAACAGAAATAAAAATGCCGCCACCAAGATCAACAAGTTAATAACTCAGGTTCTGTAAAGCCTAGAATAATGCAGTTTGGGGGAATAACAAGGTACATAAGACTGTGTATACCGTTAAAATTTGATTGAATTCCAACGAGAAGTTTCCGAGTTACACAGTCAAAATTGTGACAAGTGCTATTTAGTACTCACAAGTGAACACGTAGTATGATGTTGAATGAGTAACTTGGAAACTTCTTGTTAGAATTAGATCAAATTTTAATGGTATACACAGTCTTATGTACTCTGTTATTCCTCCAAATTTCATTAATCTAGGCTTTACATAATCTGAGTTATTAACTTGTTGATCTTGGTGGCGGCATTTTTATTTCTGTTCATACCTCAGTTATCGTTCATATTTGAACCCATGTTCATAGGACGTTTTATGTTTATCTTAACCTCTATAATACCCCCTTTAAGTATTTTACATTCGATGTAAATCACCCTGTATAATATCGAAAAAAAATTCACGTAGTAAACCTGTCGTAACAAATGAAATCTGTTTACTTTAACTCAATAAACAAGTAAAATTAAACCCTCTGTCACCAAACTACTGACGTAATATTAAGAAGAAGTATCCAATAGAATAAATCTCTTTAACACTCTATGGAATGTGGAGTAAGGCGTCAAAGAATGGAGTACACTCGGCAAGTTCGCCCAACAGTAAGGGCCGGCAAACGAAACACATCTGCTATAGTATTTAAGCTTTGTCATTGGCAAGTGGACATTATCAGCTTGTCTAGTCGAGTAATTATGTTTATCCTAGATCAGAGTTATCGTGGTTGGTGTAGATATGGCCAAACAAGCGTTTACGGATCTATATATAAAGGAACATAGTTGTATTTTATAGATCTTATATATCGTAGGTACACCCATCAAATTAAATTATAAGAAACCGACGACCTTTGAGGTATCCCCAATAGTGTATGGAGAAACCTTTTTTGTAAATTGAGTATTCTGGATAAATTAAAGGTTGAGGTAGAACCCCAGAAAATAGTGCCATAACACAGATGAGAATGTATCCAGGCTTAATATAACACTGTAAGAATTTGCGATGATACATGACGTAATCTGGAGATCATACCCATGTTTCTATTTAATTTTATCATCAGAGCATCAATTTTTCGGTCCCAAGATAAGTCGTGCGCTAAAACCAGCCCAAGATAAGTAAAAGACTAAGCTACATCAATAGTTTGCAAGTTGAAATAAATAATTGGGTCCTTAGGAATGTTACGCTTATTACGCTGAAAAAAAAACATAGCCTTAGTCTTCTTAACATTAATTTCTAGCTTGTTCTTTTTACCTCAGATGAATAAATCCTGGGATGCTACATTAATGGAAGACACAAGATCATTAGAGACACAGTTCGCGAACAGTAAAGCTACATCGTCCGCATACATTATGGTATTGGCTGACTTAAAAACAGACGGGAGATCGTTAATAAAAAGAGTAAGGGTGATAACGTCGAGCCCTGTGGAACTCCCAGATTCCTTATTATAGTCGAAGATGATATCCCGAGACAAGTCATAAAATATTTCCTGTTGCGCAGAAAATCAGTTATCCATGCTAAATGAAGGCCGTAGATGTGAAATTGCTTTTTTAGTTTGGACAAAAGAACTTGAACCGATACCGAGTCGAAAGCTTTAGTAAAATCTACGAACAACGCAGCAACATATTTGTTGTTAGCCATCTCAGCAGCTATGTACTCGGTCAGCTCGTAACAGGAAGTTTCCGTGCTTTTACCCGACATAAAACCATGTTGGAAGTCACTAACCAAATTTGTGGAATATACAGGGTGTTTTTGAATTGAGTAAAGATTTTTTAGGAGATGATAGAAGAGGTCCTTAGAAGTATTTTTTGTCATATGAACATGGGGTCCCCGCAGCTCCGTTTACTTATAATACTGCATTGAACAATCAATTGACACTGGGGTGCAGTGTGTGTTGACAGGCCAAGATTATTTTATTTTTAACAGTTAACACAAGCAATCTACTGTATGACTTTTACAGTAATTGTTCGAAATGACCGCCATTTACATATGAACTAATCGTATTTTACAAAGGGGTTGGATACCATGGAATCTCTTTGACGAAGTTTGTCCTAAGAGTTTTCAACAAACAAGCACGTGCACCTTGAAATTTCTTTGCAAATAATTACTTTAACAGTTATTACAGTAGATTGCTTGTGTTAATTGTTAAAAATAAAATAATCTAGGCCTACCAACGCACACAGCGTCCCGGTGTCATTTGATTGTTC
Source organism: Rhysida immarginata (assembly GCA_023313115.1). Taxonomy (NCBI): domain Eukaryota; kingdom Metazoa; phylum Arthropoda; class Chilopoda; order Scolopendromorpha; family Scolopendridae; genus Rhysida; species Rhysida immarginata. The sequence goes on from JAHWFO010039019.1 coordinate 1,309,853, forward strand.
AATGCAGTATTATAAGTAAACGGAGCTGCGGGGACCTCATGTTCATATGACAAAAAATACTTCTAAGGACCTCTTCTATCATCTCCCAAAAAATCTGTACTCAATTCAAAAACACCCTGTATATAATCAGCTAGGTGCTTAAAAAACAATTTCTCAAAGATTTTTGAGAAAATCGATAACGATGTAATGGGTCTATAGGTTTCGAAGCAGCTCGAATTCCCTTTCTTTAAAATTGGGGTTTCTCGAGCGAGCTTCAAAACAGAAGGATGCGAGCCAAAAATGAGAGAATGATTAAATAGCATCGCCAGGGACGAAGCAAGGATATGACGTAGAGATATAACTACATCTGATCGAAATCCTACCGGGTCTATCACAGCACTCGGGTTTAAACTAGCTATGATCTCACTCACTTCATCCGCATAAGCAGGAGTAGCGAAAACGCTAGCTGACATACTGCGACTATCAATATCAAGATCTAAATCTACGGCGCACGGTTCACAGGCACTACACGGAAGTAGTGTCTCCAAAAGCTTTGTCAATACAGAAATATTAACTTGTTGTGACTGAATAAAAGGCGAGCTAGGCGGAGGCGTTCCTCTAACCAGTCTGTTTACAACCTGCCATTTATCCTTTGCTGTAACTAAACGATGAAAAAGGCCTGTCAAATAATATAATTTAGGTCTTTTTGTCGAATTCTTAACCATGTTAAAACAGTCCTTATACTCTCTGAGTAATGCAACAGATGATTTCCTACGTGATTTTGGATAAAGTGTGTTTTTCTTTTTTATAAGGATCAACAGCTCATGGGTCACCCAAGGATTACGGATAACAGTATTTATATTTGCACCTGGCTGAAATGTACCCAAAGTGAAATATCGCTCCCAACCTAATTTCAACTAAGCCATGAAATTATCAATAAGACAATCTATACTGGATGCTGGAGACAATAACAATGACCAATAGGAAGGATGGCAAGACCGATGTACGGTTTGGAGTCACTATCCTATGTGGAAAAGACTTAACTTGAGGTCCAATATACAGGGTGAATACAAAAGTCTGAACCCCCCTTTCATTTTTTGAACCGAAGCAGATATGTCAATTTTGATGAATCCAATGAATAGGAAGTTGTGGTTGGCCTATCCCATGGTGCATTTTTCATCATCCTAAATATGCAAATTAGGACACATTCAAAATTTATCTCAAAAATCGTAAGGGATAGAGAAAAAAACCCAATTGCAAACTTGTTCAGCATAAAAAACCAGACAAAACAAATATAATTCTCCAAATCGGACCAACCAATCACCCACAATCACTTGGTGAACTGTCTGTAGCTTACAAACAGTCACACTGCACAAACAATTTAATTCAAACAGTTTAAAAAAAGTTAGTCAACAAAATGCTCGATGTGACGACCATTGGCACCATAACACAAATGGGCACGGATCCTAACTGATGTCAAAACATCGGCAAGAATGGCTGGTGCCACTCCTCGGCATGCATCCTGGATTCATTGAACCAGATCCTCCAGTGAGGCAGGCTGCGTAGCATAAACTTGTACTTCAGGTATCCCCACAAGAAAAAGTCAAGTGGTGTAAAATCAGGGGAGCGGGGTGGCCAACGAACTGATCCTCCTCGGCCAATTCATTGTTGTCCAAACATCTCACTTAGACGCTCGCGAACGACCAACCCGTAATGTGGAGCAGCTCCATCATGCTGAAACCACGTGCGCTGATACGAGGCCAATGGCAAATTGTCAATGAAGTCTGTGACTACCACGTTGATAATTTCAGCCTGGTAGCGTTCTGCAGTCAGTGGTCCATCGTAAAAATACGGTCCAACCACAGTGTCATTGTACAATCCACACAACATATTGATTCTCCAGTTCACTTGATGAGTTGCTTCTCGCAGACATCGTGGGTTTTCTTCTGCCCAATGATGATGGTTGTGCCTGTTGATAACTCTATCCCTGGTGAACTGGGCTTAATCTGTCCACAACACCTCATGAATGAAGTTTGGATTGTCATCCAGGCAGGTAAGTAACCAGTTGCAGAAGGCGGCCCTAGCAACATAATCCAATGGCAGTAACTCCTGGTGACAATGAATATGGTATGGGTGAAAATGATTTGCGTATAGAATGTTGAGAACAGTTCTCTGATGGCTCCCAACATCTGCAGCAATTGCTCTACTGCTTGTGTGGGGATTTGCAGAAACTGCAGCCAGAACAAGTGTTGTTGTATCCTCGTCGCCTTGTGCCCTTGGTCGTCCTCGTTCTGCATTAACATTCCCTGTAGCCTCGAATCTTTGAATAATGTGACGCATTGTTTGACGAGATGGATGGCGTTCGTTAGGGTATCTGTCTCGATACAACCTAACTGCAGCGTGTAGGTTTCTCCTTGCCTCTCCGAAGCAGAAGATCACGTTGACCATTTCCGAAACAGTGTAGCTTGCCATCCTGGAAATGTTCTGTCTTCAGTGTGCTGAAACATACCTTTTATTTGCTTTTCCGCATGAAAGTGAATGTGAGTATGGTAATTTATGTTAATTTTTTGTTTTGCATGTTTTACATGGTGGAAATATCAACATTCAGTTTTCCTTGTGCTGTTTGACTGCTTGTAAGCTACAAACAGTTCACCACGTGATTGTGGGTGATTGGTTGGTCTGATTTGGATGATTTTTTTTGTTTTGTTTATTTTTTTATGCTGAACAAGTTTGCAATTGTGTTTTTTCTCTATCCCTTACGGTTTTTGAGATAAATTTTGAATGTGTCCTAATTTGCATATTTGGGATGATGAAAAGTGCACCATAGGAGAGGCCACCTACAACTTCCTATTCATTGGGATCATCAAAATTGACATATCTGCTTCGGTTCAAAAAATAAAAGGGGGGTTCAGACTTTTGTATTCACCATGTATATATTCGTCTTAAAAATAACAAATAATGGGAAGTGATCACTAATAGCAATATCCAAAGAATTACTAAATAAAGGGGAATATAGAGAAGAAAAACAACAATCGATAGCTGAATAGGAGAGATGATAAACAGAGTAGTGAGTATATGAGAAAGAAGTAGGTTGAAGGCCAGAGCCAATAACCGGGTCTAAGAAAAGATTTAAGGCTGCCAAGGGTTTACTGATGTCAATGTTAAAGTCTCCAAGATTTAAAATTTCTTTCCCCAGTCGCTGCACATCCGAAAGCAGGCTGGAAGGAAATGCCCAAATTTCAAATAACTGCCGGCAGGGGGACGATAAATTAAAATTAACAGGTACTTTTGATTGACCTGCAAAGTCATCGGCAGAAATTAGCGTACCAGGAGAGATAGTTATGCAATTAAATTTATCAGATACATAAAGACAAATCCCTCCACCACGTTTGCCATTCTGATTCAATGAAAAAGCCCGATTGTTAGGTAACGAAGGAACATCCAGGGACTCGCTGCACCAAGTTTCTGTAAGGGCTATTATAGAAGGTGTAACATTAAGGTTGCAGAGAGACTCCGAATATTGATGTAACATACTGAGAGATTACAATCAACGTTAGTAAGCTTAGCGATGGTGGAATTAAAGTGATCTGCCGAAATAGGGTATAAATACTTGACATTAGTGTCCATCGCATTAAATAAGTGAAATGATTAGCCGAGTATCAGCCCCCACAATGGTGTCGCCAGATATTAAATATGTTTTGTTACGCATGTTTATACAGGGTGGTTCAGTCGATTTCTGACCATTTCACTCAAATGACGTGCTTAGGGATAAACAATTGAAAGAATTTGAGCGCCATATCGAATTTCTAAATAGTTGGAGCTTGTATTGTTGCAACGGCGCTGCATAAAAATCGTATTGTTGAAAAATGGCGCCCGCTTTATCAACAGAGCAGAAATGCAAGGTTGTCGAATGGTATTTCGAGACAAAATCAACTGTAACCGTGCAAAGAAAGTTCCAGAAGGAGTATAAGTGTCGAGATGCACCAGGCAGGCAAGCAATCATGGATTTTGTCCAGCAATTTCGTGCCACTGGATTTAAAGGCAAGAAAAGAGGCGGGAGCGAAGCTCGTGTTCGTACGGCTGAAGTTGTCGAAAATGTTCGCACAAGATTGGTCGATTCCCCTACCAAAAAATCTGTTCGCTACCTATCCATTGAAAAAGGGCTGTCGTATACCACGACGTGGCGAATTTTGAGAAAGCGTTTACACCTGTTCCGTATAAGATCCATGTTTATCAGGAGTTAACAGACACTGGAAGACAGAAGCGACAACAATTTGCGATGGAGTTTAGAGCAGAAATGGAAGCCAATCAGGACATTGTGGACAACCTGTGGGTTTCAGATAAGGCCTTCTTCCATCTGTCAGGTGAGGTTAATAAACACAACGTTCGTTTTTGGGGTTCCCAGCACCCTCATGAGATCCATAACTCACCTCTTCATCCACGAATGGTTAGTGCTTGGTGAACGATTTCCAAAAGAGGCATCATTGGTCCGTTCTTTTTTGAGGGCACCGTAACATCACAGGCTTACCTTAACATGTTGGAAACCTTCTTCATCCCCGAGCTGCGAAGGAGGCATATACCGCTCGACATCAATGGTTTCAACAGGATGGGTCTAGGCCTCATACCACTAATGAAGTGCTAGACTTTCTCAATCAGAAATTCGGAAATCGTGTCATTTCAAACAGGTTTCCAGATCGATTCGGGGGTGGCTTTCTTTGGCCGCCTACGAGTCCTTACCTAAACCCATGTGATTTTTATCTCTTGGGGTTCCTTAAAGACAGTGTGTTCACTACAGCAACAAGAACTCTAGACCAGCTGAGCATCGTCGACTGCTGCACCCTTGTGGATGCAGAAATTCTGGATAGAGTTAAGAACAACTTCATCATTCGGCTGCGAGCAGTTCAAAAGGTTCTTGGTGGCCACATTGAGCATGTCATCAAGACTTTTCCATGGGAATAAAAACTCCGAGCTGCCTAAAATATCATACTGAAATGCTAAGTTTGTAAACATTTATGGGTCAATAAATCATAGTATTGAAATGGTAGGAAATTGACTGAATCACCCTGTATAGTGAAGTGGTAGATTAAAAATAATATCACATTCTGTTCATTAATAAACGTTGTAATAACCACAGATAAACTTATATCCGTGAAGGCGCCAATAAGGCAAAAGTAAACAGAACACTTCACCAATATAAAACTTGATTTTCCAGTAGGTCACAGCTACGTCAAAGGTCGTGTAATGAGGAAATCAGTCTTGTATTCCCTTTGGAGCCATGGGTGAAGATCCTTCCCCCGGAGCACCAAACGTTCTGCACACTCAACTTCGTTTTTGCTTCCCGGAGCAGCCTATAACGGTTTGCAGTTAGGTCCTCCAAAATAACAATAGGGTTCGCTCGCAATTCTTTTCAATTTTTAATAATTGAATCTCTAAGAGACGAAGTAGTAAGTTGTATCAGAATCGGTCAGGGTGTAGGTGAAGTCCGAGGACCAAGTCGATGAATGGCAGCGAAGTCGGATGAGGTAATATTTACATTAAATTTATGAACAGAGATTTCAGAAGTCGTAGCTACCTAATTTTCCGTTGGTTTCTCTGGAACACCGATAAATCTAAGATTATTCCTTCGGGAGTATTGCCCTAATTCATCAATTTTCGATAGAGCTTGATCAATCAATGATTTCCCGTTGGAGAATAAAGACGACACTATTTTTTCCAGTTGAGTATGCACTGTGCCTATTTGCCGCTCTAAATCATCTAGTCGGGAAGACAACGCATCGACCTTCTCGGACAAAGGCGTTAATTTAGCTGAAATGTCCATAAGTTGTTTTTCAAGACGATCACCAATTCTGGATAATAATTGTGTGACTAACTTTTCTAGAGAAGTAGAATCGTCGAAATAGGCTTCAACAGCTTTCTCTACAGCAGGCATAATAGCATCGTCCGACACACTGCCAGACGAATCCATCGTTGAAGATCGGGTGTTCCCCGGCTTAGTTGGTAATTTTTCTTTTAGCATTTTGTAGTAATAAAGTTAAGATAACAGAACTACACAGTCATAGCCAGGTAAATTAACAGCATGCATTAAAATACCGGCTCAATTCGGATCACATTAAATACAACACCACTAATAAATCTGCTGATATTTCGCAGGTCGAAAATTCACAGAGCAAGGGAACTATAATTATAAGATCTCTCGAAGAACTTCAATACTGATTTAAAAAGACATTAACTAAGGTGCGGTAAAAATAAATATAAAAATATATTTATCCTGTAGAAGCTCCTACCTATTCACATCAACGGAGCTCAAGCTCTTGCGTCCGCTCTGTCCGCCATGTTTGATTGCAGAATTAACGTAGTTACGGGAAAGAGCGGGCTGCTGCTCAATCCTTTAAAAATCTTAACCGCAATTACCTTTTAACCTCTGGGCAGACGATCTCAGCAGAGAAACCCGGGGCCGCAATGTGCATTCGAAATGTTGATATTCGATGTGTCCTGCAGTTCACATTACTTCACGTAGTTGGCTACATTCTACATCGACCCACGAGCTCAGTGATCCACGCTCGCAGTTGTGAAAAGAAATGTCTCGTTCCTTCTTGACCCGTCGCTAAAGCATGATTGCTTTGCATGGGTCATCATGCAATATGGTTTCAGTTTCTTCCCGGGAGAATCCCAGCCTTCGCCCGTTGGGTAGTTTCTACACACCGTTCAAAGGTCCGCCAAGAGTGTAGTTGGGTCTCAGAAACATACACTCTTTTTGCACCAGAACCGTCTTCTTTATTGGGATAAGAACAGTGTTCTGAGTTTTTGAGTTGAAGGGAATACTCGAAATCTAGGCCCCATTTCAATGCTATTATCCCGCCAGAAGCTACCATTTCGGTGCAAAGTACCTCTCTTTAGACTCAGGTCTCTTCACTCGCTTTGCGGGTTCCTTCCCCGTCATTCAGTGGATTAGCAAGTATTGCTTCTCTAAATAGGGAGAAGGTCCGCCGAGGGTGGAGTCGGGTCTCGGAGACGTACAGCCTTTAAGCACCAGAACCGTCTTCTTTAATGGGATACGATCAGCTTTCTGAGAGTTCATGTTGAAGGGAATTCTCGAAATCCATGCCCCATTTCAACGCTATTATCCCACCAGAAGGTACCACTTCCATTCAAACTATGTCTCTTTAGACCCAGGTCTCTCCACTCGCCTTGCGGGTTCCTTTCACGTCTTTCAGCGGATTAGTAAGTAATGCTTCCCTAAATAGGGAGAAGGTCCGCCGAGGGTGGAGTTGGGTCTTGGAAACATACAGCCTCTATGCACCAGAACCGTCTTCTTATTGGGAAACGTTCAGCTTTCTCGTTTCTATTAAGAGATCAAGTTGAAGGGAGATCTCAAAATAAATGCCCCACTTCATTGTTTTTTCCCGCCATAAGCTTCTGATTCTGTGCAAGACACGTTTCTTAAGACCCTCGTCTCTCCACTCGTCTCAGCGATGCTCCCTAAATATATAGCACCGGACCGTCTACTCTTGGTCCTAACATAAGTAGGGTAGTTGATGGAGAGATCGGGTGGCACTCGACACACCAAACGCAGCATCACAATAGAATCTCCGGCAAACGTCTCTGAAAATACCATATTTATTTTTGGACTGTTGATGTTCGAAATTTTTTCATAGGGAGATTCTCTAAGTAATGCCTACTATAGAATTTAACCACGGGCCTGCCTGACTCGTAGCCAGTAACCTCTGGTTGAATAAATTGTGTTCGTTCATCAAACAGGCTGATGGGAAGGATTATTTATATTTGTTCAAAGTCGGACTTATATAAATTTCGTCACATTGCATTGCCCGATCATTGTTCAATATTGAACTCTGAATCTTTTTTCCTCTAGTTTCCCCATCCAAGCTTTGTCCGTATTGACTCTTACAATCTCGTAGATCGAATCTAAGTACGGTAAAAACCCTTTCACTTCGCCCAGAGTTCCTTGCAGCCAGACTCGGCGTCCGTATCACACCTTTTCCATACTTGTCCACTTTGTTTTATTTTTTGGCAGGAACTCGAGTGTGGGCAGGCGCTTAATGGTCGCCAAGGCTTAATGCAGCTCGAATCAGCCCACCAACAACAGACTTTCAGTAGCATCAGACACTGCTTTCTATTTATGTTGAGATTTTTAGGGCGTGTTACCTTTTATTACCCCCGGCTCCCCAGTAGCCATTCTCGGGATCATTCAGAGCATTCCCGTGCCTGGCCGCTTTGATTTATATTTGGGTCGAGTGCGAGACAGCGCTTAGAATGCTGCTCTGGCTACCTGCATCTCGAGTCGGCCAGAAATTGTCTTGCCATAGTGTTGGACTTAATTTTTTTCTTGTTCCTCGCTCTGAACAGTGCTCCCTATATATATAACACCGGACCGTCTACTTCAAAGTACGGTAGTGGTGGAGGCAGTGGGCAGCACCCGACCCACCAAACACGGCATGACACTTGCTTCATCGGTAAACCTCTCTCAAAGTAGCATGTTTATTTTTGGACTGTTGGTGTCCAAAATTTTTGCATAGGTTGATTATCTAAGTAGAGGCTAGTCAGGTTAAGCGCACTTAGGGCTTTAGGACATACCCCCATCAACCTCGGGGAGGGTCAAGTCGTTGTTGGACAGTATCTGACACATGGAAAAATCGGACCACAGCCGATCGCCTCGACACTAGGTAGGGGTTATTGCCTTGCTCACCTGCCTTGTTGCAAGGAGTTTCGCGTCGATCGAACGCACTCGAATTTTGAAACCCCATCTACATCCGTTTTGTTGCGTGACATATCAAAAGTCAGAATGTATGAGTAATGTGCCTGTGTTATCTGCTACCGGTGCGTCTCCTAGCGCAGTCTGGCTCTGTGCTCTCACGGGCACGTAAATGGGTGTCTCTTAGCACGGTAGTGCCTGCGACGGCCCCGACCTGGGCGCGTCATAGCACTATGCTTTTCTGAGAACACATTGGGTGACGTGCGTTGCCTCGAACAGCCCAGTGGGAGAGTTGCGTGGCCACGCACATTAAAGAAATGTGCGCTGTGTAAGGCTGGAGAGTCCACTAGAGACGAGAAACTCTTCCAAATCTTTATTATCTTTGTTAAGATTATTCCGCAGGATTTGTGTAGCTGTTTTGTTCATGCTTTGAGATTGACCGTCCGTCTGCGGACAGTGGGCTCTAGTGAATTTTAACGTGTTACCTAATAATTTGAAGATTTTCTTCCACATGGAAGACGTAAAACGAAGGTCTTGATAAGACACAATTGCTGTAGGAAATCCGTGCACCTTAAATATGTAGTTTATCAAGATCCGAGTGGTTTCCTCTGCTGTAATTGATGACTTGTATGGGAATAGCTGTACTCTCTTTGACAATTTATCTGTTACAGTTAATAGGGCATTGTTGCCTTGAAATGATGTAGGTAATGGCAAAACAAGGCCTAAGATGATCGTATGATACCTTTCAGGCAGCACTTCCAAAGACTGTAGTTCTCCATATGGCAAATCTCTAGCGACCTTGTTTTTCTGGCAGCATTCACACACCTAACGTCTTATTCATTTGAGGCCATGTGTACATATCAATCAACTTACATATCATATTGTTGATGCCTAAATGTTGATGATACCGGGTCATCGTGTGAGTTGCGAATTATTTTGGAAGTAATATCCTCATCCATTTGGATGACTTGTCTCGTTTTGCGCTTTTGTTTGCGGAAAATAAGTCCATTGTCACGTAAGTATGGTTCCCGGATAGACGCCATCAGCTTTTTTGTCTCTTGGTTCCTGTTGTATCCATTTCTTATCTTTACTATTATGTTGTCCGTCAATTTACCCCTGACCCGTTAGGATTCAGGGCGGATATTATAAAAAATGTCAAGCATGAGATTACTGCCCCTTTAGTATCCCTTTATAACGCTTCGCTGATTTCTGGCATTTTCCCTTCTTCTTTGAAACTTGCCCGTGTCACCCCTATCTTTAAGAAGGGTGACTCAGCCCATTTCAGTAACTACAGACCCATAACATCACTATTGCTCTTTTCTAAAATTTGGGAGAAATTATTCTTTAGGCAACTTGAACACTATGTCTCTTCAAAGAGGTTTATTTGCGATAGCCAGCACGGGTTTACGCAGAATAGAGGTAGCGAAACGGCATGTTTCGAGCTCATAGAATTCATAACATCTGGAATGACTAACAATAAATTGGTGGCGTCGCTTTTTGTCGACTTTACTAAAGCTTTCGACACCGTTTCGGTCCCTCTATTACTGTCAAAGTTAGGTAGATATTACCATATATACGGGCCCCCTTTGGCTTGGTTAGCTGGATTTTTACAAGACAGAAAGTACTTTTTAAGTCTCGAAGGCACTTCTTCAATTATAATAACCAGAAATCAAAGGGTCCCGCAGGGTTCCATCTTATCTCCGATGCTATTTGTATTATTTATTAATGACCTCCCCTTACGGTTTAACAGCTGTAAATTTATAATGTACGCTGATGATGTGGCTTTGCTAACTGCCCATATGGAACCTAGTGACCTCGCGTCTTCTTTAAATAATGCTGCTAACTTGCTGTTCCAATGGAGTGAGCAGAATAAATTGTCTGTTAACATAAATAAAACTCAGGTGATGTACTTTTACCAACGCAACAAACTGAATGTTCCAACCGAATCCACCACTTATTATGATAAACATTTGATCGACTTAGCAGAATCTTTCAGATATCTGGAGATTGCCTCTCCCATGACTTATCTTGGGATCTTCATGTGAATGCCCTCCTGTTAAAATTAAATAGAAACATGGGTAAGCTCTCCAGACTGAATTATTTACCACCTTATGTGTTAATTTCAGTATATTACGCTTTGATTCATTCTAGTTTATGTTACGGTGTCATTTTCTGGGGAGCTACCACGCTTTACAACTTGTCTAGGATCCTAAACTTACAAAAATGGTTCCTCCGAACCCTTATGAAGGTCCCTAGAGGTACGTCGGTTTCCGGTTATTTTTCTACTTTGAAAATACTTACTGTACAGCAAATATATAAATTTCAGTTGGGTATTTTTATTTATAAAGTACTGCATTCGATCCTCCTAACAACAACCCCCATATCGCCCATACTCGTTATGGATAAGCACAATTATCCTACTAGACAAGCTGCTAAACTTTACCTGCCAAAGGCTAAAAACAAGTATGGAAGTAACTGTGTTACTCACGCAGGGATTACAGAATGGGCTGTGATCCCTAACGAAATTCGCACTTTATCTGATTATAAGACTTTTCGCCGAGAACTGAAAAACTATATTCTCGGATAACTTCATGAAAATATCTGGACTTATTTCGGAATTTCTTACGTCGCTTTATGTCTTTTTTTTTTTTGGAACTGGTACCTGATTGGATTGATTATAATAGTAATTATAATCATAACTAACCACATATACTAATCCGTGTTAGTTTAGTATTTAGTTTAATTCCTCTTACTCTGTTAATCTTATTTCTTATTTCTTATTTTTACATGTAACATTGATTGTGTTAGGGGCTCAGGGGGCTCTATTTGTCGGTCTTTAACCATACCGCGCCCTTCTGAGCTCTAATTCTAATTCCAATTCTAATTGTAATAATAAAATAAAAAAAAATAAATAAATAAATTTCCCCACTGAGATGTTGTCGCATAATGCTTCCTTATCACCTTCGATTTTCGGACGCTTCTCTTTCTTCTCCACTGCCTTTTCTTGAGCAGGCTTCTGTGGAGTCTTCTTTTCTTTTATTCTTAAGGCCACCTCGTTCATGACCTCCTTGAACCGTCTGTCTTCCTGATCTTGTAGTACTTTGGGTTACTGCTTTTTCAACGCGTCTAGGTACAGTTGTACTTTTTCTGATTCTGTACAGCTATTCAGCTGAGGCATTTACACTAAGAGGCACTGATTTAAGTTGTCGATTTTCTCGAAACTTTGTCTTGGCTAGTCCTTTCCTTATTTCTTTTTCCAATTTCGACATCAGCGGCTGTTTATTCACCCACTTTCTGTAAAAGGAAGTCTCTTCGAGGCCTTTGTCGAGCACCATTGTAACGTTACGCTTAGCATATGGCAAAACCATGCCTGGTATCAAAACGTTCCACTCTGTCATGTGATAAAGCAACAAGAGACAGAAATTTAAAGGATAATGAAATCAACAGATTTATATGCTGAATTATACAAATAAAATCAAATTTGACTAAACTGAAATGAGAGAATCATTCTTTCTGGAACAGTGTAATTTTTCCAGCCTAACCCTGCTCTTAAAGGCAGTCAGATGGATATGCTGTTTATTCATTTGTGTCTGGTGATACGCATTGTCACGTGGTAAAGCAATAAGTCATGGAACTTTTAAGTATAATGAAAGAAATAGATTTATTCGCAGAATTATAAAGTAGAAGCAAATAAAATAAAATTTGACTACAACTGAAATGGTAGACTGAAAACAAATTTGACTACAACAATGTAATTCTTCTCTCGAAGATGTCTGTGATGCAAGGTGCAACGTTGTTGGCGCTTGTAGACAACACTATAGATGCAACTCTCAATCTTGGAGTTGAACACTGTCTTAAGTAGAGTATGCTTGGAGCATGCAAACTTTAAGATATGCTCGAAATTAAAAGTGTGGGCCACCAACACTAAACATTGCTGATTAACTTACAGTTTTGTAGAGCACTAATGAACCTATTACACCAACAGCCAATCCTTGGCGTCTTATCTCGTAATGAGAATAAATATAATCACTATGTACACACATGGATCGATGTATAGATATTTGACACTATAGGTAATTTCACAAAATAGCTCTAGGCCACATTTATCTAATAGCACTTGGATAATTTAGATGCATTTGATCGGGAATTAGACTTAGATCTCGTTTTACTGGCTTCCTTTGTAAATACGCCACTAAGGTTAGAGATTGTTTTCCCTCCTAGTCTGAATAACTACTCTGGTTAGGCATTTTCTCATGCCATTCAATTGTAGGCTTTCTCCTATCTCTTTTTAGGTGGTAGCCGTGACTTTCTCCGTTTTCCCCTATCCACATGAACATCCATGCTCTCTCTGTACCCCCGTGATCTTCTGTCTTCACGTGATCGTCTCGAGTTGATTTCCCGGTGACGTTTTCCTCCTCCATCATGGAAGATGGGGCTCGACACGGCCTTCAAACTAAATGGTTTACTATGAGACACGCATCCATTATGTATAAATTAGTATACAGTAATTTATCTGTACATGGAACACTTACAATACACTCGTCAATGAGCTGATGATAACGTTCGTCGAAATTGATGCTAATAAATAAATAGAGCGTTGGCTCACAATTATGACTAAGGAGCACCAATTGTTAGGATACAAATTAACTCTTGTGCTCTTTGCCGCACAAGCTTTACCATGCTGTAGCATAATATTCTCTGACAATGGGACACAAACACTTGCACTATGCATTAAATACACATTGACACTAGAAAGTAGTATAGGGGTGTGAGTTCATTATTGAAGAGAAATAATGACAAGTATTGGATGAAACAAATGCTAACTGAAATGATGCTTATAGCAAGAGTCACAATGCTAAAGTTTCATTTTGTTGTAAAGAAGGATGGACATTTTAACTAAACTAATAGCTGGACAAAGTAAAAGTCCGACGAATAGGCAAAAAACAAAAGGTCACTTATTTCATTAAGATTCGACGCATGGAACCTACGAGCTGAGTAAATATTCCCCCTGTTCCTCCATGAATAAAATGTCGAATGGAGAATGGAAACTCTCCCAGTATATGCGGCTGAGAGTTCTTAACAAAGTTCTCTTCACTGCTAACGTCTAGTGTGAGGATTCATAACCTTCGTGTCAGAAGGAATTTAACACAGTCAAACAACTTATATCGTAATCGCCTACATTGGCAAAAAGACGATATACGCAAAAGTTGAGCACCTACTGTTCCCCTTCTTCATGGCTTCTATTAGGAACGGAACCTTCTTTCGCTCGGTCTCCTTCATTCACCGCTCTCGGGTTGGAGGTGGGCGATTCGTTGGGCAGAAGAAAATTGGCCTAGGAAATACAAAGTGCCCCTGCCACCATCACCTTGTCCTAGGACACCAGGAATGCAAATGCCAGCTCCCCCTCTTCCGCCTCCTGTGGTCCACAAAGTAGTCCCTACTTCTCTTTTATCATGTGACATCGCAATGTTGGAGGATCGTTACTCTGCTGGAGTCATTACAGACGATTCATTATTCTCCGGATTGGTATTTGCGGTGGAGAATATTCATCTGCTGGGACCTCCAAGCCATGAGCGCCTGCTCAGCGGGACCATCTCGCAGGACCTAAGAGCCCTCACAAGAAGAAGCAGTGATGACATCGTCACAGAAGGGATGGGATTCCTGTGTCCTCTTCTTCCGAATGAGACAGCTGTGCTAGCCATCAATTCAGCCATTCTTCCTCTTCAGGCCGTGCCCATTCCCCTAGAAGGAAGACATCTGTGCCTCCTCCCTCGTCGCTGAGGCTCAAGTCTGTTTTAAGTACAGGTCAGCCATAGTCTGTCTAACTTCTCATTGAAGGCCATTTCATAAAACGCTCGTCTTTTAAGCAATTGGTTTTATCATCCTTCATTGCCCTGTACAGGCCGGATGTCCTTCTGCTCCATGAGGTGAAGCCCACTGCTTCTCTACAGTGTTACAACCTCCTCAGCCTTCGCAGTCAATATCCTTCACGACAATTATTCATTAACTCATCGTTCTCACATGGGCAAGGGGATGCCTCGATCCATTTTGACCCTTCCATCGTAGTGTCGAACGGTTTCTATGCTGCGAATGCAGGGTGATTTCTTTATAACTACTTCTATCTGACCTTAAATTCCGATTGCTTAAAGTGTATGCCCCGTGTTTGCTAGCAGAGAAGCTAACATTTTTTAAGGATCTGGACAGCCACCTGTGCTCTACTTTGCTTGTAGTGTTTGCTGGGGATATCAATTGTCATCCGGTCGAGGATGGTATCTTTTCGTCCAGTTATGTTCACCAGTTGTGCCAGCAGGACGCACTTTTCGACCTCTGGTCGCGTTCTTCCCATCCCAACCAGTGTCGGTCCACTTTCCATCAAGGGCCCACTGGGTCTTCGAGGTTGGACCTATTTCTAGTGGACGCTGCTTTTGCTGGCGCGCCGGATTCAACGGAGGTCATTGCATGTTAGTTTTCAGACCAAAGTGCCATCAGGTAGTCTGGAACCCTCCATTCCGCCTTCCACTGCAGCCCCTGTTGTGAACAACTGGTTTCTGAATGTGTCTCTGCTTGACATCGATGAATACAAGGGAATGTTAGTTTCTCTGTTAGCTTCAGGTTTGCTCTTAAAACTAAGATTTCGTTGCTTCTTATGCTGCAAAAAATCCTGTGTCTCCTCTGCTGTTCCATCTCAAAGGGGGAGTATGCTGATGACATCTGTCAAGTGAAGAGCGAGATCAATGCCCTAATGATCCGACAGGGCGCAGCTCTCAGGGCCAAATTTCCTGGGATTCTGATGTCAGGCATATGTCATCAGCAATTTTCGCCGAGGAGAGGTGCTGCACCAACAAGAAAAGATGTCTTCGCTTGGTGGTGGAAGATGGGATAGTGGAATCTTGTCGGACTTCCACTCCCAATATTCAACATTTTTCAGCTACCAAATCTTTCTGTCTGATGCCACGAGGCATTGGATCGAGGCTTTGAGACCTTTCAATGAGGATGCTGACCTATCCAATATCTGCTGCTTCTCTGAAGATGAAGTCAGGAAGTTTCTGTTGGCAGATGGCCGTCATTAGTCCACTCCTGGATTAGACGGCTTGCCTTATTCCTTCTTCAATACGATCTGGAAACTTCTTGGGCTTTTCTTGGTGCAAGTGCTTAGCTCTATTCTTAAGGACCCTTCCTCCATTACATCGGACTTCACCATGGGGAAAATCATCCTGCTCCGCAAGGTTCCGGATCCTGAACATATTACCATCTTCTCACCCAGTGGAAGCCTATTACTCTTCTCAACACAAACTATAAGCCTCTGACAGGGTGAATCACGTGTTTTTTTCCTGAGTGTTTTACCGTCCTCATCTTTGGAAGTTTGCAATGATTACCTCAGCACTGTATGCTTCAGCTATACCATGTGTGGCGACTAATGGCTCCACTTCGTCCTTTTTCGAGCTTTCCAAAGGCGTCTGGCATGGGTGTCCCATCTCCCCCTCCTAAAACATGTTCTATTTGGAGCCATTACTGTAAACAGTAAACATTCTCATATACATTGTAATTCGAATTTAAAACGTGTGGGTTTCTCTCACCCATAGACAATTAACAAATGCGAATTTTGTTTTTGTTAGGCACCGATCAGAATAAAGCACGGCCGTGGATAGGGCTCCCCAGATCTGGGTACGGTCAAGCATCTGTTCCCAGTGGTCGAACTAGCCAGTGTTTGAACATGATCACTTGCCTACTTGGGTGGCCAAAGCGAGTAGGTGTCAGAAGTTAACCTCTGACCAGCGAAAGCTGTGGGCCAAGTTCATGTTACCTCGTTAGAGGTATTTTTTTACGTTGGGTGTAGCATTATGCCACCTGAAGATCTTTTCAGATCTTAAAAACCTGTGGAGGCAATACCATCTGCAAAAGTGGTTTGCACACCATCCCTAGTTAACCGAATCACCACGGCTCTTATGCCCTTGGCCACGGCATAAGGGAGGGGTGCAGATCAATCCCCTTCAAGGCTCACAGCGACGGCTGCCCCTGTGTGTAGCGGTGGTGCTTGGCATCTCAATGGAGTGTTACGACTACCTAAGCTCTGCCCTCCACTTTCTGCACAGGTACCAGCGCCCTGGTCGAGTCTCGGAGTGCCCCAGCTGCCTCAACCTACTGCCCGCCTGCAAAGGCATGGGTGGACCGGAACCCCTGGTATGTCACCACAAGAGCGCTCTGGCGACATAACAGGCGGTTCAGAACCACTGACACCAAGCACAGGGTGGGAGGGAGAGGCAGCGTACCCCCCCAAAAAAACATCACTTCTCCTTCTACCTCATCTTCTTTCTCTTTCCTCTCTTTCCACTATCCTCTCTTCTTTCTCTCTCTATCTTTTTCTTTCCTTCTCTCTTTCTTTCTTTTTTCCGTTTCTTCTTCTTTCTCTCTTTCCTTTTTCTTATCTTTTCATCTTTCTTATCTTTTTATCAATATTGAATAAAGAATTATTAAGCATAAAAAATTATAAGAAAAACAGAAATGGCCGCCGTTTCTCAAAATGGCAGGTGGAGGGGGCGACCAGCTAGTCTTATCTTATCTCCTCATCGAAAATGGCCGATCAGTTGCCATGGCAACCAAAATGGGCTTATCTTATCTTTTCATCTTATTTCTGCTGATAAAAAAGGGTCACGTGGAGGCCGGTTTGCATACTACCGCCCGAGGCGAGGGCGTGGTGGGCTTGGCCGGAAGTGCCGCCATCTTGGTATATAAATCCAGGGGTCAAAGGTCAACCTGGTATACAAAGGGCTGCCCTTACTACTATTATATTTATTAATCCAATTGTTTAATTCTGTTTTTATGGCATAAAATTTCGCTGTAAGAAAAACACTACGATTCATTTTTCAAGGTCCGATTTTACTCTATCAAAAATGTTAAAACACAATATGCAATATTTACAGGGCAGTTCCAATAGAATATTTTAAAGTCTGCCAGATTTATGAAATTAATTTTATATACAAGGTTATTCAACTCGAAATTTGTCGATATTGATTTCATAATTACTGTTCATTGCTCTGATACCTGTAAGCATGTTCCACATCTGAAGAACACATGAAATATTATCGGATGAAAACATAAATAGATAAAAAAATCTGCATTATTAAATTAGTTTTAAAAATAAAATGAACACTGGCTAAAAAAATAGAGAGAATTAAACGATCCATCAGCAAAAATATCTCCAATTAAAATGGCTTAATGGCTACTTAATTATAATTTATTTTTTTAAATACTAGGCGGGCTACTGAAATTATAAGAATAAAATTTATGATTTACGAACTATAATATAATAAAAAAACTATATTTTCTATAAAATTTCTTTAAAAATTAATGATGCAATAGTTTAAAAATGATTCTAGGGCATAAAAAGAGGGTACAGTTTTTCAGTTAAAACTCTGAATTTCATAAGACCCTGTTTAGTATATTGAGCATTTTTACGGTGTAAATAATAATATGCCGTTATGGTGTAAATTCCATAGATATGTTCTAGTTTTTCAGGTAGTCAAATAGAAAATAATGAAGCACAAGAGGCAATTTTCAGAATATTGGAGATCAAAGAGAGAGCGTAGAGAGCAGAGCAAACAAGTAAACTTCAAACCTGGTTTTGCCAGCAGAAAGTAATCAAACATACAAACACCTCCCATTTCCTGTTCGAAACTGAAACTACTGAAATCTGACGGACTAAGCAACCTTGATGAGCCCATTGCATGCTGGAAGTCTTGAAACGCATTATAAGAAGTAGAAGCTAATGCCAGGTTTTCTTTTACAAACGTCTCTGATCATAATGATAAAACAGTAGACAAGTCATTTGCTTAGAAAATGCAGTCAACAAACACAATGATTCACCTTTCAACATCATGAAACCAAAGTCATGTAAAAGTCCAACTCGTCATATAGAATTTTAAAGGGGTTGGGTGAACAAGAGGTAAATTTATCGATTGGAGCTGATATAATAAGTATGTAAAGAAGTGAAATTTGATATGCAGATTATTTAGGCAAGATCTACATAACTGTGTTGGACCAAATTGTTCCAGTCGGATCGGAGTTGTGAGACGACTGTCACTTGGTCTTTAGAACTATGGCAACATATAAGTAGGGTCGCGAATGACGGGAACTGAACGAAGATGCTGCTCTTTTTCATTTTTCAAATACTACGTTCGAAAAAATCATTTTTTCAATTCCCAACTTGGTTGGGGGGGGGGGCGTGGTTAAAAAGTGCAGATACCGGGTTAAAATATAAGAGTTCAGGGCATAATCTACTTTCTTATATCCACCTCGGAGGGCTTAATTTCTTTTTAATATATATTTTACATTAAAAAATATGTCATGACTTTCATAAATTAATGTATATCATTTCTAAAGTTTTTAAAAAATATGTTTCAATGTCTTTCATTTTCTGAATTATTGGATGATTTTCAATAGATTATTCTTTGTGTATAGCATGTTTAAAAAATTTTGTAATAGCCTATATTGTTATTAAAAATTGTTTTTCTGATGAATTATATATAAATATTTATCTTACTAGCTTTTCATTAAAATAGAGGACTACTTTATATTTAGTAAATAATAAAAACCCTGAAGTATTTCACTTGAATTTTATAAGACTATAAGGCTATATTATAGTGAAGGACAATAAGATATGAATTGAAATGTCTGACAAGCTAGCTTTATCAGAGAGAACTAAACTTATTCCTTTAATCACAGAAGCCTGCACACTGATATATGATTATATTTTGTTTTTATCTCGAGCAAAGTAAGGCTGGATACAGTAGAGTTAAAAAACTTTATCTGATTTTTAAATTTTGTCTTTAATTTTTTTCTTATATTTATCTAGGAAATAATTTTCTTTAGGATTTAGTTTAGTTCCCCTCCCCCTTATGTCTAGATCTTTCCCCTTGTGCTTTCTTTTGTTTCATTAGCCCATTAATTTTACACTCGGTCTCAGGGTCCGTACCACTACATTTTTGTGAATTTCTTCTTATAAATTTATAGGAAAAAAAATGACCACTTCTGTATTCACCCAACTTTGACCCTACTAGAAGTCCATATGTTATAATCCACGATTTCTTCCCTAGATTCATATATATAGGAGTGCGGTCTCAGGGTCCGCGCACGCAGGGACCCTTCCAGGAGAATTCGCAGAGTTGCTCGTGGGTTAAACGTTCCTCAGCCAATAGTATGGAGAATTATACATAATAATCTGCAAAAACTGTTCCACATTCAGCGAGTGCAATCACTGTTACCTCGTGATTACGTAGCACGATTGGCATTTTATGAAGGAATACGGCGCGTTTATTTACTGCAAAGGTGAAAATGAAAACATTCGATGACATAAAAAATTGATTTTCTTCATGACGACGACGAAATATGTTAAAATTTCGGGAGGTTTTAACAAATTTCGCGCGGGATTTAGGGGTATAATGGTTGGGATTTAACATTTTGCATCGGGAATTTCATGTTTATCTTGACCCACTGAACAGAGCTAGGTGCATTTGATTCACCATATTAGAATCACTCTGTATTTTCTCCAGCTATAGGACTGGTACCTGGTACCCGAAAGACGTATCCCATACTTCAATTTATTTTTTGTGGATTGGAGGTTTTCCGTCTTTAGTTGTTCCATTACACACATTTTCCTTACTAAATGTTTGCTATATTTGTATCAAATAATTTTTTGTGCTATTACTCATCATTCTCTTTTCCCATTGGCTTGTTTTGTCGTGTTTTTCAGTACAGCGGTCTCCATTTTAAGAATTCCCTATTACCCCTTTGTTTTAGTTCTTTCATTTCTAGGCCTACTCATTAGCCATTCGCTTTTTATATCATATCATCTAATCCTATTTGGTGTGTTCACTTATCATATCACAAAACACTAGACAAAATTATCAGTCTTCCTTATTTTAACATAAGCGATCCGTCTACACTTGATGGAAACAAGTGTAACGCAGAGACTTTCAATAGGGAGGCATGTCATTTACTTAATTTTCCTGTAATACGGACTCTTAGGTGTTTCATTGGATATGTTCACTTGGCGCTGTAACGACGACGACGACGTCATAGTTTTCGATTATTACTTTCGCTAGATGTTCAAAGTTTAGCAACGATCAAATCGACGAGCGAAAACCATCATAGAACTTGTCAAATTGTTTTACTGAAGCATGTCTGGTCAGTGGTGTGCTGCAAAATTTTGTGCCCAAGGACGTGGTGTAAAGAACCTTTCGTTCTTAAGATTTCCAACGGATACTGAGAGGTACGTTTATTTATAAATAAGATATTTACTGTAAATCAGTTAATATCTTATTTATAAATTGCTTAACATCCATAGTGCCCACAGATATATAGTAAATAGATCGCTAGAACCCGCCTCTTCGATGAAGCCAAGCGCGCCATATTGCTTCACTACAAAAGTTATGCTGTACGGGTTTTTATGATCTTATGAAAAACATTTTCCAACTATTTTAAATTATAGCCGCTAGAAATTAAGTTTAGATAGGGCTACTCTGCAATTGGACTTAGAAATCAATTTGTAATTTTTGTTTAATATCATGCTATTTAATTTTCATTTAAGTTAATTATGTATTTCTTATACCCATTAGTTATTCGATTTTTTTTTTCACCTACAGGATTATTGATAATCTTGTTTTCTTTCTCACAGAAAAGCAGTCTATATTTTTAGACTATGAATATTTAACCTGAATCGTTTCAAATAATATTTAAAAAATACTATCTAAAAAGACTTTAAAAACAGACTTTTTTTTAATAATGCGAGCAACAGGCTAACAAAAACACCAGTAACTTTTGACCCATACAAAAAGACCCATGACTTTTGGCATATGAGTGTAAATAAAATAAATATTCACAAATAATAACATTTATGTAGAAGTGGTGTAAAAATAAATATAAATTTTTAAAGATGGTCAATCTATTATAAACTGATCTATGAACAATTCTTCCATTATTTAATGCATTTACTCAAGGCCTCCTATAGACAAGGCCTGCTCACTCAGACAAAATGGCGGGAATAGAAGGCTGGCAGATGATATAGCCCAGATGGATTTTTTTTTAAATGCTGAGCAAACAGAAACTTTACATTTATTTTCAGTTTCAATGAAAAACTCTATCGCAGATCACGGTCGGCCTTAATGCGATCTATGCGGCATCTGGCGCGATCTGTTTCCTTAGCTTCTCGAAACAATGGAAAATGGCCGAAGCTCGATGACCATGTATATCTAAAGACCATGTTTGAAAGCATTAGAAAACAGTATAACAAATACTCTGCAGCTTTTAAAAGTCAAAGAAATGATTTCAGAATCTGAAGATCCCCAAGTATAATATAGTACCTTTAATATCATCATCATCATCATCATCACGGTCAACCCTTTGCAATCCACTGCTGAATGAAGGTCTTCTCTAAACGCTTCCATTCTTCTCTGTTTGAAGCTTTGGATTTCCAGTTGACGCTAGCCACCTTCCTTATTTCGTCGAGCCACCGTGCATTTCGTTTCAAGCTAAGTGGCATGTTGCTGTTCAAGATAATGTTATTCTTGCCAAAAGCACTCCATGCTGTTATAATTCGTCTGTTAACTTCATTCAGAATGTTGCCATCCATAGTGATTTCTTGTCCCAGGTAAATGTAGCTCTGTACTTCTTCAATCACAATGCTGCCTGCCATGACCTTCTGTTTTGGAGCAAATGCATTGAACAAAATGTTTGTCTTCTGTGTGTTCAGTTTTAGTCCTACACGCCGGCTAGCCTCTGCTAGTTCTTGTAACATTTCCTCCAATTCAGAGGGACTATACTGGTGAGAACGATGTCATTGGCAAAACGGAGGTGGTTAAGGAATTCACCGTTTATTTTAAGTTCTTTTTTTGACCAGTTCAGTTCTTTGAAGACTTCCTCTAAAACTGCTGTGAAGAGTTTTGGTGAGATGGCGTCTCCTTGTCTTACTCCTTTTCCAAGGTTGATCCTTGCTTTTCCCTTATCCAAACGTATGGTAGCAGTTGCTTTACTAAATATCTTCTGGAGAATACTAATATAGCTTCCGGCTGTTCCCATTCTTTCCAGAGTTTTCACTACAGCATGTGCGAACACCGACTCGAAAGCCTTCTCAAAGTCGATGAATGCAAAGCAAAGTGGTACTTCATATTCGTTGTGGCGTTCGAAAAGTTCTCTAATAACTTAAATGTGGTCGATCGTGCTATATCCGTTTCGAAAGCACGCTTGTTCTCTTGGCTGTGTTGAGTCTAGTGCTGAGTCAGGTCTGTTTGTCAGGACTTTACTGACGATATTATAAACAACTGACAAAAGGGATAGGGCGATAGTTCTGGATATTTTCCCGGTCTCCTTTTTTGAAAAATAGAACCATCATTGCATTACTCCAATCATCTAGTACGTTGAGCTGAACAGTGGACATGTACTATACCACAGAGGAAGAACCGACGGAATAGTTAGTGGTGCTGGATTCCTTATTCATTATGGAAGAATCAAATCATTCAGCTTGATAGTGCCTCGACAGAATTGCAAGATTGATCATCCAATTGTCGAGAAGATACAAGATATAGATCATACAGGCATATGCACCAACCACAAGCTACTCTGATGAGGAAGTCGATGACTTTTATGAGGAAGTTAGCAAGATGAACAAAACAGGAAACTATTATCTTAAAGTCGTTATGGGCGACTTTAACGCCCGTGTCGGAGAAAAAAAGAAAGGAGAAAATTTTCTTGGTAGTCATGGTTATGGCAAAAGAAATGAAAGAGGAAACAAACTGGTGGAATTTGCAGAGTACGAACAACTGTACGTCATGAATTCCTTTTTCAAGAAGAAACCCCAGCGTAAATGGACTTGGAAAAGCCCAAATGGAGCAACTAGTGAAATAGATTACATTCTGGCAAATAGGAAGCACTTGATCCAAGACGGCACTTTTCTCAACAACTTCAACACAGGAAGCGACCACAAACTGGTAAGATGCAAGCTTGTTCTAAACACGAAAACTGAAAGACGAAAGCTTTTCAGGAACACAAAGAAGATCATCAACATTGCATGCCTGCAAGAACGCAGAACGGAATTCCAGCTAGAACTGCAAAATCGCTTTGAAATCTTACAGAGCGGCATCCAGGAAGATGACATCACAGATATTAACAGTACACCAATAAAACACTTAAAAGAAGCAGCAGAAGTAGTAGATGGAGAACAAGTTTCCAAACCACAGACGAAACTCACAGGAGAAACGAGGAAATTAATGAAGAAACGACAACAAATGAAGACAAAAAGAGAAGATACATGATCAGTAATAGAATATGCGGAGCTTTGCAAGACAGTACGGAGACACATCAGAGAAGATGTTCGGAAGTTCAAAATGCAATCTTGTCAAAAAGGCGGTTGAAGATAACAAGAGTTTGATAACTGCGAAGAGAAAGCTCTGCATTGGAAGAAGAGGAATATTTGCACTCAGGAGAGCAAATGGCACATTCAATAAGAATGGAAGTGAAATCATCGAATTTGTGGAGGACTTCTACAATAAACTTTACAAATGTGAAGATGATAATGACGTAAGAAGAGCAGACCAACTGAAAGGAAAAGATGAAGTGCCACCGGTTATGGAAGGCGAAGTTGATAAGGCTATTAAATCCATGAAGAAAAGGAAGTCCCACGGAGAAGATGGAATTACAATTGACCTGTTTACGGAAGCAGGAGAAGAATTCAACAAGTTACTGGCAAGTTTTTTCACGAAATGCCTTGAAATGTCAGACCTTTAATATGCTTATACATTATTCCATAGAAACAACTGCTTAAAAATTGTTATTAACTAACTATTCAAAATAGTTCTATAATTAGTAGGGAAGCGTTTTATGTATTTTTCGTCGTTTTCTAAACTATTTTAAGGTTTTTTCATACACTTTGAAAGTAATATTTTTAGTTAAAAAGTACCAATTTTGAAGTTTTTGATTTTTTTTCCAAAATGGCGGTGTGAATAGACATGGAGAAATGAGCTCTGTGTAAATTTTCATCTCTGGGAGCAAAATAATCAACTAATTTGATTGGATTTAATGGAAGGATACTATCTATAAATCTCATGCTGAGCTCAGTATAAAAATGTTTTATAAACGAGAAGACAGCAATAAAAATTCTGTTTGTAATTCTACATGAGAGATGGCGAGTCGGAAATGTGGATCCTGCAAGATTTACATCCAAATAAGTGAATCAAGCCTTCTATGTGAAAGGCTTTGCCAAAAACTGTTTCACGTATCATGTTCAGGATTACAAGAGACCGATGTAGATTATTCATATGAGCAAGGCAAGAAATGGGAGTGCAAGTCTTGTAATATTGCTGATAAATTAAGACGTCATCAGGATACTCCGGTTCATCAGACTGATCCACCCTTGGAAAAAGGTATGAGGAAACTTTTTATTAATTATGATGATCTCGATAAATCGCCAAGTGTTATGGCATTAGAAAAAAATGATCAAGAATGGATAAAGAATAAACTGACACTGTTGTTACCTGAAGTTGCTAATTTAAATGAATTGAAGTCAGGCATTGAATCTACCATAAATACGATTAATTTTATTAATAATAAATTTGACGATTATGAGAAGAAGATAAAGGAGATTAACGAGAAATATGAAAGTTGTAACACAGAACTGAAAGGAGTGAGGATTTGTGAATAAGCCAGGCAGCAAAGTTGAAATTTGTTCAACTTTTGCCGGTTGCCGCTTTTGCCGGTTGCAGGCTCATCCAATCACGTTCGACTACTGGAGTACGTGATCAAAAGAATGATGGCGGATAACAATTTTATAGTGAAATAGAATAAGGAGAATGCACTTTATTTTGTAAATGTTAAATTATAAATTGCTATTGTCCTTCAGCTTTTTACATCGTTAAATAGATATGTTTGGTTAAATTTTAATTAGATAATTCAGTTGGAAATTAGCAAGTTTTAGAAGAGAAACGTGATCACGAATTTGGTTTTCGATCGCTTCGATTGAAAATATTGCCGATCGATGTTGGCGACAATCAAATGTATCTTCTATATATATAAAGAAGGATGTTTGTGGGTCTGTGCGTCTGTGGATCTGTGGGTCTGTGGGTCTGTGGATCTGTGTGTACGTTTTTTATACAAATCTACAGTTTTATTCCGATCTTGATAAAATTTCGCATACATGACCTTCAAAGCATGAGGAAGGTCACTGTCTACCTCAGATTTCGGAAAAATAATAAATATCGATAAAAAATCGATATTCATGGTTATGACAAGGCATATTAATGAGAAATATCTCATGACCAACAATGCAAGGCAAAGTTTGTACAACAATAGCTATCAACAATGGTATCAGCACGCAATTCACAAACACACTGCATGAACCAACAATATATATCTCATGACCAACAATGGAAGCAAAGTTTGTGCAACAATAGGCCCATTGTGTTCGCATCAACAATGGTATCAACGCGCATTCACCAATAACAATGAGCACAGAATGATGATGTAATGTTAAAGCAATCTTTCCAAGAATTATAACAATGAACATAAAATGATGATGTAATATGGATAAGTTTCAATTTGTAACAATGCATAGAATTCCTGTTATTCAAGCTTTTCTTA
The DNA here is from genome assembly GCA_023313115.1 of Rhysida immarginata. Classification (NCBI taxonomy): domain Eukaryota; kingdom Metazoa; phylum Arthropoda; class Chilopoda; order Scolopendromorpha; family Scolopendridae; genus Rhysida; species Rhysida immarginata. The sequence goes on from JAHWFO010039019.1 coordinate 1,336,167, forward strand.
GAAAAGAGAGTTCTTAGTACTTAACAATTTCTTGAAAATCTTTAAAAATGATGAGTAACTGGAGATAATGGAGAGTTAGCAGACTATTGAGAAAGAGTGGAAAGACGACAGTTAGCTCCGTGATGTATTGAGCAAATGGGAAGCAAGTAAATAGAAGAATCGGCGACCGCTAGACTGCACAAAGTGATGAATGGCCAAGTTTTGCTTCAACACATCGAGAGAAAAGTGGAAATTGCAACAACACTAAGTATACATCTGAGGTAAGATTACGTGAGTAAGAAATTATTGGAGAGGTCCAGCCATTGTGAGCCGTTTTTTCGAATTTTCATGAAGAATTTTTACTGAATTAATTCTAAGCATTTTCATGGGTTTATTTTTAAGATATTGCAAAATTTAATTTAATTTTTGGAGATTGTTCTGTTTACATCCAAGTGGAATTATCCCTGGCAACGCCGGGTACCTTTGCTAGTCTTCTATCTATATATATAAAGAAGGATGTTTGTGGGTCTGTTTGTTTGTATGTTTTTTATACAAATCTACAGTTTTATTCCGATCTTGATAAAATTTCGCATACATGACCTTCAAAGCATGAGGAAGGTCACTGTCTACCTCAGATTTCGAAAAAATAATAATTATCGATAAAAAATCGATATTCATGGTTATGGCAAGGCATATTAATGAGAAATATCGCATGACCAACAATGCAAGACAAAGTTTTTGCAACAATGGTATCAACACGCAATTCACAAACACTCTGCACGGACCAACAATATATATCTCATGACCAACAATGCAAATAAAAGTTTGTGCAACAATATTTATCAACAATGGTTTCAACACGCAATTCACCAATAACAATGAGCACAGAATGATGATGTAATGTTAAAGCAATCTTTCCAAGAATTATAACAATGAACATAAAATGATGATGTAATATGGATAAGTTTCAATTTGTAACAATGCATAGAATTCCTGTTATTCAGGCTTTTCTTAGAGAAGAGAGTTCTTAGTACTTAACAATTTCTTGAAAATCTTTAAAAATGATGAGTAACTGTAGATAATGGAGAGTTAGCAGACTATTGAGAAAGAGTGGAAAGACGACAGTTAGCTCCGTGATGTATTGAGCAAATGGGAAGCAAGTAAATAGAAGAATCGGCGAGCGCTAGACTGCACAAAGTGATGAATGGCCAAGTTTTGCTTCAACACATCGAGAGAAAAGTGGAAATTGCAACAACACTAAGTATACATCTGAGGTAAGATTACGTGAGTAAGAAATTATTGGAGAGGTCCAGCCATTGTGAGCCTTTTTTTCGAATTTTCATGAAGAATTTTTACTGTATTAATTCTAAGCATTTTCATGTGTTTATTTTTAAGATATTGCAAAATTTAATTTAATTTTTGGAGATTGTTCTGTTTACATCCAAGTGTAATTATCCCGGGCAACCTCGGGTACCTTTGCTAGTTTAAAAATAATCTTGAAGACTTTTTATAAATACGAGAAAATATGCACACTGAATAAACAAATATAAATAAAACTAGAGTTTATTTGTATATTCTGTTTTGTTATGTTATTAATTATGCTTTCTCAGCGACATATAACACAGTTGAACTTCTTTATAACGAACTCTGATATAAAAAAAAAAAATAAACGAAACAATTCGGAATTTTCAACTGTGCCAATTGGCCTTTCAACAGTGATATAACAAATTCCGAATTGTCTCAGATATAGCAAATTTCGAATATTACAAATTTCTATGAAACGTGAACTTCGTCCAGTTTTACTTCAATAACTTAAGATCGACACGACGCCATCATTGTATAATTTCTCTTCCCTTGCCGCTTCTCTCGTGTCGGTCCAGTGGGAACAACTCGCGCGGGCGGCAGATGAGGCAGGAGGGGGGAGGCAGAAAAAGACGCTTCGCCGCTTTGCCGCCTTGCCGGTCCAATGTGTATGGGGCATCATGAGAATCAACGGATATCAAAAGAATTAGAAGATATGGAAATGAAATATCAAGTTCAGGAACAAAATAATTGTGATGGGTTGTGAATGGAATACCTGAAAAACAAAACGAAAATTCGAACGTTTATTTTAATAATATAACTGACACGTTAAATATAAAGTGTGATGTATCTGTAGTAGAATCAATTACTCGTATGGGTAAACTTAGTAAAAACACAAAGGCTATTAGACCAACAATTATTAGATTGAAGGATAAAGAACTAAAAGAGAAGATTATTCAGGCGAAGAAAAAAAATATGAAAATCTTAACTACTAAAGATCTATCCATTTGTAATGAGCCATACAAAGTTTATATAAATGAATATTTATCGCCATTCTATTGGGAGTTATACAAGAATTTATGCCTATAGGCTAAGGAAAAAGGTTATAAATATGTCTGGGTCAAGAATTTAAAATTTTTTGTAAGATTCGATGATGAAAGTAAGGTGATAGAAATTAAACAGGAAAAGGATATAAGCAAAATTTAAATGATTTATAATGACTAAAATCAATAAAGTTAATTGTGACTGTTTGATAATCGTATTGAATGTAAGTAGTATTTTTGCGAATCTAGATCGAATCCATAATTTCATTGAGGAACATTTTTATCAATGTAATATTTAAATTATGACTGAAACATGGCATAAAGAAGGTCAGGAAATTGAAATCCCCAATTTTATATCATTTTCTGTGTCTAGACCTCACCAAAGAGGAGGGGGAAATCTCCATTTATATAAAAGACTAGTATACTAGCAAATATGAATGTAACTAAGAAACTTATTTCTCATATTATTGAATATATAATACTTCAAAATCCACACTTTATTTTTGGCGGTTTTTACCGTCCACAGCAAGGAAGTAAATTAGCTTTTTTTGATGAGTTTGAAAATATCCTGGATGATATTACCATGTCTCATAAGTTTGTTTTTCTAGGAGGAGATTTCAATATTAATATTTTAGACAGAAAAAATAATGATGTCGATAAGTTTTATAGTTTAATTACTTAGTTTAATTTAAAAGTTAATGATGTCTTTCCAACTAGGTTGTCTAAATCTGGTGACACATGTTTAGATCTTGGCTTATCTAATTATAGCTGTGTTCAAGCTTCTCCTATTTTTTATGATATCGCTGATCATCTTCCTATTGTATTTGATTATAGGACTGGAAATAGTCTAAAAGTGTGACGTTATCACGTGTTAAGTAATGTATTCGTTTTCTAGTGAAATTGATCACAGGAATAATAGAAGGTATTATTCAATTTCCT
>JAHWFO010039019.1:1339829-1406343 GCA_023313115.1 Rhysida immarginata
TAGTGAAATTGATCACAGGAATAATAGAAGGTATTATTCAATTTCCTTTTGAGAATATGGTAACATAAGTGTTTTTGACGTAGTGGCATATCAAGTGGAGATAATGTAAGATTATAAATTTGGATAATTATCGGAAGGCACACGATTGTGAAATAACAGGAGGGGTGGAGCAATGACAGGAAGAGACGTTCTTTTCGAGTTTAAATAAGTATTGTTGATACTGGTCATTGGAATCCCCCAATAAATAGATATGTTGATTTTTTTAATGAATTGTTTGTAACACGGATTTTATGTAGTATTTGGAGTCGTTAGTAATTTTGTGGTTTATTCACTTTTGAACTTGTGAGTTGTGGAGTGGGAAGGAGACCGGATGCGGGCGAAGCTATAAATAAGCGAGAAACTGAAACTTCTTCATGAGTCATACTTGAGAGTTGGTAGAGGTATGCTGCGCGCCGTCTCCTCTCGTATGGAATAACGGCAATTATGGAAATTGACTAGAAATAGCATTTGCGAAAAAAGCTGCTGTGCAACTTCCACAGTTAGCCAAGTAGCTAGGCTGATTTCAAAAATTCAATTTATGGAGTGAGCAGGCTAATCAAAGGAAATAAGAAAAAGGATGATGTGGGTTAAGCAAGCAGGTAGTCGAGGGGAGGTGGAACGCTCTCTCCGCGACTGATTGAAGGAGGAGGGTCAAGCGAGATGCGCCACGGCGGCTACGCAACCTCCGTAGTCGTTAATTCGATCTGGTGGCTCTTTCTTCCCGAGATCAATGCTTGTACTGGCTCATAATATTGGAACATAATATAGAGACTCCCGATTAGACATTTAACGTTATGATAAAGAGACTCCCGAAATAGTGCTGTTTTTTAAAAGGAAACTTGAAAGAAACGTACCCTAAGTAACATTGAAATGGAACAAGTATGCAATTGATATTCTTCAGAGTCGTCAGTTATTATTAGAATCAAAATATGGAAATTGGAACCCCGACATTCTTCAGAGCAATTGTAAACGAGCAACGAGATATTCTTCGAGTGAGCAAGGTGATTTTCTTCAAGCGACAGGCATGATTAGAAACCCGACATTGAGAAAGGAAGACAACTGCATATTGTGAGATCTTCTGTTGAACTTAGTGGGGACACTTTGAGACCTCCAGTGGACTCACTCACTAATTGATCCGGATTTTCTTCAGATGTGTTTTTGTGCTTCAGAGTGCTAAGTGACATAATTTATGGCCTGTTAAACACAGAAGTGTTTTTGTGCATTAAAGTGGATTAAGAGTGCTTGACTAGTCTGCAGGTGTTTGAACTGCGTAATTGTAAGTAAAACTGAAATTTGATATATTGATCTAATTGAGTGTCATGACAAAGGTACGATAAAAAAATAGATTTGAGAGAACTTTCTTAGAATAGAATTTTGAGTAGAACTATCTCTTTCCTCAGAGCAAATTGATTTTTATTGACATTTACTGAATTTTGCATGTTATCTTAGATATAAGTACTTGGGAATTTTAATATTAACTTTCTTCTTTCGTGTTAAGATCTATCTACTTTCTTTTCATTTAGATTTAAGACTTTATTTAATTTTGTATCTCATTGGTTTGTTTATCTTTGAATAAAGAGAACATTTGTTTAATTCCAAACCTTGCTTTCCTTATTGAAATAAATAATTCACAAGCTGCCATTTTTTCTTAAAGAACCTAACCTATGTCCTTGATTTTGTATATTGAATTTATTTGAGCATTTTATTGAGCTAGCCGTCTTGGAATTCATTAAATTGGATTCTGATTTAGAGAAGAAAGGGGGGTGGTCCACTCAAGCTGATTGAGTTTGCATTGACACCCATTGTGTGAAATCCTAAAATCAACGACATAAGGTTACAAAAGAGTATTTAGACGGAAATAATCGTATTACGGTTCGAATTAACAGTAGTGAAATTAAGCAATTCAGATGTTATCTGCAAAATTTTGGAGATTGGTCCTTTTTAAATGAGTTTAATAATTCTGATGATAAAATTGGTAGAGACTTCACAACACAACAAAGGAAGAACAGAGTTTCCGACTAGTTTCGCCATTTATTTCCGGCTTTATCAAGGCGAAACTAGTCGGAAACTGTGTTCTCCCTTTGTTGTGTTGTAAAGTGTCTACCAATTTTATCGATAGAAACAGCACTATGGACCCGTTACTCAACAATTCTGATGATGCAATAAATATTTCTATGAGATTTTCATGGTCCAATATGAAAAATTATTTGTTACTCTTGGATCTGAAAAGACTAAAAAGAAAACGATATCCAAAGCTTTTACAGAACCCTAATTTTCTACAAAAATAAAACGAAAAATTTTAAAGAGGAAACAGAAATATTTAAGTTACCTCCAGCTTCGTACAGATAAAGCTTGGAATGATTTCCGCCAATATCGGAACAAAGTTAACTCTATAATAAAAAAGGCGAAGGAGGATTTTTATTTGTGTAAATTGAATAATAAGTATATATGTGCCAAGGATAAATGGAAAACGATTAATCAGATTTTAAATAGAAACGAGCGAAAAGGAAATCAGATTATGAATATAAATTATAATAATAAAACTTTTGAAAAAGATCAGGTTGTTGATGCCTTTACCCTGTACTTACAAGATAATCAGGTTAAAAATCAAAATGAGATAAATAATTATAACTTAGATAATAAATGTAGCTCTACGTTTTTCTGCGAGTATTTTACTTGTCGCGAAATCTTGATTTGTATAAAGAAAACGAATGTAAATACGGCATATGGAATTGATAATATTTCTATGAAAGTAATCATTGAAATCGCTGATTTGATTTTGTCGCCTCTTTCAATTATTTATAATTTGTGTATAAACAGTGGAATCTTTCCCTCAAGTTGGAAATTAGGAAAAATAGTATACATTTATAGGAATGGTGATAAGGCAAATCCAAAAAATTATAGACCTATCCTATAATGCCCGTTTTCTCACGTCTCTTTGAAAAATTATTAAATGGCAGATTGTTGCTATTTCTGAGCAAAAAGTAACTGATTAACAGCAACCAATTTGCTATCAAAATAGCAAGGGAACGGTCGACTTATGCTTAAAAATTAAAGATTACGTCTCGGAAGCATTAGATAAATCTATGGCAACAATTTTAATATCTTTGGATATGCAGAAAGCATTTGACAGTGTTCGACCCGACCTTTTGCTATGCAAACTTACTTCTTATGGATTTAGAGGCAAAATTCTGCAGCTGTTAACCTCTTTTCTAGACAATAAGAAAAATTTTGTTTCGATTAATGGCAGGTTGTCTTCGGTTATTTATTTGATGATTGGTATCTCTCAGGGATCAGTACTGTCCGCCACACTTTTCATATTATATATGAATGATCTGTTTGATTGGACTTATAATAATGAGTTACTGGTAACGTATGCTGATGATGTTAGTCTTCTGCTTAAGTCTAAGAATATCATAGACTTGCAGCTAAAAGCTAATTGTTTATTAAAGAATATCGATGAATGGTTGATAAATAATAAATTAGTGCTAAATGTTGATAAGTCTGCTTTCATGATCTTCCAATTAATAAAGAAGCATAATCTCAACTTATTTGAAAATTTTAAGCTAACTCTGAACAATCAAGAGTTGAATAGAAAAAGTGAATTAAAGGTTGTCACATGGGAATTAATGCTAAATGTAAGAGTAGCGCAATGGAAATTAAATTGACATGTAACAGTGCACTGCTAAATGAAATAAAAGTAAAGTTTATTGACAAGATAAATAATTGAAATAATTGAAAAATTAAACTAAGTGATAATCTTAAATTCCTACTATCAAAGGCAAACCATGCCTATCAAATATCCAATCATAAAAACAGTAAATGATTCACACAATGCAATTTACCATATTACATCTCTATCAGACGATAAATAGCATTTAAGCCTTAAGCTCCTTTCAAAACTTAAAGGATTAGCAACATAAATACAAATGCAAATACTTAAACTAAATCTAGCCTATGTTCTAAACAAATACTCTTCAGCTAGAATAAATACCAAACACTGAGGTACTAAAAATGTATAGTAATAGCTTAATAGCTAAACATCAAGATAGAAAGAATAAAGGTAGCGCCGTCCGAGAGGAAAACTGACTATCGCCCCATCTGGTGTTGGTAATTGGAGTATTGACAGCTTCATGACGTCACAAGGACCAATCGTTAAAACCACTTATGAGGAATTTTGCTTTAACACACCAAAATGCCTTCATGCGCTATTCTGACTTGCAATAACACAAAATTTAATACAAAAGATAAAAATATTTCCTTTTTCCATTTCCCCAAAGACCCAAATTTAATTAAAAAATGGATAATATCATGTCAACTGGATGAAAATATTTGTACAACAACGTCACTGATTTGCTCTCACCATTTTAAAGATGACGATTATGAAAATAAATTCTTTTATCAGTTAATGAATCAAAAACCACGTCTAAAGAAATCTGCGATTCCTGAGGTAGGAGGACACACAAATTCAATCAGAGAAGAAAGATACACAAAGAGGGAAACCAGAAAACGGGCACTAGAAAGGCTTTCGACCCTTTCTCCTCGAAAAAAACTAGGTACCTATTATTTCACAGCCGACGAGATTTACTGTAAATCTCGTCGGCTGTGTATTATTTGGACGGAGGTAGATTTAATTATTTCTTTCCAATCAAACGCTTTTGTATAATAAAACTGATTAAAAGAATTCTAAAGCATTCAAGTCATAATTTATTATTGCACTCTAAATTGCATATTTGAAAACTGACACATTTTCATTACAATCCATTTATATCTTGCTTCGCAAATCATTCCAAATCTCCCAACCATTTCCGATTGTTGATACTAGTGAGATAGATAAACAACTGAAGTGATCGCGGTAGCGCATTAACTAGAATTAAAATGAAGCCAGAACGTATTATTAGGCTATGGCCAGAATCAAGGCAAAAGCCACATTAGACTATAAATCGGGGAGGGGGAGGGTGACCCAGACGTCCTGCATTTTTATGTTTTGTCCTGCAAAACGCCCTGCATTCCGTAATGATCATCATAAAAATAAATAAATAAATAAATAAATAAATAAATAAATAAACATTCTGATTTAAATAAAATAGATTTATTTATTTTTTTATATACTTTAAGTAATAGTTATTTTTAATAACGTGTTTACATTGAATTTTAGAAAATACCCCATGAAAATACACCGTGATACCGCTTTTGCAAGAAATTTCTAAAATAGTTAATTCTGATTGCAGTTGTGTTCTGCATTTTTTCCTTCAAAATCTGGTCAACCTAGGGAGGGGGAGGTCAAAATGGAACCAAGAGAGCATTTGTATTTTTATGCTTGAAGAGTTCACTCATTGGCTTCAGCATCTGCAACAAAGTGATCACTCCAGTTGTTTATCCATCTCACTGGTGGTCACTCTTGTTACTGTGGAACAATCATTTTAAATATATTTGCAAAATAATGCAAAAAATATCGTAACTGCATAAATCATTTTAAATATTTAAGTTAAAAAAAATATTTAATACAATTTTTAAACGTAAAAATATATAAATTTGAAGTTTCAAAATTTCAATAAATCCTGTAGATAGTCTTCAAATGATGAGAAACAGACTTCTTGTTCATAACTATTTTTTATTTACTGGATGTACATTTCAGTTACTTTGTAACCATCATTCAGCAGTGAAAAAGGTTACAGCAAGGATCAGAAAAAGGAGCAGTGAAAAAGTTTACATCATTCTGATCCTTGGTTACAGGATTCTTCTCGGGATCTTTTGACTTGGCAAGCCACCCAGCTAAATACAAGAAAAGCTGCACATCACTGCACATTTTGTTTTTAATTGTCTGCCCCGCTATTTTGTCTTTCTACCCACCTGATAAAATTTTCTGAGAACACAGGGTTATATATGTATTCTGCTGCTGAACAATGGTTACAAGGCAACCGAAATGTACATCCAGTAAATAAATAATAGGTATGGACAAGATGTCTTGCTTTTCATCATTCGAAATTTAAATTATATATTAATTTCATTCCTTCGTTTCAAGTAAGTTTTAAATTAACTTTTTTTTTCATAACTTACCTTTTCAAAGTGCCTATCTTCTTCATGATGGTAAAAATGATAGGCAATGTCCCATTAAATAAAACAAATGTAAAGATTTTGGGAGAATCATTAACTCAGGCCACTTTAATAACATTTAATAAATAATAAATATCCACTATAATCAGGGGCATGAGAGTTGTCCACTTTGTAGGGGAGAAAATAGGATTTAACCTTGCTAAAATAAGGGAGTGAAGGGTATTGGTCTTCTTTTCCTATCCCCAAGTTGAAAAGTTAAAAATTTAATTCAGGTCAGTAGAACCTCTTGAATAATGTTATTTTTTTCTTCAACAAAGTGGTCAACTCTCATGCCCTTGACTATAGGTGTTTGTTACAGCGCGAAAATAAGTGTCGTCAGTACAGGAGCAAAATGAATGAATAAAATAAATACGCAAATAAAATTCATGCAGAGTTAAAAAGAAATTTAATGATGTGCTAAGTGATATCAAACATTTTTTATGGTTATCTAAAATCCAAAAACAGAAAAAATAGATACAGAAATAGAAACAGAAAAAAAAATAGATACATCATTTTGATCAGTTTAGTTTTTTAAACCTGAAAACAGACAGCAGTTAATTAAACATTTTTCTTTAAACCTCCTGGAACATCTACGTGTAAAAAAAAATTATTTCATTCAATTGTTTAAATTGAGTTTGCTGATTTATTCTTTTATTTACACGTCCACTTTTTCATCCAGACACCCATGAAAATTCCAATCATTCTGATTCCTGTCCTTCTGGAATATCTGCTACCTGTAAAACAATTTCTTAATTCAATATTTTAAACTACACTTTTTCTTATTTATTTATTTATCTATTTATTTAATTTTTTTACTTTTTCACTTTTTGTCCAGCAACCAATGCCAATTCCACTTGTCCTGAATCCTATCCTCCTGGAGCATCTGTTACTTGTAAAACAATTACTTAATTCAATATTTTAACCTACACTTTTTCGTATATATTTTTTTTTTACTTACATTTACACTTTTTGTCCAGCAACCAGTGCCAATTCCACTAGTCCTGATTCCTGTCCTCCCTGAATATCTGCTACTCGTAACACAATTTCTTTAATTTTGCCTTTTTTGATTCATGCTTTTACTTATACATTTGCCTTTTCAGCTGCCAGTGCAATGGCATTAGCAAATCAAACAAATAAAAATCGAAAATTATTACAAAAATTCCAATCTTTGAAGATTAAATGTCACAGTCTACAAGCACAACTTGACCAACAAAACTCAAAAATTACTTCAATGGAAAAAAAAATCCAAGAACTAAACAAGATCATCAAAGAAAAAGGCCTTTTGCAAACAGCTACTCAAAAGCAAATGATGCTATACAAGAGCAAACAGAAGTCATTCGAGGCACAAGTTACAACTTTGAAATCCACCATTTCTGCTTGGAAAATAAAGTTTATTAATTTGGAACAAAAACATAAAACAAAAGATAAGACTACTGAAGACATATTAAACAAAGTACTTACACCTTCCCAAATAAGCAGTTTAAGAAAATCCAAGCGAGTAAATTGGGACAAACAAGATATTCTGAAAGCTCTTACGTTAAGATCATTAGGTAAAAAATCATACACCTACATTAGAATTCAATTCCATTACCCTTTGCCATCATTTACAACATTAAGAAGATGGACATCAAAATTTTCCTGTATGCCTGGAATAATGAAAACCATGATTGACTTGCTAAAATTGACTCCACGTCAAGAAAGTGAAAAATATGTTGTCATTTGTTTTGACGAGATGCACATCGATTCTCGAATTTCTTACGATCACCAGTCAGACATGATTCTTGGCCCACACTCCCAAGTTCAAGTTGCAATGGTCAGAGGTCTTTTCTCTAAATGGAAGCAAGTGATATACTATGACTTTGATATGAAAATGACTAAAAAACATTCTTACTGAAATCATTATTCAACTAGAAGAAGCTGAGTTAATTGTTGTGGCATGTAGTTGAGATTTGGGCACAAAGAACACGGAAGTCTGGAAAGAATTGAATGTCAACTATATCCATCCAAATTTCATCAATCCTGCCGATTCATCGCGTGTCATTTGGGTATTTCCTGATTTTCCTCATTTACTAAAGTTACTTATGTGTCATTTTCAAGACGATGGTATAAAACTCCCAACTGGACGCATGCTCAACACTAATGTAATTGAACAATTGCTTGAAGCTGATAAAAAAAAAAAAATTGTCCACAAATAACCAAACACCACATTGAAATAAGAGGCAGAGAACGACAGAGAGTTAAATATGCAGTGCAGTTATTTTCACATCGGACTGCAAAAGCGTTATAATTGCTCTTACACGATAAAGAGGCATCAGATTTCTTCGAATTGGTGAATTCCACATTTGACGTATTTAATTCAAGCTGTCCTAATGATGAAAGAAACAAGTTAAAATGTGGATTTGAAAAACATTTAGATATGCAGTGTGATGTTCTAAAGAAAATGGAAGATCTTATTTACCTTTCCAGGATGGGTACACGAAAGTCCATGCTTCCATTTCAAAGAGGATTCATTCAGGCTATTACTGCACTCAGAGGTCTTCAAAAGGATATGTATAATAAAGGGTTTCCATATTTATTGACACGTCGATTGAATCAGGACATATTAGAACACTTTTTCAGCCAGATAAGAAGTATTGGGCACTGTTATGACCATCCAACACCTGCAGAATTTAAAAATCGAATTAGACTAATTCGCATTGGAATAAATCCTGAAAAGGTCATTGAAAACACTAATGTCGAAATTGACAATAATGATCCCTCAACACTATTATCCACGTTGTGGCTAAACAACTTATCAGATACCAGTAATTATCAATCCGAAGATGAAGATTTTCAACTTCTCTTAGAAGAGGTGGGAATTTTACCTACAGACAGTCCCACAAGCAATTCTGAACTTGCTGAAGCAGAAGGTCTAAATTATGCAGCAGGTTATATTGCTTACAGATGTAAGGATGTTGATAATACATTAGGCGAAAAAATTATCAACGCAGATTCCTCCGTTCCATGCTGGATTGGAATAATTTCAAGAACAGGGCATTTAATGAAACCGACAAACTCCTGGATTAAGCTCTTCAATAAGTTTGAGGCCATATTTCTTGAAATACATGGCAAATCTGTCAACAAAAAACCAAAAATAATTAGATCATTAAAGGATATTCTTGAAAACAAATATCCAGCAGTAAATAAAAAAATCATTAATGTCTATAGTAGAACTAGGACCTTCATAAGGATAAAATTTCTCAACAAATTAAGAGAACTAGAAACAATAAATAAAAAGACTTATGGAGAATTTAAAAAATGTAAGAAATGGCTAAAGTCGTCCTAATTAATTGCTTAATGGCTTAAGTCATAAGAAATTTGTTTTTAGAAAATTCTTTCCTCTAGGAAAATAAGTTAGTTGTTTTAAATTGTACACAGTTTTTTTTTCATATTAAATTATTTTTTAGTTGAGGCTCGGCTAATTGGTGAAATAATCGAGATTTGTAAAACACATTTTCACTTGTAATTAAATTTCTCTTGAATATTTGTTAATTTATCACTGAAATTATGGTTTATTATGATTTTATTTATATTATTTCTTGAGTTTTATAATTTGTTTTCAGTTTATTAATGAAAATGTGATAAAGGATAAATTGTAGCCTTAAATCAATATTTAAGACCTTTGAATTTTTATAATTTTTAATGCCACAAGTTGGATGACTGATTCCCTTTTTGTTGCTATAGTGCAATTGAGTATATATTCTATGGAATGCTCACTCGACTATTGTACTTTTTGTCTTGATTGCTACTCTCGTCTTTTAGTCCTCTAATTCTCGCAAATTAGTTGTCTATTTATCTTTCTATTTGCTAGAACGATCATCTTTTTTTTTTGTTGTTTTTCCTTCTTCCAATTGTTTGTTCTTTAATTGAGATGTTCGTCCAATTGCATAATGCCACCGATTCAACAACTGCATAAATTGATTTGTCTACTGAATTTATCGATTACGACAAATCACGTTTCGACAATCCGCGACAGACTTCTGATTGACTTTCTATATCCAGAACAACTATCATCGGAAAACTTCCACTAGCTGTACTGTGGTTTCTGCTTGGAATTGTCAGAAGTGGGCCTGAATAGCAAATCGTGGTAACCACTTTTCTTCAACGTGCATGTTCATGTTCACCTTTGTCAACCTGGACGATCTATACAGTAATGAAGAAGTGCCTGTGAGTGTCCTTGCCTTGAATCTGAATTCTCATTTTATCATCTTCTGTGAATACTAGCTTACATCTAAAAGTAAGTAACTTTCATTATCTTGTCTAATTTAACCATACAATACTTGAGCTAAACAAAATCATTAATTCGTTGGGTATGAGTTGCAAAAGTCACGCCCCTGTGTTAACCCTTTACTGCATGTGATTAAACCACATACTAAAACAGCATATCCTTGTCAAATTTCAGATTGTGAGGGCAATAATTAGCCATACAATAATGAAAATTTATTAAAAATTAATTTCTAATTAAATTGTGTCCTCTTTTGAGATCACATCTGGGAGATCAGTATTTTTTTTTTAGTGAATACAGCTATCACAAATATTTGAAAAAAGAAAAAGAAATTATTTTAGCAATAGGATATAGTATTTTTAACAATTGCATAAAATATATTAAACATTTAAGTATTTTTTGATTTAGGCACATTCTTATGCAATATGATAGTTTATAAAAATTGCTGCCAAAAATGCAGAGGAAGACTTCAAACAGGATGCACTGAAATCTTATTTTTCGAATGCATCCCTGAAGTTTGCAACACTGTTGTTTATTATTTTCAATTATTATATCAATTCAATTTATCAGGAACAAAATTATCTAAATCTGAGAAAGTGTCATGAAGTAATTCTGATGATTATTATATAAGAGTTGGAGTTGTGATAAATATATATTAATTCAAAATAAATAAAACTCCTTTAATTAAAAGAATAGATATAAAATCTATCTATCTATATATATAAAGAAGGATGTTTGTGGGTCTGTGCGTCTGTGGGTCTGTGGGTCTGTCTGTGGGTCTGTTTTTTATACAAATCTACAGTTTTATTCCGATCTTGATAAAATTTCGCATACATGACCTTCAAAGCATGAGGAAGGTCACTGTCTACTTCAGATTTCGAAAAAATAATAATTATTGATAAAAAATCGATATTCATGGTTATGGCAGGGCATATTAATGAGAAATATCGCATGACCAACAATGCAAGACAAAGTTTTTGCAACAATGGTATCAACACGCAATTCACAAACACTCTGCACGGACCAACAATATATATCTCATGACCAACAATGCAAATAAAAGTTTGTGCAACAATAGGTATCAACAATGGTTTCAACACGCAATTCACCAATAACAATGAGCTCAAAATGATGATGCAATGATAAAGCAGTCCTTTCCAAGAATTATAACAATGCAATATGGATAAGTTTCAATTTGTAACAATGCATAGAATTCCTGTTATTCAGGCTTTTCTTAGAAAAGAGAGTTCTTAGTACTTAAAAATTTCTTGAAAATCTTTAAAAATGATCAGTAAATGGAGACAATGGAGAGCTAGCAGACTATTGAGAAAGAGTGGAAAGACGAGAGAGGAAGCACTCCTTTAGCTCCGTGATGTATTGAGCAAATGGGAAGCAAGTAAATAGAAGAATCCGCGACCGCTAGACTGCACAAAGTGATGAATGGCCAAATTTTGCTTCAACACATCGAGAGAAGAGTGGAAATTGCAACAACACTAAGTATACATCTGAGGTAAGATTACGTGAGTAAGAAATTATTTAAAATAGCAGTGGCATCCTTGGAGGTCCAGCCATTGTGAGCCTTTAAAAAGAATTTTTAGAGAATTTTCATTAAGAATTTTCACTGTATTAATTCTAAGCATTTTCATGTGTTTATTTTTAAGATATTGCAAAATTTAATTTAATTTTTTGAGATTGTTCTGTTTACATCCAAGTAATTATCCCGGGCAACGCCGGGTACCTCTTCTAGTAAAATAATAAAAACAATGAAAAAAAGTCACCACAGGGTGACTCCTTTAATTATTAACTATTATTTATTGTATTCCAGGGTTTTTGTGTCTCGTCTTTCTCTCATACATATCCGAATGGTTCAACAACTAATATGCAAAAAATAAATATTTCTTAGTTAATCATCACTATCCGCACATCTCGCAATGACTGATCATGCCCGAACGTAAATGAAATTTTTATTAATATAACCGTCACTTAGCCATTTACTGTGACTAAATAGAAAAGGGATAGACTTGGTTATTCAAGAACCCATAGACTTGAATAACCATTTATATATAATGCTAATCTTAATTTGAGTTCTTGAATGCAAAAATGAAACAGAAATAACTGTTTTTTCGTTAAATTTAAAGTGCATACACAAAGATAGTTTTTCAACGTGAGCTTATTTCAACGCTATTCGACCTTGGACTAGTTAGTTATTAGTCCAAGATTCGACTATTACAATACACATGGAACGGAACTAATCTTATGATTGTTTCAACAATTAAACATGTACTTGCAGTTATTTATTAAAACTACTGATTTAACTAACATTTCGTTTTTCAGATAAGCATTTCTTGGTTGTGTCGTATTCTCGATCGCCAGTCATGGCCATGCGGTTACCCTTTCCGTGTGATTTTTCTTGTTTGGTTTATAAATATCCGTGAAAATTTCTTTATTATAATACAACCTCCATTGAGCAACAATTGGATTGAACAAATGCGAAAAACTCAAAACGCGTGGCAATTAACTGCATATTAATTGGATTCACACGTTCCCTTCTATTTCAAAAAAAAGAAAAACAAGCCTACCCAAAGTGCCAAGAGACATCTAGGGACTAGTTTAATAAATAAAACTCTTCTCTTTTGATAAAATCAAGAACTGAAACAACGAGTAATACAAAGAAAGAAAAATTAAAAATGTTCTCTTTTGAAGACATCATACATTAAAAAGTTAACTGTAATAAACCATTTTTTCCTCCAAATATCATTTTCAGTTTGAGATATTCTTCAATCCCTGGCAAAATTTTATTATAAAAAAGAAACACATTAATATACGCGTAAACAACATATATGGAATACAATATATGGTTTTTGATTCATGAGCTGATATAGGAATTTGTTATCATAATCGTCATCTTTAAAATGGGTAGAGCATATCAAGGAAAAAGCCTTGGAGCAAATCACTGCAGTTGTGTACAAATATTTTTATCAATTTGCGTGATATTATCCATTTTTTAATTAATTTTGGGTCTTTGGGGAAATGGAAAAAGGAAACATTTTTATCTTTTGTATTAAGTTTTGTATTATTCCAAGTGGGAATTGCGCATGAGAGCATTTTGTTGTGTGAAAGCACTATTCCCCATAATAATTTTTAACGATTGGTCCTTGTGACGTCATGAAGCTGTCAATATTCCAATTACCAACACCACATGGGGCGGCAGTCAGTTTTCCTCTCGGACGGCGCTACCTTTATTCTTTATATCTTGCTAAACATCTAAACTGTAATACAACAGCCACATAGGTAGACTTAATCTGAAACAGCACTTTGCTTGGGTCGGCCAATAATTCATAATAACAAGGCAAACCACACTTTTATATCTACTAACTAGATTAACTACAAAATGCAATGATACACGATAAAACAAATAAACTTCAAAGCATCTACATAACTAGCTTAAATAGTTAGCACGTGTACATACAAGTAAACCCATACACTCAAGCTAAGTAGACACGCAGCCAACAAAACACACACGTAAAAGTTCCAGCTGCGTGAGCACAGAATTAGCACATAGAATTTCAGACAGTCTTAATCGGTAGGAAGTCCAAAGTCCGGGTAAAGTCGTTATCTTAAACTACAAGCAGTAGGGAACCAAAAAAAAAGCTTACGCCCGAAACAAATCCGATGACGTAGCAAAATTACAAAACACATATGTAAATGCACAATGTTCTGTGTTCTCCCATTAACTTGGCTAGTAAAAGAATAGTCACTTCAGTTCTAGAAATATATTCAAAGAGACAATATCACTGATTACGTTTAAGATAAATTAACACAAGTAACTAGATGCCAAAGCTTTAAATCAAATGCGTAAACTAGACACTTGTAATCGTTGATAAACAAATGACATAAAATACCTACACTATATGATCACAAATATCCGGACACATGCACGTTTGCGCTCTAGCCACGATTTCATGGAAATCAATAGGGCGTTGCACATCCCTTTGCCCGAATCACAGCTTCCACCCTTCGGGGAAGACTTTCCACCAAATGTTGGTAGGTACTTTCCGGAATGTTCCTCCATTCCTCCCGAAGAGCGAGAATCAGTTCAGGTACAGAAGTTGGCCGATGTGATCTGGCCCGCAAGCGTCTTTCCAATTCATCACACAGACTCTCTATAGGATTGAGGTCGGGACTTTGTGCCGGCCAACCCATTTCTTCGACCCCTGAGTCCGCAAACCACTGCTGTACACGCCTCGCTTTGTGGCACGGAGCATTGTCGTGTTGGTAGAGAAATGGCCCGTTTCCGAAAAATTGCCACAACGTTGGAAGTGCACAGTTGTCCAAAACATTCAGATAACGGTCGGAGTTCATGATTCCTTGCACAGGAACGAGCTGGCCCAGTCCGTACCATGAAAATGAGCCCCACACCATGACTCCTCCTCCTCCGAACTTGACTGTGGGCTCTGTGCACTCAGGTAAGAAGCGTTCTCCAGGTATGCGCCAAACGCAAACTCGTCCATCGGATTGCCAGAGTGTGTAGCGAGATTCGTCTGTCCACATTACACGTTTCAATTGGTCCATTGTCCAGTTTCTGTGGGCTTTGCACCACTCCAGACGTCGCTTGGCGTTGACCCTGCTGATGTGGAGCTTGTGGGCAGCAGCACGGCCATGGAATCCCATCGTGTGCAGTTCCCGACGAATTGTCATGGTACTGGCATCATTTGCAGAGGCGTTTCGAAACTCTGTGGCAATTTTTTCCGCCGAGGACTTCCGGTTGCTGCGGGTGACACGACGAAGCACTCGACGGTCTCTGTCCATTAGTTTCTTGGGTCTACCGGTTCGTTGTGAACTGTTGTTGATCCCCGGGTCTTCCATTTCATAATGACATCGGCTACTGTTGACTTGGGTATCTGAAGAAGGCTGGAAATGTCACGCACGGACTTGCCGCATGGGTGACATCCAACGATGGTTTCACGTTGGAACTCACTGAGCTCTGCCGAACGACCTATTCTTGCCAATGTCCAAGCAGAGTTGTGTCTGAAGGTGTGGGAAGCTATTTAAATGATGTGCAAGTCATTATCATGTGACATTGGGCCAATCGATGATCTGTGAGGGGTG
The DNA here is from genome assembly GCA_023313115.1 of Rhysida immarginata. Lineage (NCBI taxonomy): Eukaryota > Metazoa > Arthropoda > Chilopoda > Scolopendromorpha > Scolopendridae > Rhysida > Rhysida immarginata. Next base: position 1,355,338 of record JAHWFO010039019.1, read on the forward strand.
TCCGGATATTTTTGATCATATAGTGTATTTATACTAGGCACAATGGTTTCAATCATTCAAATAATTTTACTTTACGGACAGAGTAATATCCTTAAATAACACAGGAAAACATACGGAGACGAGGAATTGCTTAATGCGAAGCACTTCACACTAATAGCACTTAATTACGGTGAAGCCAAACTCGTCATTAAAATAAGCCCGCATTCCACATGGCCACAAGCCACACACTATCGTGTCTCCGTGAAGCTCCCTGTAAAATAGCTCCTTAAAAGATGCCCTTATTAATTTGGCTTTGCAGACCACAATAAAAGTCACACTTACGACTGCGAAGCAACAGTCAGCTATAGACCACCATGGACTTCGGGAAGGATTGCCGAACGCTGAAGAAAAGTACGAATCGCTCCGTCGTCTCTCTCGCTTTCCGTCAGTGCAAACCTCCGCCCGCTTGGCTTTCCTGCACGACGTGGCGTACTCCGACGAAGCAAATAACGGCTCCGTAGTCGTCTCCGTCGTGGGGGCTTGAGAATTCTCTCTGCTGTTCAGCCTGCCGATGGCATAGCACCCAATGTGCTTTCGAGTCGATTTTGTCTGGAGCTGCAACTTCGCAATACCGCTGTCGTTCGTGTCCTTTCTCTCTCCCGTTCTCCGTCGTCTCTCTCCTCGATTCCGCACTTGAAAGTCTCTCCGTCCTCTTATTGGCTCCTGCGTCTTGATGTTGCATACGCTGCCGATGACGGTCAAAGATAAGATGGTCAAAACATATACAATTTGTTCTGAAAAAGGTTTCTCCAATTGTCGGTATTGTTAGAAGATGTAGGAATTGCCTAACAACCAAAGTTTGTATTGCTTTATATTATGCTTTTATATATCCACATTTTTTGTATGCAAATATTTATTGGGGAGACTCAACATCAGTTTTGAATAAGACCCTGTCACAATTGCAAAGAAGATATATTAGAATTACATATAATCTCTCTTATGAACAAGGTTCTCCCACAGATTTGTTTGCGAGATCTGGAATTCTTAAACTACATCAGATACATACATATTTATAAGGTATTCAAATGTTTAGAGAGCTGATTTTTAAACAAGAGTGCTTTTCTATGAACAGTGACTTACATAATTATGAGACAAGACTGAAGAGTAATCTCAGAATTGCAAAAGTTTATAAGAAGATTGGATTGAAAAAAAATACGAATCAAATGATCTTTTTATGGAATAGAATTCCAAATGAATTAAGATTACTGAAGAATTTTGCAGTTTTTAACAGCATAGGGAAGAAGCGACCTGCTTACGGAAACTTTTGAAAAAATCAATAACAATTACGTACTAAGTGCAGGACATTTAACAAATGAACAATTTTATAACAACAGCAAGAGAAGCCGTCTATTAAAATCAGCAGTTCCTACCATTTTTTCAAGAACATGGAAAACATCTTCACAGCACCAAGAAACTCACCATCCACTTCACAATACCAAGAACAGATCATCAATTCCCTTTCCTCTCTTTGTACATCAGAAGTGAACTATCAATCATCCCAAGATGATCTCAAAGAGTCACTTCAGGAAGAAAAGACTGCAAGTGTCAAAAGAAAATTACCACTTTTTAACACACCATCTCAAAAAAACAGAAAAAAAAACAGCAAGAGAACTAGCTGCCACCCCGAAAAAAAGCAACTACGAATGAAGCTAAATAAATACAGAGTAAGTTTTCAAAGAGCCAGAAAACAATTAAGACTCCAGAGGTGGCGCGGGAGTTTGTATCATGGGTGGTGGCGCGCGGTCTGTGAGACCGCATTTTGAAACCACTTTTTTTATGTTCAAAAATGAAATTCATGAATATTTTTATCTGTCACTTAATTTACCTTATTATTAATAGAACACCTCAAAAAACTTTTCAATATTATCTAAAAAACGCAACTTTTAGAAAGAAATTTAAAAACCCTTCTTTTTCCGTCAAAATTAGACTTGAATATTTCAGTAAAGGCATTTATAAAAATAAAATAGTTTAAAATTGATACTTTGCACTATTTTTACTTTTCATACATATATATACTTTCCTATATAAAAGAAAATTATTATAAAAATGAATAATATCAATCATTTCTCAGAAGATAAATATGCCTATTTTTTATTATAAAAAAACTATAAAATACTTTATCTCGATATTCAGAATTATTTTATTCAAAACTAGTATAAACAGAAGTTAAATATATATGACATAATATTTATAGACGAGTTTATTGCTCCTGAAATTCAGAAAACAGCATTAATACTGTAATGCATTATTATTTGCATTTCGCTCCAAATATTTGTTTTCAACTAAAAGTTTCTAAGTAGGAAAATATTAATAAACAAACAATATATTAGAAATTAACTGGAGAATATGTTTAGGTTATTAAAAATTAAAAAGAAGTAAAAAAAAATGATATTTACATCATTTTATTTTAGTAATGATGTTGGTGGCGCGCGGTCTCTGAGACCGCACGTCCTATTTGTGTGAATCTATGGAAGATATCATCGAATAGGACATACTGACATCTAGAAGGGTCCAAGTTGGGAGAATACAGAAGTGGTCATTTGTTTCTTTTAAATTCAATACAAGATATTCACGAAAATGTTGTGATGCGGTCTCTGAGACCGCGCGGCACCGCTGGCAGGGCCGCCGCCAGGGGGGGACAAACGGGACTCTAGTCCGGGTCCCCAACGGAAGGGGGGCCTCGTCAGCCACGCATCAAGCACGAGGCAGAGCCCAGAGGGGCCCACACGTACCCAGTTGTCAGGGGCCCAAACATTTCTGGCACATTTCTGGCGGCGGGCGTGCCGCTGGAGTGTTAACTGAAATGCAGGCAAAGTTTTTATAACAGTGTTATAATTATCTATAGTTGATGTCGAGATTTCTGTAGTGATTACATTTTCACTGTTCGTACTTCTCCCTGATCGATTGTTTGTCTTTTATAAATTTGTACATGCGAGATTCATTAGTATTTGTATATTTCATTTTTCGCATAGTTCTATTTTATCATTTTTAGATTCTGATTTTGGGAATTATAAAAGCCACACTATAGGAATTCTGTGGATATTTTTGCATTACAAATGCACATAAAGCAATATTTATAAAATCTATTAGCAATTTAAGTTTTAAGAGGAATAGATGAGTTTGTACTTTTGTGAAAATTTAATTGATTAAATTGCTTGAAATTTAAAATGTTTTTTAGCCGTTTCTGTTTAAATATAAGATTTCCAGAAAATAATTTTAAAATTAAAAACATAAGTAAAAAAATGTTAAACTGAAAAAAACTTTGTACAACGAAAGTTTAACTCGACGTGTTCAATTAAATTTCCGATTTCAATTGTTAGACAATGCAACAGTGTCTAAAGCCTAGTACACACTAGTTGCAAATGCCCGTTGCGTTACACCGGATGGAAACAAGTGTGGACGGCTTGCTTGTGTCAAAAAATGCCTTGAAGCAAGCAATGGGCACGAACGCACGGAAGGCGGTTTTTCTCCGACACATCAAAGGATTGAAACGACACTAATGTAGACGGGGAGAGTTTCTTTTCCTCCTTCCTTAACCATCCCCCCTCCCTATAGTCACCTTTCCACTGTTAAAATAAAATCAGTGATTTTATTTTCATTTCTTTAAAGGAATAAATAAATATAGTCTTCTCAAATTTTAAAAATATATATTTCATTTATTTATTTACTTATTTATTTACTTATTTATTTATTTTGTATCTTATTTATACATTGAAATATAATTTACATTTATACAAATATAAATTAACGATTGTAATGAGTTAAAGAAATATTTCTCATTGTTGATTAAGATGTTATGGGAATATAAAATATTACAGAAGTGAACCGTAGTTTTAAAATATGTAATATATAAGTCAACATCTCTGGGCAGTTTCTATATTATTTTTATATTATTTTCTTTATTACCAAAATATTAAACCTTTCAGTGATGGAAATCGCCTTCCGAAATTTCGAGTCATTTTTAGCAAATTTAGGGCCGATTAAAGATAACAAATTTGAAATCTGTTAGGTGCATCCGAGCGAAATATTCGTACATTCCACTCATACTCTGAAATCTTAAATCACCCAACAGATTGGTGCCACAATACGCCTTCCTAGTAGTATATAGTTTACTAATCCACCATGTTTATTTTATTTTATTTTATTTTCATAAGCTCATGATAGACAAAAACTGTAGTTAGATATGGATTTAGCACAAAATAAACATAAGAATCGGCACTTAACGTTACTTTTTGTTGGCCTATGTAATTCACACTGAAATCGATATTTTTTAACCCATAAACTGCAATGGATTTGAACATTCGATAGATTTATTGTATAGAAGTCATCGTGTAGGATCCAAACGAGAGACTGTCGACGTTATGGGAGAACTTGCAAATTCACGCCCCCTCCCCCCTTTGGAGGGGAAGACCTAGGCAACAATTGAAATCGGAAATTTAATTGGACACGCCCAGGTTTTACTCTGACGTCAATAATGCCTTGCCTCGATGTTACTACTTGCGTCATTCATGGATTGCCTGAGTGTTTCATTGCAAATGTTCTCAGAGCGCCTATTAACAGCACATTACATTTTTTCTATGGGAAAATAATTAAACGGCATGTCACTCTATTAAACGTCTCTGGTGCAATGCAATGGACATTTTTAAAAAGTGAAATACTGCCTGGTTCTGCTAATGTCTGAGCGCCTTTGGGGCAGGCTGCTTTGGGGTCTACTTAATCCATAAGAGAATTAAGGGTTAAGTAGGTCGTGCAGGAAAAAAGCATCTACCCTCACATTTATGTAACTTACTTAAAAGTAGTCCACATGCTAAGCAGGCTTACACCCTCTGAATTTTGTGTTTTGAGGATCAGAACCATATACTTTGAGAGTGCGAAGGCAATAGAAACTCATGCAACGGTATATCTACTTCTATCGAGTTTTAAACAAAAAGTATGTGTATATCCACAAAAGAATTTATGATATGGCCATTGTATTTGCCTTATTTTATTCTTACTTACAGAACCAAAATTCTGTGCAGTGTATTTTACATTTGATCATCATCTAATTTATCTTAGAAATTTACATCATTGTTAATTTACAAATTGATTCATGCTAATTATCTTAAAAATTTCACGGAAGACGGAGTTAAAAAATATAACTATTAGATCATTGGATAATATTTTTTATTGCTCTGAATACGATTTGAACTGAAAACGCGAGTCAAATAAACAAAGCATAGTGAACAATTGTCGTCAGTTCCGTTTCCGCAGTGACACACCAGGCATGTAAACAAAGCAAAGTGAAAATGGTTGTCAGTTTTTTTCTCCCCACCAGACATTCGTTTTTTTCTCACCATATGGAATGCTAATGGAGAATGCTGAAAATGGTTGTCAGTTTCGCTCTCTTTTGTACACGAGGCATTGGAAACACCAGACTTTAGAGAAAGTAAGATTTATGTTATTCTAGAAATAGTAAAATCATTAGACTGTGTAACCTTATTAATTGTTTATAAACACAATGCTATACATTTGTCACCATGCTGGTGATTCACCGTTTATGACTGTTTAATATATAAATTTAACATTTGTATAAATAGCAATGAGTCTCTTCCTGTACGTCCCGGCATATATCAATTTCAACTCGAACCAAAGTTTCAACCACAAACTTTCAGCTTTCAACCATATGATCAATAGAATGATGACCATACCCATGTTAGAAGAAAAGAAATAAGAAGAGATCCACCGGATTAAAGAGGCAGCCATTTACAACGGATAGAAGGAAGACGTGATTGTAAACATACCTGAAAACGGGCTCTCAAAAAGAAAATAGAAGTCATTACTACGCTCCAGATTATTCAAGAGAAAATATTTATATGTCTACTCTAGAATAGAAAGTTGGCAGGGGGACTAGAGAAGATAAATAAAGCATAAGGACTCAGGGTAGCATTTAAAAATAGCCATAACTTTAGGCACCTACTTGGAAACACGAAAGATAAAATTTTTAAGGAAGATAAATCCGGAATATATGAACTTAATTGTACAATTTGCGACCTTATATATATAAGCCAGAGCAGGAGGAGAATTTGCACTCGCATAATGGAAAACTTTAGTTACATCAGAAATTAAAGACCCGAAAAATTTGCTTTCTCCGATCACATTCTAGCCACTGGACATGCAATAAAACCAGATAATTTTAGGATCCGACACTGTGTTCAAGAACAAAAGAAGTTAAACTTCTTGGAATCGCTTGAGATTTCTAAAGTTCCACCGGATAAATTACTGAACCACGAAAGGGGCCCCGTTGATTTGTCACAATGGACCCCACTGATTTCAAAACTTTAAATCTGCTGTTTGTATCCAACCAGTAACTGGATATAAGAGCAACTCCTTATATAAGAGTTTTAGTTGTATGTTTTCTTTTCTGGGCTTTACTGGAGTAATAACCTATTGGCCAGTTAATTATTCTCTAGCTTGTTGTTATTTATTTTCATTGGGCACTAAGTCCCCTCCAATCCTGAATTTTGTAAACCAAACAATATGCTTTTCATTTTGATTGGTCCCCGCTCATTATAGCTTGTAGCAGTCCCTTTTTATGAGGCCAAAAGCTGACCACTTTCTTGTTTGAGTACCTAATTTTCTAGTGGTTCTTTCGATTTTCTGCCTCCTTATTTCCTTTTTGCTTCCCGCTCGTGCTCCTTAGGAGTATCTTAAGCAGTTTTAATTTTTTATCCTTCACCCGAACAGTTTTTGCGACGATAATTTATTCCTCCGGTATCTCACCTTTCCTATTTTTGTGCCTGTTTGAGATTCAAGATGGCCCTGTTTATCGTTTTCTCCGGAGGTTATCGTGGCCCCCTTCCGCAAAAAAGCAAACTAAAAGGTTCACTCAACGCTTTCTTTTGCGTTGTTTTAGGGCTTTACATAATACGATCTCAATCGTTGAACCTTAGGATAATTCCCGGTGAGGTAATTAGTTATGTTAATGACTTTTATATATTTCTCTAAGACTTTTGTCTAATTGACGATTTATGTTTTGAAAAGTAAAAAAAAATAATTTCTGAATGTTTATTTAGTTTTTGATAGTTGTCTAATTCGGGTGATAGATATTAAGTTAATTCTTTTTTTTTTTTAGCTAGGCAGCCAGTTTTAATTCTAATTAATTTAAAAAAATATATTATTCCAATCATTCTTAAGCCTATCTCTAGGTTGGTGTAATTTTACAACAATGCTGTTATTAGCTTCGTTTGTTGTAACGTTAGTATCTCGCGTGCGTCCGCGCGTTCCTTCGTTTTTGAGGTTTTGTTTCGCGCGTGTTTTACAGCTTCGGGTAGCGTTCCCTTCCTCTTGGAAGTCAGTTGTTTTCGGTTTGCGGTCGGCTTCACATCGTGAGCGAGATGGGCCCTGTTAGTAATCTCCGCAGCGTCTGCCGACGTTTACCATTTCTCGTTTATTTACCCAGTATGGAATTAGTTCCTGGGTTTAGTGTTTTCTTAACGTTTCTACTGGTTTATGTACTACAATGTTTTATTGGGCGTTGATTGCCCTTAAGCCTGTTTCTTCTTTTTTCTTGTTTGTTTCCTCGATGGCGTCGTCACGTCTTCTCCAGCTCTGCATTTTGTGAGTGGACCGTCGGCAATCATTTTTCTTCGTAGTTTTGCTGTCTACCGCCGCTGTCTTCATTCTACATTCGATGTTCAGCGTCTGATTTAGTACCGGTGCGGCCGTGGACTTCCTCTACTCCTAGCCGTGATTTTCGAACGTCGTCGTTGGACCATGTTATGCCTTCTTTGTGCCTTCTGAGGCAACAAGACGCAGGTTTGGTTTAGGATTTGACTACCTTTACTTTCTTTACTAATTCTTGTTTAACTCTTACTATCTTTTAGACCATATTATTAGTTTGCAGTTCTCTTTTTTAGCTTTACCCTTCCCTGGGTGGCTTTCCTTCTCCTTGCTGTTGCATTCTTGTTTCTCTTCTAGGTGCCTCGGACTTTCCTTTCCTAAATCTTCCTGCATCCAGTTTGCCCTCGACTTCAGTGCGTGCGTCGTTTCTACGTTCGGTTCTCCTGTGCGGATACTGTTTTTTTGCGTCTTCCCTTTGATTCGTCAACTTCAAGTCCCGTTTTGCCGTCATTGTCTTTCTGCGTCCAGTCTTCTGTACTTTATTTCAAAATATTTTTATCTTTTATTACCAAGTGAATTGAGATTCGTTTGTATCCTAATTACCTTATTGTCTTTTTAATTATTTTGTGGCCTGAAATGTAAATCATTTAACTTTTTCTTGGTTTTTTTTATTCTCTGTAAAAAAAATTACAATTTTAACTTGGTAACCTTTTTGAGTTGGGTTTTTTACTTTTTCCTACCCTTTATCTGAATTTTTACTCCGTGATTCTGGGATTTTAAGGAGAGGGTTTCCTTTAATTGTAACTATTACAATTTGCTTATTAATTTTTTTGTATTTCTTTGGGAGATTCTATCCAGATCTGTAATTTATCTTCACTTTACTTTCCCCGGGGTTATCCACCTACTAGTATAACTTTAATCCTTTTCCCCACTTATCTTAATGCACCCCTTGGCTGTACGTGTTACCGACTGGCATGTTACAATCTGAACTTGTGTAACCTGGTTCACAGGTTAAGAATGCTCTTGCAACCAAGTCCAAGGCTGCCAGTCCCAATATTGAACCAACTCCTTGATTGGAGAAGGAGGAAAAGTGCATTGACGCCTCCTTAACACCGGTACATTGACGTCTCCTTAACACCCCAGTCGCAAAAGGAAAGCAGAAGATGAGCCTACTACTGACGGCAACCCATGGATTGACGTGAAAAATAAGAAGTCCAGTAAAGAGACGAGGTTATATAATTTGAAAAATACCGCCAACGTCAATGAAGAAGTTTTTACTGCCGCCAGAGAAAAACGCAGCGGAAATGGACAAAAGGACTCGCCAAAAATATAAGCCAAAAGGTAAGTAAAAGTTCATATGCCCCACCAATTATCATACGCGTTCATGGTAAGCCTCTTAAAGAAATTTTGGACGAGATTAAGAAGCATGTACCTCTAGAAAAAATCATAATGCATACAGGCAGTGCACAGACAGTAAAAGTGAAATGTCTAGACGAAGTTATCTATAAGAAGCTCTTCGCTGGTATCAAAGCTGACGATATATTGAAAATTCAGCACCATCAACTGAAGTTCGAGATAGTGTTGGAGTTCGTTATTCGAAATGTTGATGTTACGTACGATCTAGAAGACCTTCAAGAAGACCTAAGAAGAACTACTTCCCAGAAAAGGTAATCCGACTTAGGAAAGCCAAAAGATCAATAGATATGCCTATGGTTTTGATTCTGCTCCCTAATAGCGAACATAACCAGTGACTGAAGACTGTCACTCGTATCGGTCATCTAGCAGTTCTAGTAGAAGTCTTCCGAGGGGTCAAGAAGCCACTACAGTGTTACAACTGCCTGCGCTTCTGACACGTACCCATGGGCTGCACAGAAGACTCTCGTTTCAACAAATGCGCAGAGGCCCACCAGTCAAGAGACTGTCCCAAGATTATAGGACAAGACCCCCCGAAGTGCATAAGATGTGGAGGACAGCACACTACAAAATGTCCAAAATATCCCTAGGTTAAAAGGGGGATACGTTTGGGGAGGCCGTGGCCTTAGTGGGCTTTCACTGAATACTAACTTCAGGGAAGTTAAGCAACATCAGGCACGGCTAGTCACTGGATGGGCGACCATCAGTGAGACACGCTCTTTAACCCCCCCGGCTGCTGCGGCCATCATACAGCAGTCGTTAATCCAGGTCCATCCAGGGACCCAATTCGTTGGCCTCTGGCCATACAGGCCCTGGATGGACGTATTGGATTATAATATCCAAATTAAAAAAAAAGATGCATAGTTCCAAGGTGACCGCGGACAAATCCTTTGAAGCTGCAGTGTCTAAGCCGGAGAAAAAAGGTCTCCACAATAACGACCTACAAGTTATGTATAATCAAATTGGACAAATGTGTCATTTGTTTACAAATTTAGGCAAAGGTTACCCACAGTTGAGTGGGCTCCTTAAGACCAACTAATTTCAACATAGCTACACGACATTATACTGAGATCAACAAAGGTGAACTTCAGTGCGTGATATGGAACGCCAGGGGGGGGTTCCCCGAAAGCTTATAGAGTTTCACAACTTTCTGTTGAAGCATGAAATCGACGTTGCTTTCCTCTGTGAAACAAATCTCAAGCCAAGCAGAGATTTCAAGCATCCCGGTTATTGTGTGTATTGTAACGATCGTATGACTTCAAACACTACAAGATGTGCCTGGTGGAGCTGCGATCATCATCAAGAATGGAATTAAACATCAAGAATTGGTCTCCAAAATATTACGCAGGTATGGAACTAGCGTCCGTCATCATCAATGACGTCTCCCTTATTGAAGTGTACTTCGTGGTGCTCTACAATTCACCTAAACATACACTTCGATGGTGACATTCCAGTTGTACTGGCTGGTGACCTTAATGCCAAATATCCAAGTTGGAACCTTAGAACACGGAACTGCAATGGCATGATTCTTTTCCGGTATATACAAAGTAAGGACGACATCATTGCTGCAGGGCCGGTGGAGGATACTTACTATTGTGACCATTTCCCTATAAGTGAGTGTTGGATATCTCACTAATGAAGGGTTTATATATAAAGTAAGGACGACATGATTGCTGCACGGCCGGTGGGGGACACTTACTATTGTGACTATTCCCCTATAAGTGACGTGTTGGATATCTCGTTAATGAAGGGTTTCTTCAAGCCATACAACATTTTCACGATTGATGACCTTTTCTTCTGACCACAAGCCTGTGGCGTTAAACTTTGACAATGTCAATATCAATTTCAGAGAAGAAGTCAAGCATCAGTAAGACTGGAAGCTCTTCAAAGAAATTCTCAAGGACCATGGCGTCCAACTCGATAGAGCAAACTGTACGGAAGACATCGAACAACGTGTTGAAGACATCACCAGGCGAATAAATAAAGCCACTGAAGCTAGTGCCTAGCCATTGGAAAATAAATCTCCTCATCGAGTTGTACTTGCCCCAGGAATCCAACACTTGAACGCACAAAGAAACAGGATCCGTGGGCTTTAGCAACGTTATCGTGTACCTTGGCTAAAAACCAAATATAACAGGTTAGTACTATTAATCCAGGAAGAAATAAAAGAGTTACACGATGCTAGGTGGAATAACAAGCTGAAAAGCTTGTCGGATCGCGACAATTCCATTTGGAGCAAGGCTAGAGCTCTGCAGAAGAAGAAGAATGATACGCTTCCTCCACTTCGCACCCGCCAAAGTAATTACTTCCAAGCTAATCAGGATAAAGAACAACTAGTTGCAGATTCCCTAGAGATGCAGTTTGTTACTCCAGATAAAAATTATCCCGAGAGTCAACTATGTCCCAGCAATTTACATCGAAGATTAACATCGAGACTAGCGAGATAGCTGCCTTCATCAGAAATCCCCAACTGAGGAAGGCTCCAGGAAGAGACAAGGTAAGTAATAACGCCCTAAGGAATCTCCCGAAAAAACGTTATTATTTGCATCTCGAATATCATTTTCTGCTGGAAGTTTTTCTACTTCCCGACTCCTTTGAAGCAATCTATTTTCTTAAGTATCCTCAAGCAGGGGCAAAATCCTGCAATTCCTGCGAGCTACTGACTTATCAGTCTACTCCTGTCGACGTCCAAAGTTTTGAAGAAAACGATCCTCACCAAGTTCAGAGACCACTGTCTCACCAATGATCTACTTCGGAAAGAGCAGTTCGGCTTTCGTGCCGCCCATTCGTGTCAGATGTAGATATGGAGTCTTATTGAAGATCTGAGCACCCCACTGAAGTTTTCAAGGTACTGTGGCGTGGTTTTTCTTCATGTCAATAATACCCCATTCGCACTACACATTTCAATCTATCTAGCTCCACTTCTCAATCGGGTTTGAAATGTACAATGCGAACGCATCTAGCTCAACTTAAGCTAGATTGAAACTCCTAGAACTGCATCGAGAAGTCGAGCTAGCTTGGCTGCATTGCATTCTGGGACTAAAATACGAGAAAAACATGGAGGACGACGGTTGAAACAGTTTCACATAGCGTGTGGGGAATGAAATGAAACCGGGAGTGACGATAAAAAAAAGAAAAACGTGGAGTGACGATGCCAAACGTCCATCCAAAATCGTTTGTGGCAGAAAAATATAGACAACTTTAGAAGAATAAAAAGAAACAAGTCGGTCTATGAGAGGATAGCGGAAGCAATAAATGATTACCGGCTCTATCGAACATGGGACACGTTCAGCAAAAAATTTAAAAATTTGACTTCTGAATATAGGCAAGACTTTAATAAATTATTCAATAAATACAATAAATTAGATTACATTAAATAAAAGCAATTTCGAAGTAGTATTAGTCGGACGGTACTATGTTAAAAATATGAAGTAAAATTATTAAATTTCAGTTGTGACTTAATAACTAGCTCAGGTTTTAGTTATACCTAGACAATCGCACTACACATTTCAATTTAGCTCAACTTCTCAATCGGGTTTGAAATGTGCTGTGCGAACGCATCTAGCCCAACTTAAGCTAGATTGAAAGTCCTCTAACTGGATTGACTGAAGCCAGTAGTAGTATAGGCAGCCCTTTGTATACCAGGTTGACCTTTGACCCCTGGATTTATGCACCACTTCCGGCCACGCCCACCATGCCCTCGCCTCAGGCGGTGGTACCCAAACCGGCCTCCAGGTGACGCTTTTTTATCAGCAGAGATAAGATGAAAAGATAAGATAAGCCCAGCGGACCGCCATTTTGGTTGCCATGGCAACGGAGCGGCCATTTTTGATGAGCAGATAAGATAAAACCAGCTGGTCGCCATTTTGAAAAACGGTGGCCATTTCTGTTTTTCTTAATATTTTGAATCATATTTTTTATGCATCATAATGCTTTATTCAATAAAGATAAAAAGAGGATAGTGGAAAGAGAGGAAAGAGAAAGAAGGAGAAGTGATTTTTTTGGGGGGTACGCTGCCTCTCCCTCCCACACTGTGCCTGGTGTCAGTGGTCCTGAACCGCCTGTACTGTCGCCAGAGCGCTCTTATAGTGACAGTCCAGGGATTCTGGTCCATCCATGCCTATGCAGGCGGGTGGGTGGGTGGTTGAGGCAGCTGGGGCACTCTGAGACTCGACCAGGGCGCTGGTTCCTGTGCAGAAAGTGGAGGGCAGAGCTTAGGTAGTCGTAACACTCCATTGAGATGCCAAGCACCACCGCTACACACAGGGGCAGCCGTCGCTGTGAGCCTCGAAGGGGATTGATCTGCACCCCCCCTTATGCCGTGGCCAAGGGCATAAGAGCCGTGGTGATTCGGTTAACTAGGGATGGTGTGCAAACCACTTTTGCAGATGGTATTGCCTCCACAGGTTTTTAAGATCTGAAAAGATCTTCAGTTGACATAATGCTACACCCAACGTAAAGAAACACCACTAACGAGGCAACATGGACTTGGCCCACAGCTTTCGCTGGTCAGATGTTATCTTCTGACACCTACTCGCTTTGGCCACCCGAGTAGGCAAGTGATCCTGTTCAACCAATGGCTACTTCGACCACTGGGAACAGATGGTTGATCGTACTCGAGGATGGGAACCCCACTCCGCGGCCGTGCCTTATTCTGATTGGTACCTTACAAAAACAAAATTCGCATTTGTTAATTGTCTATGGGTGAGAGAAACCCACACGTTTTCGATTCGAGTTGCAATGTATATTAGAATGTTTGTTGTAAAGTCGTTTGGTCCTGGGGTCAAATTTGGCACAGTTATTCGGAAAAAACAACCTCATTTCCCAGTGAAATCTAGTTCCCTCGGTGGCCGCAACGTTGTATGGCGCTGCGTTCACCGTTCCTTCGCAAACGATGCGTTTGTGCGTGTTTCCAGGCCCATTGACCGAATGTCTGGGTTCTCACACCCTTCACCTTACTGATGTCAGAGTGTCCGACGGGTTTATAAAGACGGGAAGAGGTTCATGTTAAAAAGCGCGCTGTCATTCAATGTCTTTCCACGTCGGCTTCAACAATGGCACTCCCCAAAGGACGCTGGGTGTTTTATGAGTACCCTCGGCGTCCTCAGCGTGATGATGAGGGCGTGCAATTCGCCCACCTCCTCCTTCACCTCGCTTAATAGTCAAGAATCGTTCGTTCACAATGTGTTTGTGCGTGTTTCTGGGCTTTAACAACCTTCTATTTATTGAATACGGGATAGCTGACTGGTTTATAAAGTCGGTAAGAGGTTCATCTTTAAAAGCGCGCTGTCATTTAATGTCTTTTCACTTCGGCTTCGACAACAGCGCTCCCCTCGAAAACGGGATGAAAAAAGCATTAAAATTAAGTTTTTTGGGCTCTTTTGGGTCGTTTGCACACCCCAAAAACATTCTAGATGATGTTTATGATGCTCTGGGTGCGTGTTGATGTTCTCTATGCTTTACATGAAACGATACATTCGCAATTGCGTTCGGTATCGAAGTAGAGTTTTGTAATAACCTACATGTTCGTTTCTCTTACACAATGCGCGAATATTTGAGTTGTCTTGAATTTACTGGCAATTATTTGCCATCCCTCTGTTCTCATTAACTTTAAATACAGTATACACAGATGTTTCTATATAAATTTTACCAGCACAAGAACATTAACGTTTGCGAGGCTGATCAATGTAATGGGACCCCTCTATAACGCTGCATACGTTTTCTCTCGGACCAAATACAAATATTTCTTATGTATTCATTAAAATTTTGTCAATTTTTACAAGGGTACACGTTTATTACTCTTATATTCAGTGATCATTATGAGAAAACGTTCGCATTCTAGTGTTTTTCAACTACCAAACTCGAAGAGTTGAAATTCTTCTGAATGACCCCTAAAACATAATAAATGTACTTGTAAGTTGACACAAACCCTGACAATGTAAAAGGAAGGTTGTCAAACAAGAAGTCAGAGTGCAGACATTGTTTATATCAATTTCTTTTATCTTTATTTATTGGGTATGTGGAAACAGCAGAGCTGTATTTCCCTTCTTTCAGGTAAAACATTCTTCCAACGCATAACTGAAAATTACATGAAGTGGTCATTTTATATAAGAAATTTTAAACATATGACTTTCTAAAAATTGACAAATCTTAATTGTATACTGTATAAAATGCATTCTCAGAAAAAATGTATGAAAAAGATAGAGGAACTTCACAAAAGCTCAGGATGGTAAAAATCTTACAATGTTAATACAATTCATTTCAATGTTTCAAAAGCACATTTACCACATACTGTCACAAATATTCAATAGAATTAAATTAGAATCAACCTAACAACACAAAAAACAGTCTAGGCACTTAGTGCATTCAATGAGATTTCAACTTGTACCTCTAAAAAAATACAACACCCATTAACATGAGTGAAATTCATTATTATTATTTTGGTTGAATGAATATTACGTTCATAACTGTACAAGATAATAAACATACAGTTGTGTGTGTGATAAGTGTTAATTATTTTTATTTTTTTAAAAGAAATAAAAAGAAAAATGAGAGAGAGAGAGGGTGGAGTTTAACAAAGATGGCATATAAAACTCTTAGAGTCGGTGATGGGTAGTTTAACCCAATTAGTTCAGCACATTGATCAATGATCCTGTCACAAATATTCAATAGAATCTTATTAGAAACGCACATAACAACAGAAGCTGCCTGGGTATTGCTTGAATTTTATGAGAATTCAGTTGGACACCTTCCATTTCGCAAAATTTCACAGTTTCGCGAAGACGCAACGAATGAAGCGCCCACAGAACGTAGTGGACAGCAAGGGAACTTAAACATATATACGAAATAAACGTCGAGTTTTGGTAGTTGAAAAACACTAGAATGTGAACGTTTTCTCATAATGATCACGCTTTCATAAAAAGTGCACGTTTTCTTCTTTTTTTAGAAGAGTAATAAACGTGCACCCTTCTAAAAAGTGACAAAATTTTAATGAATACATAAGAAATATTTGTATTTGGTCCGAGAAAAAACGTATGCAGCGTTATAGAAGGGTCCCATTTCATTGAACAGCATCGCAAACGTTAATGTTCTTGTGCTGGTAAAATTTATATAGAAACATCTGTGTATACTGTATTTAAAGTTAATGAGAACAGAGGGATGGCAAATAATTGCTAGTAAATTCGAGACAACTCAAATATTCGCGCATTGTGTAAGAGAAACGAACATGTAGGTTATTACAAAACTGTACTTCGATACCGAACGCAATTGTGAATGTATCGTTTCATGTAAAGCATAGAGAACATCAACACGCACCCAGAGCATCATAAACATCATCTAGAATGTTTTTGGGTTGTGCAAACGACCCAAAAGAGCCCAAAAAACTTAATTTTAATGCTTTTTTCTTATCGTTTTCGAGGGGAGCGCCGTTGTCGAAGCCGACATGAAAAGACATTAAATGACAGCGCGCTTTTAAAGATGAACCTCTTTCCGACTTTACAAACCATTCAGCTATCCCGTATTCAATAAATAGAAGGTTGTGAAAGCCCAGAAACACGCACAAACACATTGTGAACGAACGATTTTTGACTATTTAGCGAGGTGAAGGAGGAGGTGGGCGAATTGCACGCCCTCATCATCACGCTGAGGACGCCGAGGGTACTCATAAAACACCCAGCGTCCTTTGGGGAGTGCCGTTGTTGAAGCCGACGTGGAAAGACATTGAATGACAGCGCGCTTTTTAACATGAACCTCTTCCCGTCTTTATAAACCCGTCGGACACCTCGACATCAGTAAGGTGAAGGGTGTGAGAACCCAGACATTCGGCCAATGGGCCTGGAAACACGCACAAACGCATCGTTTGCGAAGGAACGGTGAACGCAGCGCCATACAACAGTGCGGCCACCGAGGGAACTAGATTTCACTGGGAAATGAGGTTGTTTTTTCCGAATAACTTTGCCAAATTTGATCCCAGGACCAAACGACTTTACAACAAACATTCTAATATACATTGCAACTCGAATCGAAAACGTGTGGGTTTCTCTCACCCATAGACAAATAACAAATGCGAATTTTGTTTTTGTAAGGTACTAATCAGAATAAGGCATGGCCGCGGAGTGGGGTCCCCAGCCCTGAGTACGGTCAACCATCTGTTCCCAGTGGTCGAACTAGCCTAGTTAACCGAATCGCCACAGCTCTTATGCCCTTGGCCACGGCATAAGGGGGGTGCAGATCAATCCCCTTCGAGGCTCACAGCGACGGCTGCCCCTGTGTGTAGCGGTGGTGCTTGGCATCTCAATGGAGTGTACCGACTATCTAAGCTCTGCCCTCCACTTTCTGCACAGGAACCAACGCCCTGGTCGAGTCTCGGAGTGCCCCAGCTGCCTCAACCACCCACCCGCCCGCCTGCATAGGCGTGGGTGGACCGGAACCCCTGGACTGTCACCATAAGAGCGCTCTGGCGACAGTACAGGCGGTTCAGGACCACTTACACCAAGCACAGGGTGGGAGGGAGAGGCAGCGTACCCCCAAAAAAAATCACTTCTCCTTCTTTCTCTTTCCTCTCTTTCCACTATCCTCTCTTCTTTTTCTCTCTCCATCTTTTTCTTTCCTTCTCTCTCTCTCTCTCTCTCTTTCTTTCTTTTTTCCGTTTCTTCTTTTTCCTGTCTTTCCTTTTTATTATCTTTTCATCTTTCTTATCTTTTTATCTTTATTGAATAAAGCATTATGATGCATAAAAAATATGATTCAAAATATTAAGAAAAACAGAAATGGCGACCAGCTGGTCTTATCTTTTCTGCTCATCAATAATGGCCGCTCCGTTGCCATGGCAACCAAAATGGCGGTCCGCTGGGCTTATCTTATCTTTTCATCTTATCACTGCTGATAAAAAAGGGTCACGTCGAGGCCTGTTTGGGTACCACTGCCTGAGGCGAGGGCGTGGTGGGCGTGGCCGGAAGTAGTACATAAATCCAGGGGTCAAAGGTCAACCTGATACACAAAGGGCTGCCTATACTACTGCCAGTAGTTTAAACTCGATCGAGATGTCGAGCTAACTTGGCCGCGATGCATTCTGGGACTGGGAACACGAGCATGGGCATGGTCTTTATATAGTAGATGGTCATCCATCTCCACTTAAAAATGAAGTTATAGTTTGTAGCTCCCGATAGGGCGGGAACTCCTTTCAGAATAATGCTGCATATACAATCGGACTAAAAACGCTTGCAGCACCGCCCTATCGTGAACTAAAAATTTTTATTCATGATTTCCATGGTCTAGTAACGTTGTGAATATGAAATAAAGGATGGGTATAATACGATACGGATACTATACGTAGCGGATAATATATTGCCTACGCACGTTTCGGTGTTATACCATTTTCAAGGCTCGCATAATAGTAAAAAAATTAATTTTTCCGGTTTTACTATTATACGAGCCTTGAAAATGGTGTAACACCGAAACGTGCTTCGGCAATAAATTATCCGCTACGTGTAGTATCCGTTGCGTAGACCCATCCTTTAGAAATTTTAGTTTCAATTTCAGTTTCAATGCAGCCGGAATTATTGATATAATACTGCCGAAATTAATGTATTCTATAAAATTTTATATAAATAATTGGTAAACCAACTATTGAATAGCTCACTATTAATTTTGGGCATCAACTACAGAGGGTGAGTCAAAAGCAGTGGCCGATCACCGCTCAAACTTTTAAATGGGCACCAGACAGGAACCACTCATTGCTAATCTCTTCAAAGACCGGCCAGGTAGGCTTTCTAGTTCTCGAGTCCGCCTGGTCGTGGGTTCGAATTCCGCCGTTGGCATGAATGTTTGTGTTTGACCGGGGCTGCGTACAGATATAACTTTTGTAAAAGGCGCAAAATGTCCTTAGTAATCGACGCCAAAATTTCTAATAAACCAACCAACTAACCTTATCTTCAAAGTAGAGTCCATCATGCTGGATGGTGTTCATCCGACGATCAGCCAGTTGGCGGATGCCCTCGCGGAACCACTCCTCCAGGGCGAAACAGTCCCCAGGGCGTCTTCAACCTCACTGATATTGGCGAAGCACCATCCACGCAGAAAGTCCGCCATGGACCGGAAGAGATAGTAGTCGGAAGGTGCCAGGATGGGGCTGTATGCTGGATATGGCAGAACCTCCATTTTTTCCTGCAGTTGACAACACACCTTCACCTGTTATTGTGCTTGCGCACGCGAACCACACTCGATTGTGATGTCCCGATATCCGCCGCTAGTCCACGGGTGGTGTTGCCTGGGTTGACTTCCTATTGTTGCCGTAGGGCTGCATCATCCACTTCTTTGAGTCTTCCGCTCCTTGGCGCATCTTCCAGGCCCATGTCTCCAGACGAAAAGCTGGAGAACCACCGTTGTGCTGTCCGTTCATTGGTCACTCCATGAGCTTCCACCCTGCAAATTTCGGCGGCTGCTGCTCGCGCAATGGTCCCTTTTTCCAATAGTGACGAAGGAGCCTGCGTATCACCAATTTTTCTGACATATTTTTACACTGGCTGACGCAAGTGACACAATGTCTATGGCATTCAAATTCGTACTGAAAATTCTTCCCACTCTTTTCTCTTAATAAACTGCGATTCTTGAAACCTTCCTTATCATGTAGGCTATGCTTGAAACAATGGGAAATGTCAGAAGTTCGATGACCATTTCTATCTATAGTCAAGGCCAGCTCACTCAGACAAAAGGCGGCAATAGAAGGCTGGGACATGATATAGGTGAGACGGACTTTTTTTTTAAATGTTGAGCAGAATGTAAAAATTCACAATATTCTTCTCATTAAAATATTACAATAATGTATTTTAGTTTTATTAAACTAAACTGACTTTTTCAAGGAGAATTGTTTTTTCTTACTAGATTTTAAATAGTTAGACAATTGTAATATTTTAATGTGAAGACTATTGTGAATAAAATAACATATAGTGAATTTTTTACATTTTTTGGCTGAACATTAAAAATCATCCATCTCAGCTGTATCATCTGCCAGCCTTCTATTGCCGCTATTTTTGTCTGAGTGAGCTGGCCTTGTTTACAGGAGGCATTGCTACAGACTGGTTTGGTTTGTTTGGTAATAACGTCCTTTTCAACTGCTATGGTCATTTCAGGACGGCGTTATAGGGGCCGCAAATTTTGCCTTGCAAGGGTTCTTTAACGTGCAGCTGGCAAACGACTACACGGGACCAACGGCTTTACTTCCCTTCCGAAGGAAGTTCGTGATCTCAGGATTTACCCCTGAAAAATCCTCGTCGTCCTCGGCCGGGATCGAACCCGCGTACTCGAGCATCAGAGGCGATCACGCAACCTGCTGAGCCACCGAGCTATAAACCGTGATCTAAAGACAATGGCATGGCCAACTAGATTATAGAAGGCCTGTCCTGTGGATGATTTTCCGCATCTACAATGGGAGTCAAATAGGTTTCTTATTTTTGCCACAATGGCGCTAAAACTCGTCCCCATGCATGAAAATAATGCGTTATTAATAGCTTTAATTGATCTTTATTAACAGTCATTTTTGCATTATTAATAAAAATTATTCTTATAAATTTACTCAAAATTAAATTTTGAAAATTTGATGTATGTTCTTCACAAGGACATATATTAATGAACGCCATTGGTTTTTTAATATACGTCATTGGTTCTTTTATATCACATCTACATCGTAGCTATTCAATATGCTTTGTTCTTTGTTTTAATTATTATCCTGATATTTGTTAACATCTCATTGAAATTTTATACGATTTTAGAATTACATATGCCTTTGAAGAAATTGATATTTCATTAAAAGTTTTTGAATTTGCATTTTATGATTGATTTTATAGGAAATAAATGCTTTTCTTTCATTCAATATTTATGTTCTCCTTTCATTTTAATGACCCATTTCAAATTTAAGAAGGAACCGATTTTGGAGCACTTTTTTTTAAATGGTAGAAAAATGTTTTGGAATTTTTTTTAAAATTGATTTAAATGGTATAGGGGTTAACGTGAAATTAGGTGTTAAGTTCTGGACATATTGACTGAGGGAAGGGCAATAACGAACAAACAATCTTCAAAATATCATTCGTTCAGTTATTTCACGCACAAAAAAGACATGACAGAAACACGGCAAAATAAAACATGGAGGACGACGATGCAAATAGTGGCACTGATAGCAGTGTCAGTGACTTATTAACAAGCTCAGGTTTTAGTGGTACCGAATCTGATAAAATTCGGTCAGGCTAGAATGTAGTGCGAACGGTTTGGCTTCATCAACTAGCCTGAGCTGAGCTAGCCCGAATAAGTTAGCTCAGTTCGATCTAGCCCAGCTGTAGTGCGAAAGGGGTATAAGGCTTTCGATCAGATGTGGCACGAAGGGCTAATCTACAAGATGATTAGTGACGAGTTTCCTCCTGATTTGATTTTGATAGTGAAATCCTTTCTTAGCGACAGGTTCTATCAAGCTTAAGTTTGCGAAAATTTCTCCACTCTTCACAAGGTAAAGGCCGGTGTCCCACAAGGGTCTGTCCTTGGGCCCGTTTTATTTAATTATTTTGTACATGATTCCCCAAAACCAGAAAAAAAAATGTTTTATTTCTATGTTGATGATACTGACATGATTACGTGGGAGCATCAGCCATCTCACGTTAGCAGTTGTCTGCAGAACGCCTTGATAAAATTTGAAGATTGGTTTAATTGCTGGAAACTGTACCTAAACGCCGGAAAATGTAAAGCTATGTACTTCAACAAAAAGCTTAAGCGTCCTCCGGATTCTCTTGTCCTATTCAATAAGGAACTTGAATGGGTCTACAATTACAGGTAACTTGACGATATAATCGACTCAAGACTCTCCTGGAACTGTCACGTGACTTACTTTCTGAACAAAGCAAAGAAGGCTAAGTACAGCTTCATAGCTCTCCTGGGTCGGAACAGTGCCCTCAGCATCGGCAATAAGCTGCTAATGTACAAGACGATGATTCCGACCATCCTCCTCTATGGCATGACTGCTTGGGCAACCATACGTAAAAGCAAATGGAGTGAACTCCAATCATTCCAGAATGTTACACTTAGGAACAATGCTCAGCATGGAAGAACCAAGCGCCCAATGAATGAAGAGGAAGAAAACGAGACCGTTATATCGAGCCAAATGAAGAGTCTACAAGCATTGCACGAAAAGATTGATCAGCTTCTACCGTTAAAGAAAGCGGCGCTAGACTTGAAAATATGCATAGAAAAGATAACTGGTGAAGTAAATGAAATAATAAAAAGTCTAAATTTCTTGTCAGACAAGTTTGATGATATTGAACAGAACCAACAAATTTATGAGAGTAAATTAACAAAATTAGAAAATGAAAACACCAAACTATGGTTAGAAAATGAGAATATTAAGATAATGAATGAGGACTTAGTTATACGTATGAATAGTTTAGAACAGTATAATTGCTTAAAAAATATAGAAATCACAGGTCTAAAATATAATACAAATGATGAAATTATCCCTAAAATTGAGGAGCTAGCAAAAATTTTGAATACAAGTTTTGCAAAGGAAGATATAAGTACGGCTTATCCCATTTCAGTAGGAAGGAGTAAAATAACAATGGTTAAATTTACAAACAGAAAGGCTACCCAAAATTTCTTGCTTAGTAAAAAAAAGTTACGAGAAATGGCACGGAATAACAATCAGTTAAAGGATATTTATATTAATGAAAATCTGACAAGTGCAAATCGTTCACTTCTGTTCAGGGTTAAACAGGTTGCTAAAGAAAGAAATTGGAAATATGTATGGGTACAACAGGGAAAACTTTTTGTACGTAAAAGTGATAGAGAAAAGTTGATAAATATCTTACATAAAGAAGACGTTGAGAAACTATAATTTTAAACTGTATTCATCTTTCTTCTGTTTTCCTGGTACAACGGTTCGATGTAGATAACTGATATTATTTCTTAACAAAATGTTTATTTTTCAATTATATTTTATTAACATTAGAAGTATAAGAAAATACTGGAACGAATTTGAACTTTTCGTACATAATAATGATCAAACATGTGGTATGTTTATCCTACTTGAAGTGAACATTAATATGGGAGAACAAGAACTGTTTAATTTAGATGGTTTTAGCAAACATTGTCTTTTAAGAAAAGACCAAAAGGGCGGAGGAGTGATGATTTTTTATAAAAACAATTTAAACATTACTTTTGATACTGTTTTTTGTTTACAGGAATGTGGGGGGATAACAGGTTCATTTCAATTAATAGTTGGGTCGAAGACAGATGGGTGTTCATTTGCCTGTATATATAGACCTCCTAATAAGAATATAGATGTTTTTTTAAATTCATTAAAATCATATATTGAAGCAAAAAAGAAACTAGAAAATTTGGTAATTCTAGGAGATATCAACATAGACTTATTAAGCAAAAAAAATAAATACGTTGATAAATACTTGTTGATTGCTGCCCAAAATGGAATCCTTCAAAAAGTGAACTCTTCAACAAGAACTGAGATATATAATGGAAAAGTTACTAACTTTATTATTGACCATGTTCTAGTAAGAATACTGAAATGGCAATGTGATGTCAAAGTACTAGATACAAAATTTGCAGATCATAATCTAATTGAATGTTCTTTAAAATTAGTAAATGACAATGGATATAAGACGAATATAATTAATGAGACATCTGTCATTAATAACAGGATGGTTAATTATCTAATTAAGAAGTATAACTGGAGCAATATTATGGAACTAACAAATTGTGATGAAATATACGACCTATTTGTAAATGGTTTTAAAGAAATATATGAAAAAGCTACAATTAAAATACCACAAAAAAGTAAAAGCAAAAAGCCATGGATAACGGAAGAAGCGTTAGATTTAATTAAAGCGAAAGATAAATTATGGAAACAATGCAAACTTTCTAACTTTCCCAAGGAGTTACTACAAGAATACAAAGAACTAAATAACACTGTCAATTCAAAACTTCGTAGCTTAAAACGTACCTATTTCATGAAATGCTTCCATAAAAACACCAAAAATGCTAAAGAACTCTGGCATTTGATCAACGATTTCAGAGGTAATAGAAAAATAGAAAATATAAAAATAGAAAATAGAAGATAGAAAAAAATGTTGAAGCTTTCAGTAAAAATTTCAAAACACAAGTGGATAAAATTAGACAAACAATACTGAAGACTGACCAACATGTTATAAGAGACGAAAGTGTATGCAATACGATAATACTAGATGACATTGAGGAAACGGATATAGTAAGAATAGTAAATAAATTACCTATTAATAAAGGCCCAGGGATCGATAGGATTCGACCGAGAGATATTAAGATTAATTTAAAAACTCTACTAAAACCTTTAAAACATCTATATAGTGCAATATTAAAAAATAAAAATATTCCAAATGCAATGAAAAGAATCAAAATAAGACCTATACATAAAAAAGGTAAAAAGGAGGACCTAAATAATTACAGACCTATTGCAATATCCTCATATTTGATGAAAATATTAGAACACTGGATAAAGGAAAAACTAAAAATTTTTTTTAGTAAATATAATATATTCCATGGTTTCAGAAGAGGGATCTCTACCCAAACCCTCCTTTTAGATCTGAATGACAAACTAAGCTATGCATTTCACAAAGGATTATTTGCTACTTTGGTCTTTCTAGATCTTAATAAAGCATATGATATGGTAGATGATACAGTATTAACATATAAGCTACATAATTACGGTATTAGAGGAAGCTTTTTAGATATTATTAAAGATTTTCTGAGTAATAGAGAATACATAGTATATTTTAAGGATAAAATATCATCTAGGACTAAAATGGAATGCGGTATCCCCCAAGGCTCAGTTTTAAGTCCTTTCATGTTTAATGTTTTTATGAATGACTTGCCCAATTGTGCTGATGATTCCCTAGTTTATTTATACGCAGATGATATAGCCATATTAACTATGCACAGAAGCGAACAGCTGGCACTTAAGATAACACAACAAAATTTAATGAATGTGGTTGAGTGGATACGGGGTAGTATGTTAAGTTTAAATATTCAGAAAACCCATTTAATGAGATTTAAGATTCCCCACAAGAATTATGTGAATTTCTTTGAAGAAAAAATTTATATTCATGAAATACACTGTAATAGATCTTCAGCATGCACGTGTCCAAAAATAAATGATGTCATTAATTTCAAATATCTTGGAATGTATTTTGATGCCCAGCTAAATTGGCATACACATATTTCCTCTCTGAAATTATTGTTACATAAAGTTATATGTCTAATGTACCATATCAATCCTTATTGCCCTATTTACATTAGAAAAATGATGTATAATTCGCAATTTGAATAACGTATTCGTTATGGCTTATTATTGTATAAATTTGGAATAGAGTATAAAGATATTATTAAGATACAAAATAAAATCATTAAACAAATAACATATGGCACTAAATTACAAGAAATCCAATAGATCTTCAATTTAAGGAATTAAAAATTTTAAAAATCGAAACTTTATTTGAATATATGGTTTTCACACAAAATTATTTTTCGAAAAATTACCTAAAACATAAAAAACAAGAATATTCTTTAAGGAAGAATATAAATTTTGACATACCCCAAATTTTTAATAATTTTGGAAAGCGAGAAAGGCAATTTTATGTTCCATACTTATTTAATAATGTACCAGAATGGATGCTAAATTTAACATCCTTTAATTTAATTAAGTCTAGTTTTTTATATTGGTTAAACACAAAATGTAAGCTCAAAATTAGATAAAAGAAGTTTTAAGAAAAATGTTTTCCATTATATATTAAATGGAATAATATATATTTGTTTAAAAATTGTATATGTAGACTCGTTTTTTATATCCATACAAGCCCAGAAAGGGCTTCGGATTTGGGTTTCGAAATTGGCCTCTAGAAATATTATAGGAAAGATTTGATACCATATCGTTGTAAAAATCTTGATAAAAAAGTAAATTTAAATTTTGTAAATGATTCTTGTAAATTTTGTAAAATTATGTTGATTCGAATTGAATAAAAAATTGAATTGAATTGAATTGAATTGAATTATTATTATTATTATTATATTACTTTTTTTATATTATTATTTTCTTTTTTACCACTATTTTTATCTGCTCATTTAACTTCAATCTTAACTTATTCTTTTTTTAGTTATCACCCTTTCCCTTACTGACGACCTTGACCTCCGTCTCCTGATCTTGCTTTAGTTGATCCTCCCTCTCCAAGAACTGTGCGGAACACAAAAGGTAGCTTCCACGAATAGGGCACCTGGAACTCTCAACAACGGAAAATGGAACCAGGCTATAGAATCGTAGCTCGGGAGTCAAGCGTAGGTTTCACTCATGTCGAAGAAAAATTCTACTCAAGGATCGTCAGGAATATGTCAGAAATGTCTGAAAAGCATTTGAGGAAAGCAACCGAAGATTAAATGTGCAGATCGCTGTCAGTGTTTTTTTCATGCGGCCTGCGTTGGTGTGAGTAAAAATGCACTCAAGACAAGACAATGACTCTATCACAGATTACATGTTGTTCGGTGAAGGTTTTGATGTCTACAGATCTGATAGGTCATCTGGTAATTTAGGTGGTGGTGTTTTAGTTGCCATTCCCAATAATTTTGACTCTTGCTCCGTTCCTTTGAGCTCTACTGTCAGTGGCATAGATCTGGTAGCCGTTCGTCTTCGATCGCCATCAACCATGAATTTTAACTTTCGGCTCTTTAGAGAAAGAAAAGATTTAATCATTGTAGTGACTTATGTTCCACCCAACACGTTAACTGGTGATTATGACACTTTCTTGAGTGACTTGTCTGAATTTGTTTTGAGCTGTAATTGTAACACTCTTGTACTGGACGACTTCAACTATGATGACAATAAGATTTACCCAAGTTCTTCATTTTACGCTAAACATCGGCAACGCTCGACCTCATTTTGGAGCAACGAAACGGGTCTCTCAAACTTCAATCTTGTGCTTAATGCGAGAGAGGAATCCGTAGATAAGGTGTTCGCCAATATTACTGTTAACGTTACTGTTAACGTCCAATGTCACCTGATGTTTATCATCCTGTCCTTCTTATTTCTGGCGTTAACACCGCCTTCCAGAAACGTTATACCGACTCGAATGGGTCTCCTTTTAATTTTAGGAAAGGCGACTGTTCAGGTCTTTATAATTATCTTGCTACTTATGACTGGGATGATTTTTACTCCTTAGATGGGGTGGATGACAAATGGAATTTTCTTATTCATACCATTTTGGTTGCTATTAACATTTTTGTCCTAAAGTCGAACAAAACTGGCATAAATGATAAATTACACAGATTCCCAATCTGGATTCGCCAGGATACTATCAAATTATAGGCTTTGGAAAAAGACTGAAGATCCCCATTATTATAATGAATTTAAAACACTCAGAAAAAATTATAAACATGCTTGTAAAGTTGATTATGACCTTTACTATAGAAGTGTCGAGAATTCTTTGAACTCTTCTCCGGCCTCATTCTGGAGAGTGACCAAGAAACTTTTGGGTAACGGCTTCCGTCAAGGTTACAATGGTGAATTAGTATCGAAAACAGATATCCTGGACTATTTTCAGTCGAATTTTGCAGGTAATGAGATAAGTGAGGTTAACATTCAGAATCTTCCGAAATACTGGGATAGAGTGGAGGTGAAATTTAATGCACCCGCTTTGAAAACTTCTGAATTACTCTCTATTGGGAACTCCCTGTCTGCCTCCAAATGTTATAATTATTACGGCTTTCCTGACTATATTTTCATGGGCTGTCTTCACTCGATTTGCAACCCTTTATGTGACCTTTTAAACCTCTCTCTGTCGCAAGGTACTTATCCTACCGATTGGAAGACTATTTTTATTCTTCCTATCCCTAAAATTGCGAAACCGACCACACCGAAAGATTATAGACCTATTGCACTTATCTCCTTTCCTGCAAAGTTTCTCGAAACCTTCGTTGCTACTCATCTTTCAAAATTTGTTGATCCTTATCTTTCTGATATTCAGCACGGCTTCCGCAAGGCCAGATCGACCGAAACTAATCTTGCTGTGTTAACTTCTTACCTCTCGAAAGCTATTGATACTCGTCATCAAGTGGATGTAATTTACTTGGATTATTCTAAAGCCTTTGATAAGGTTCATATTGACCTTCTTCTCCAGAAACTAGAGATTATGTTATTCCAATTAAATATGCTATCCTGGATGCGCTCCTTTTTAACTGATTTTATGCTTTATTCTGTAAATAATTTCTGGTAATTTGGTAAAATCAATAGTGGTGTTCCTCAGGGTTCTCCCCTGGGACGGCTGCTATTCAATATCTACTCTGCAGACCTAATAGCTTCTTTACCAACTAATGATGTTCAAATTCGAATGTATGCGGACAGTCATAAAATTTTTTAGTTCATTGACAGTTGGCAAGACTGTATTAAAATGCAAGAAACGTTGGACTCAATTCTCTCCTGGTCTAAATCTAACGGATTAAGTCTTAACTCGAGCAAATCACACGTAGTTTCTTTCTCCAGGAAAGTAACAAATTTTATTTTTGATTACAAGATTGGTCATGATATCATTGGGAAAAAAGATGAAGTTTAAGATTTAGGCATTTTATTTAATTATAACTTATCTTTTACCCCGCATATTGATAACATCATAAGAGATGTCTCTCGTAGAATTGGCCTCTTGAAAAGGCTTGCCGCATTTTTCAAAAATCCATTAACTATCGTAGAGTTATTTATTTCTATTGTAGTTCCTAAAGTTACATATGGTGTGTTAATTTGGTTTACTCATCACACTCAAAACTTTTTACTCCTACAAAAGAAATTTCTTGCATTTTTAAATTTTCTCTCAATAAAATATAAAAAGCATGATCTCAATATGGAATTTATAAATGTGTTTACTCTTTCCAATATTATTGGTAATATTTTTCTTAATGTCCTTAAGAGGATTGTTTCTGGGGCTGTTTGGATGCCCGAGGTTCTGTCATCCATCGGGCCGTCAGTTCCTAGAAAAAGTCGTCATAAGTGTCTTACTTTAATAACTCCTAGTGCAAGGACAAATATTGGTGAGATTACTCCTTCGCATAAACTTGTTACCTTGTATAATAAAAACTTTTCTCATAAAGATGTAGACATTTTTAATGACCCAACCAATTCTATTTTTAAGATTTTATATATCTGATTTTGATTTATTTGTTTTGAAATGTAATCTTTTTCTTTTGATTCCTTCCCCCGCTTGGGTTTTACCACCTGTACGGGCAGTTTATATTTGCTTGTACATTCTGATCTGATTAAATTTAAAATTAAATTAAATTAAATTAAATTAAATTAAAATAAATTATTATTATTATTATTATATTCCTTGGTTAATGAACTGCTGACAACCTGTGCCTGTGATGCACGGCAGTGCAATGGCTTTCCTGACTCTTCTGGAACTATTTTTGACCTTGTTATCTCTAACCTTTGTATATCTGTCCTGACTGAATCATTCTGCTTTTCATATTTCTGCCTCATATTAAATCTGGTCCACTCATTAAAGCCTCCCTCTAATCTACACTGGGATTTATCCAAAGGGATTCTTCCATTCTATTTACAGCTGTACGAGGATACTTCCCTTTTGACTGGCACGACGTCTTCAGCAGTAATGATACCGAAGATGCCGCAAACTGCCTGTTAAAAATCTTACCGATATTATTGGATGGCACATCCCTATCAAAACAAATAATAGTTTCCGCTCTAAGCTTAAATTCACGAAGTGGTTTTCCTGCAAATTGATCAGTCTTATCAAGCGCAAAAACGCTTTGCACAAAACCTACCGGAAATATGGAAATCCCAATGATTATGAACTTTACCCTAGTGCCCGACGTCATGCTTCCTCCTGTAGGCATGATTGATGCTAGTGGCCACGATTCCGCTGATGTGAGTGAGGTTTGCAATATCTTTACCACTCATTTTGCCAAATGATTCAAAACCTTACAACAAATCGGATCATCTCTCCTTCTGTTTAAATGTTAATCTTAATATTGACGATCCCATTATTCGCGATTCTCTCACTACTGTGACTATCTGAGCTGTGGATGTTCTCTGGAGTATTCGTAGACTCAGGTCCAAGCGATCTTCCTCTACTACCGACATTCCCTCTTTCATTTATAAAGGCCTTGCTACATTGCCCAACAATTAGCGTCCAATCTCTCTTCTTCCCGTCATGCAAAAATTTTTGATCGCATTCTTTATAAATACATTATCTGCTTCAGCATATTTTGCCTTCTCTTCCTATCTGCCAACATGGTGTTCTTCCTGGGAGGTCCGTGGTAACCAATCTGGTTAGCTCCACAGAGGTGCTCATGAGCTCCTACGAGCAGCAGGGCCAGACAGACGCCAGTTATTTTACCTTTCCAAAGCTTCTGAAACCGTTCAATATGAACGCCTGATTTATAAATTGAAACACCTTGGTGTCAGAGACAATTTTCTGGCACTACTGAATTCCTAAATTTCCTATAGAAACAATGTGGTTCGCATCAACGATCACTACTCATGTCCCTTTTGTCCGACTTTCGGTGTCCCTCAAGGCTCCGTTCTCGGTATTCTTCTCTTCAATGCTTAAACCTTTCACCTCCCTAATCATGTCATTGATTCGGGTATTCTCATGTATGCTGATGATACTAAGATCTTTAGTACCATCCTTTGCCGTCAGGATGTTTTGCGTCTTCAATGCGATATAAATCAATCGGAAGCTTAGCATTCGTCAGGAGAATGGGCTTATCATTAACAGTATCAAATGCGCGCATTTTGCCTTTACCAATAAAACGAATTCCATTTACAATGGTTAAATTTTTGCCAATGCTACCATTAAGACTGTCAATCAAATGCGTGATCTTGGAGACATTTTGACGACAAGCTCACTTTTAATCAATCGGCCTCGTTGGCTCAGTGGTTGTGTGATCGCCTCTGTAGCCCGATGACGCCGGTACAATCTCGGCCTAGGAAGAAAGGATTTTTTCAGGGGGAAAATTTTGAGAACACGCACTTCCTTCGGAAGGGAAGTAAAGCCGTTGGTCCCATGTAGCCGTTTCCAGGCTGCACGTTAAAGAACCGTTGCGAGGCAAAATTTTGCGGTCCCTATAACGCCGTCCTGAAATGACCATAGCAGTTGAAAAGGACGTTAAAACCAATCAACAAAAAATTAGTTATGGCATCGTTATCCAACGATAAAAGAGTTTTAGCATCAAAATGTTACGAGCAGTAGCGGCTCGTGACTATATTAAGTGGAGGGACGCAAATACAAAATTTCAGGTTCTTAGGCCTTTTCGTACAAAAGTTGATTTGTATTTTGAGCCTCGTGGCCCCTGCCTCAGAGGACTATATCAATTTTAGAGTGTAATAGCTTAAATTTTAAGCAACACGTTATACGGGTGGTCCATAAGTCTGTCCCCCCCTTTTATTTTTTGAACCGAAGCAGCTATGTCAATTTTGATGAAACCAATGAATAGGAAGTTCTGGGTGGCCTATCCCATGGTGCACATTTCATCATCCCAAATATGCAAATTAGGACACATTCAAAATTTATCTCAAAAACCATAAGGGATAGAGAAAAAAAACCCAATTGCAAACTTGTTCAGCATAAAAAAACAAACAAAACAAAAAAATTATCCAAATCGTACCAACCAATCGCCCACAATCAGAAGATCATGTTGACCATTTCCGGAACAGTGTAGCTTACCATCCTGGAATTGTTCTGTCTTCTGTGTGCTGAAACATGCCTTTTATCTGCTTTTCCGCATGAAAGTGAATGTGAGTATGGTAATTTATGTGACTTTTTTGATTTGCATGCTTTACATGGTGGAAATATCAACATTCAGTGTTCCTTGTGCAGTGTCACTGTTTGTAAGCTGCAAGCAGTTCACCACGTGATTGTGGGTGATTCGTTGGTCCGATTTGGATGATTTTTTTTGTTTTGTTTGTTTTTTTATGCTGAACAAGTTTGCAATTGGGGTTTTTTCTATATCCCTTACGATTTTTGAGATAAATTTTGAATGTGTCCTAATTTGCATATTTGGGATGATGAAAAGTGCACCATGGGATAGGCCACCCACAACTTCCTATTCATTGGATTCATCAAATTCTGCTTCGGTTCAAAAAATTAAAGGTGGGCGGGGGGGGGGCAGACTTATGGACCACCCTGTAAATATAAAACATTTCAGGTTTCTGGACTTTAAATTTATAGCTTGATTTGAGATTGAGGCCGCATGGCCCCTGCCTAGAGACTTATATAATTTTTAATATAGATTAGCTATATTTTAAATACCACAATATGATTAAACACAATTTCAGGACCATAGGCCTTTCCGTTCAAATTTTATAGCTTCAATTGAGGAGCAAGATATATTTCTCGATAGAGTGCAATCTTTCTTCCTTCAGTATCTCAAGTTAAACAATCTGTTTACAGTCTTTACCATTCCGATTTTAATATTTTTTAATTATTAATTACCTACTTTTTTAATGTTTAGATTTTAGGTTTTATTCTAATTTTATTTTGTAATTTTTCATTTGTAATTCCTTTTCAATGCTTGGCATTTATGTTTCCATTCCAATCATTAATTATATTTAGACAAATTCTATCTTGCATCTTTTTTAATTTATTTTATTTTGCAATGCCGTCTGCATTTCCTTCATAACACGGTATTGTTGCCCATGTTTTACGGGTTTTTTATTATTTTACTTCTTATCTTAAGTAAATTTGTTATCAATTTTACATTTTATTTTGTTCTGTTTGTCAAAATTATTTTGTTCTGTTTGTTAGTGTCACTTATTTGGTTATTACCCTTTTGGCAATTTGCAAGATTTGTTAATCTTGTGTTATGTGTACATCTTACTGTTCTGTCTTGGCACTTGGGTGCTGTTTGAACGATAATAAATTTGAATTGAATTGAAATATTTTGGCAAAGTTGACTTTTAGTAACTGCGAGCACAGCGTGCATTGCAGTGCAGCATCCCTCAGAGACACCCAAATGAACAACTCATTCATAGCAACTGTTTCGTATCTGCCCTGCAGTGAAGCATCACTCAAAGACGCCACTCTTGACCCATTTCGCAGCATTTTACTCAGAAATTACTAATTACTATTAGAAATTAATAAAGTTTATTTATAATTCGTAGATATTTAACAATAATCAATTAATGTTATTGAAACGCTTAGTATAAGAATTTAC
The DNA here is from genome assembly GCA_023313115.1 of Rhysida immarginata. Taxonomy (NCBI): domain Eukaryota; kingdom Metazoa; phylum Arthropoda; class Chilopoda; order Scolopendromorpha; family Scolopendridae; genus Rhysida; species Rhysida immarginata. The sequence continues at coordinate 1,388,620 of JAHWFO010039019.1, forward strand.
AAAATTATTACTAATTAATAAGTGATTTAAACATTTGACATATTACAAAATATAGCTAAAAAAAAGTTGAGTGGGTCTTGTATCACAAAGAAATCAATGATTTTATTTGCGTAAAGTGGCGGTCCTTTAAAATCACACAAAAGAATTCCGTGTTTCATGTTTGTAAGATTACTAACAATTAAAAGGTTATTTATTTATTTGGTATTAAACGTATGAAATTATACGAATAAGAAATGAGTAAAGAGCGTTTTAATTATTGGTAATTTTATAAATGCGTAAACACGGAGTTTCTTTGTGTGATTAGGATTTTATTCCCATAAACTGCCGGCACTTTATGCAAATAAATACTAAAAACAAATAAACCATCTGATATAAATAAAAATAATAATAGTAATAATAATGTAACAACATCGGGGATAAGACCCCCGGAAATTAAACCGGGGGGGTAGAGTTGAGTTAAGTCCTGAGTTGTCCCCTACAGGCAGGAGCCCAAAACGGGGTTGATGTGAAAACATGTAAAAAGAACTAAAGTAGAGAAACACAAAAAGACAAAGCAAAAAGGCAAGATTAAGATATGGTCCAAGAGTTAAAATAGAGGAGAAAACTGCTATAGTCAACAAAAATGTCAATTAACTTATGATTATTACTATACGAATGAATTAATTCAACAGTAGAAACCTTTGTCCGCAATTTACCAAGAAACACAGTTTTAAAAGAGTGGATGGATTTAAAATAAGAACGCGCTCTCAAAAACAAACTAATAATTTTCTTATAGCAATGTATAAAAGAAAGGCATACAATTAAAAATTTAGTCATTTTTATAAAATAAAAAGATTACTTAAAATTGGTACTAAAGAATTAAAATTTTCTAGAGAATTACACATATCTATGAAACTTATTTAATAATAATATCTCATTAAGAATTACATTAAAACTCGTTTATCATTAATTGGAGGGAAATTATTGATTTTTTTAAACTTAATTAATTAATTTATTTATTTAATTAATTTGTAATTTTGCAAGCAACAGGCTATTGAAGCACAATAACAGCTTACAAGAATAATAATTCAATATAAAAAAGAATGAATATAATAATATTAAATATAAAAAGGAAAATGATCATAAGATAAACGTAATATTTCAAAACCATTTTTAACATGATTATAACAAACCTTCTCCATTATTTCAAATTGAAATAAATTTATTATTTGAATAAACCCAATATCAAAAAATAAACTGTCAAATAAAATCGATGCATTCGTGATGAAGCTGTCATTGTGGGAACCACAACTATCTCAAGAAAACCGAGCGCACTTCAAAGAAATGCAGTCTGTATGTGAAGGTGCTCAATTTCCCGCATACCTAGAAACCGTTCCAAATATTTGCATCGAATTCGCCCAGCGTTTTCAAGATATCACCCTGCGTCCACTGTTCGATCTATTCGCCAAGCCATTTTCCGTCAGTGTTGCTCAAGTTCCAGTAGATTTGCAGTTGGAACTAATAGACTTGCCAGATATACGCAGACTTATAAATTTTCTACGTAACTTTAAATTGTTAAAGTTGCTTTTGTCTTGTTGATTTTTTAATTTATTTTTGATATTGGGTTTATTCAAATTGAGTTTATTCAAAAAAAAATCTATTCTAGGTGATATACTTGATTTACCGAAAAAAAGTTTTTTAAAGGCTCACAATGGATGGACCTATCCAAGGATGCCTCTCACGTAATCTTACTTTAGATGTACACTTGATATTGCTGCAATTTCCTTTCTTCTTTCGATGTTTTGAAGCAAAAATTGGCCATTCATCACTTTGTGTAGTCTAGCAGTCGCCGATTCTTCTATTTACTTGCTTACCATTTGCTCAATACAGCATGATACTTAAGGAGTGCTTCCTATATCGTCTTTCACTCTTTCTCAATAGTCTGCTCAAATATGTCCAGTTACTGATCATTTTTAAAGATTTTCATGAAATTGTTAAGTCTTAAGAATTCTCTTTTCTAAGAAAAGCCTGAATGACAGGAATTCTGTGCATTGATTTCCCTATTGCACCAACTTTGCCTTGCATTGTCGGTCATGAGACATATATTGTTGGTGCATTGCGTGTTGACAACATTGTTGATACCTATTGTTGCAAAAACTTTTATTTGCATTGTTGGTCATGAGACATATATTGTTGATCCTTGCATATTGTTGGTGCATTGCGTGTTGACACCATTGTAGATACCTATTGTTGCACAAACTTTTATTTGCATTGTTGGTCATGAGATATACAGGGTGGTCCATAAGTCTGCCCCCTCCCCTTTTATTTTTTGAACTGAAGCAGATATGTCAATTTTGATGAATCAAATGAATAGGAAGTTGTGGGTGGCCTATCCCATGGTGCACTTTTCATCATCCCAAATATGCAAATTACGACACATTCAAAATTTATCTCACAAACCAAAAGGGATAGAGAAAAAAAAACAATTGCAAACTTGTTCAGCATAAAAAAAAAAAAAAAACAAAAAAAATTATCCAAATCGGACCAACCAATCACCCACAATCAGAAGATCATGTTGACAAATTTCGGAACATTGTAGCTTGCCATCCTGGAATTGTTCTGTCTTCTGTGTGTTGAAACATGCCTTTTATTTGCTTTTCCGCATGAAAGTGAATGCGAGTATGGTAATTTATGTTAATTTTTTGATTTGCATGCTTTACATGGCGGAAATATCAACATTCAGTTTTCCTTGTGCAGTGTGACTGTTTGTAAGCTACAAACAGTCACCGCGTGATTGTGGATGATTGGTTGGTCCGATTTGGATGATTATTTTTTTTTGTTTTGTTTGTTTTTTTATGCTGAACAAGTTTGCAATTGGGTTTTTTTATCTATCCTTTACGGTTTTTGAGATAAATTTTGAATGTGTCCTAATTTGCATATTTGGGATGATGAAAAGTGCACCATGGGATAGGCCACCCACAACTTCCTATTCATTGGATTCATCAAAATTGACATATCTGCTTCGGTTCAAAAAATAAAAGGGGGGGGGACAGACTTATGGACCACCCTGTATATTGTTGGTCCGTGCAGAGTGTTTCTGAATTGCGTGTTGATACTATTGTCGTTAAACTACGTCTTAATCACTATAAAATATATCTTAACTTATTGCATATACCAATAAAATGTTCAACATGTGTACTAAATTTTAAGTCTTCATCATCTGTTATGATGATCTGGTTTGAATATTAAGAGGAAAAAAATTATATTAAATTTTACTCTGAAATTTGGTTTTGCAACCTATAGTCGCGTACGACGTGCAGTCGAGTATATACGGTAGAAATTACCAGACAACATTTTTCAAAACAGTGAGTTCTACACAGTTAAACGGAAAAGTAAACTATTATAGAATTTGTAAATAGTTGATAAATCAATATAAAGTACACTGCTTTGCATTGAAATTGCCCCACCAACAAGGAGTTATCGGACCTTATCTATATTTAGTGGGGGGTTCGTCTAACTCCGACTAGTAAACGATTAGATGCATGGTCACGGGACATGACCATTTGGGTTGATACAGGGTGTCCGGGTGCCTGTATAGGCTCATTGACACCTGTGCGAGACGTTCCATGCAGTAGGTAGGAAGCATCTGCCTCATGAACGTACAGCACTGTAATCCGCACAACGGTCTGAATGCCGCGAACACGACAACGACAACCGTTCACGCAATTAACGGACTTTGAACGAGGTCGAATTATTGGCCTCTCCAAGGCTAGATGGTCAATCAGACGGATTGTTGTCCATGTGTCGCGGGACGCACAGACGGTAGGCCGTTGTTAGAGGCAATGGCGAAAAGAGGGCAGTCAGCCACATGACCAGGCTCTGGGGCCCAGAGAAGCACATCAGCTCGTACCGATAAGCGGATACTGCGAACAGTGCTAGTGGACAGAACCATCACCCGGCTGCAACTGAGAGACAACATCACTATTCCTGGTACTTCTCCAGTGTATTAAGCGACAATAGCACACCGGTTACACGCCGCGACAATGTTTGCCAGGCGTCCTTTCTTGTGTCTTCCTATCATTAATTTTATGATATATTCATTCATGACACATCAACATCCTTCCAAGTTGTTTGATATATTACATGGAATATTTTATCATTGAAAGTTAAATAATAGTACTATTATTTATTACTATTATTAATTGTATTCCAGGGTTCTTGTGTCTCGTCCTTCTCTTAATATATATCCGAGCATTGAAAGTTCAATGAACCATAATGTTTCACTAAACCAGGTGCCTTTCAACCAATTTCGACTATCGTTAATTTTACAGTTATATTCATTCATGACCCATCATTTCAAGTTTTTTGATTTATTACCTGGAATATTTTAGCAATGAAAATTCCAATGAACCGCAATGGTTTCACTAAACCAGTTTCCTTGAAACCAATTTCGACTATCGTTAATTTTACGTTATATTCATTCATGGCATATCAATCCAAGTTGTTTGATTTATTACATGCCATGTCTACTCATTGAAAATTTTTGAGGGTGTCGTATGGGTATCATTAAAACACGTGCCATTGTTTCGATTACAACCATTTTCAAAATGGTTCATTCCTGGAACCATATTTATCAATTGGCGAAAATCGTAATTAATATCTGCTTCTATCTCGTTATCACGATTTGTTTGAAAACTTCTCATTAAAAATTGCTAGGAGGGATCGTGAAGGTTCCATTTGTGGAAGTGTTATTTTACCGATTTAGATAATATTTGTGATTGGTTCGTGCCATGTACCATGTTCATCGACTGACGAAAACAGATTTTGAAAATCTTTCATAGCTTTGGAGGAGTTCGAGTTACGGACAAACAAACAGACAGACACGTTTTCCAACAGTGATAGCATAAAGCCCCTTTCGGTACTTAATAATCGAATGCTGTGAAGAAACATTTAACAAATTTACAGTTTATTCAGACCAAACAAAGAAAATTGTAAACAAACAGAATTCCGCTATTTTTCATGCTTCAGAAACACTGTAAAAATAAATTATATACATTCAGTTAAGACACTTCCAAATGCGGTATGTCACATACTTCATTTACTCCCTGAAAAGAACCCAATTTAGAGATATTCTAACAAATGTTATGCTTATAGGTAATTTGGTAGAACAGCAATATGAAACAATAGGTAATAAAGAAATACTGTTAATATTGTAAAAAAATTGAAAAACAACAAAAAATATCAAAAATATGTGAATAATAATAACAAAGAAAAAAGAAAATCTCTTTAACTACAACAAGAATAACAGAAAAATACGACCTGGATGCGCCTTTCGAATTCAAGGCTTTCATCATTTGGCAGGAACAGGGAGAACTTAGTAGAACAAAGTGTACTAAAGGTCGAGCTCGACATTCGACAATCGAACAGTGCAGGGAATATCGAAACGAGCGGTCCGGAAGCAATGCCTTCATTACCTATTACTCGTCTAGGAAGTAACCAGGGGAAGTACAGTGAACTAGGTGAGAAGCCAGATGAAACCTAGTTAAGTCATCCAGACGAAAAGATGGAGTCCTTTCCTATGAATAGGATAAAGCTGATCGTTGATTGACGAGGGACAAGGGACATGGAAGAGCTGGGAGATCCAATAGTCCGGAAAATGGCCTTTTGGATGTCGTCAGAGTTGATATCTGAGACATGACGAGGCCTGCGATGCCTGTGTAAACTTCTATATAAGAGCGGGTGATTCAGAATATCAGCAACCAGAATATTGCATGGCCATTAGTCTTCGGAAATAACTTCTTCAACGACTTCTGGGTGTGGTTTCCAATTGGAGGTATATCAGAATCTTCATCAATGGAAGTACTGGTTGCTCAGTGTAACATTCTGGTAGGTTTGGATTTCCTTCCATCTGGGCTTTCATATTGTAGCGCAGGCAGGCATATATTAAAAAAAATGGTTTGGATGACCATTTTATGAAGCAAGAGTTTGCTATGTATTTTAAGTGCGCTGTTCCCTCACAGAAGAGCATAAAGACTGAATTTTGCCTTCTTAGCCTTATTAATAGCATAAGAGACGTGGCCACACTAATTAAGCTTGCTTCAATCACTACTCTTCTTGAATCAATTACTACTCTTGAGATAGGCCTATTTGTAATTTCTCACCGATTCCAGCTTTTTAAGTGAAAGGAAGAGCGGACTCAGGAATATTTCAAGTTTCTTCGTTATGAACATTGCCTTGCATTTGTCAACATTAAAATTGAGTCTCTACTTAGCAAACCAATTCTTGCACTGGTTTAAGGCTTTTTGTAACCGAGATATGACGTGAGCAGGATTGCAAGCAGTGGTCATGATGGACAGGTCGTCAGCGAACAGATATAGGTTGCACTTAGTAAAAGTTGGAAAGTCATGGATGAAAAAGTTGAACAGTGCAGGGTCCATGACAGCTCTGGGGAACACCACCATTCAGGTCATAAGGGTCGGACATGGACCAGCCAACCTTCACACGAAATATCCTGTACGACAAGAAGGAACTAATCAAAGCAATCAGATCGTCCAGAAAACCATAACTAATCACGTTTATATGAGGCCATTGTGCCAAAACTGACCAAAAGCTTTCCGGACTTTCCAGAAGACCAGACTACCGTACTTAGCACAGTTAAAAGGAGCGTTTAGATCTGCAACAAGCCTCCAGATCGGAAGTTGGCAGGAGTGACCTGGGCGAAAGCCGAATTGCTACTCAGGAATAAGATTGTTAGTCACACAGTAGCATTAACCCTCTTCTGAATGACGCGTTCAAATATTTTTGATAACAAACATAGTGAGCATATGGGACTGTAGCTGACAGGGAGAGAAAAGTTTAGTCCAGGCTTCCTTTCACTTATCGGGGAAGAAACGAAGTGTCCAGCAGTTGTTCATGGTTTTGGTAATAGTCGCTACAACATTATGAGGCAAGTTTTTGAGAGCACTATTGGTGATGGCGTCAATACCAGCTGCTTTTTTGGTCTTAAGTCGTTTGATGACTCCGGTGATTTCTTGAGTACTGATGACTTCCGCAGGGGTGGGAACACGATGATTGCGCCTGTAGGTGATATAGTCATTATTAACTAGCTCACTGTTTGAGAGACTGTCCAGGTTGTTCTCACTATTGACTTTTTTGGGAAACAAGGATCACTTAAGCCTTATCCCTGTCACTAGTGATAACACTGCCATTGCCAGCAAGCATTGGATTGGTCTGTTCCCTTTAAGGCCCTAACAGATTCCCAGAGCGCTATCTTCTGAACAGACAAGGACTTTACTTTTTCAATCCACCTTTGATTTTGTCGAGCTTTAACTACTTCCTGAACCTTGCGAGAAAGCCTGTTGTACTCGGTCTTGAAAAAAGGTAGTCGATTACGCTGCCCTAACCTTCTTTTATGAATTCCTTTCGAGAATAAGACGCCTGATATAAGGAGGAAAGTCGAGATGTTCAGAACGCTTACGATCAATAATAAAGGTATTTAAAGCAGTGACATCATTAACATTTATATTACTATCCTTCTATCTATATTATAGATATCCTTCTTATCAATAACTTCCTTGCAAGGAATGCCATTTTCTCTAAGAGTATTCCTAAAGAACTTCCAGTCCTGTTTAGAGCAGAGCACAATCTTCTTATCATTGTTTAAGCCCTCAAACATAAGCATCATTGGACGTGGTCAGGAGATAAGTTTTCGACTGTGAATATATTATAGGGCTTAAGGAAACCTTTAAGAACTGCAATATCCCGAACGTCGCTAAAAAGAGAGTGGTCGCAGTAATATGTGTCATCAAAGGAACCAGCAACAAAAGTGTCAAACTCGTTTAAGGTATATCCATATAAAATATTTCCGTTTTCACTTGGGCATTTGGAGTTCCACGAATAGAGCTTGGCATTCAAGTCGCCCGCAGTAACATCTGGAATGGGCCCAAACAGCAGCTCGTCAAGTTCGTAACATTCAAGCTTTTGCTAAGGTGACTTATATAAAGCGATCAAATTGATTTATAACCTGAGTCAATATCATTTATATTCACGGAGACTACTTCCATTCCTACAAAATCTGAAGTAACAGAATTACGATGATCAATGCCACCTTTAGCAATGACCACATACTTACTTACTGCCGCTTTTACGTTCGGAACGTGGGTCAGCAGCTCTATGGAGGACCTACAATGATCACGATCTTTTGCCACAGGCGCATGTCCTCCCTGGTAACACCCTATGGACTCGAACCGAGATTCTTCATGTAGCCTAGCCACCTGGTTCTAGGCCGACCCATTGGTTTCTTACCCACCGGCTTGGAAAATAACTGACTATGGAGGCTTGCTGCGGGCATCCGTTTCACATGGCCATACAAGCGCACCTGAGATCTCTCAATGCAGATAAGTAACGGCTGAACACCTAAAGACTCCCTTATTGTGCTGCTATGCACTCTATCTAATAGGGTAACACTGCCACACCTCTCAGATATCTCATTTCGGCTGCTTGTACCCGCGATCGCACTCTTTTGGTCATTACCCAAGCCTCATATCGATAGGTGAGAAAGGGAACAAAGACAGATTGGAAGACTAAGAGCTTGGCTTTGTTATCCAGCTCGCTTTTCGTTACCACGGATCGCCACAATTCACGTCTGACACAGTTTACTGCGCCAATACTGAAACTTCCCCACCTGTCTCAATGGGGCTCCCCTACATGGAGCCTTCACTGAACAGGCTGTGTTGAAAGGAAGAGAACCTCAGTCTTAGCTCCACTGATCTCCATCCCAGTTTCTTCACAGTTGGCTGCAAGCCGGTCTTGTGCATGCTGAAGGGTAGTCCGAGAAGACCCGAGGAGGACAAGGTCGTTAGGAAAGAGCAAACTCTCCACCAAGCAGTCGCCTACACAAACACGCTCATCGCCTCAGCTGCTTCTCTCTCTCCAGTCCATAATGATCATGAACAAGATGGGCAACAGTACATACCCTTGGCAGAGTCCAACATCTAGGGTGAATGGTATTGACTTAATGAGATTTCCAGACACACATCTCAGAGACATGATAGCTACCAGTAATTGCCCATCCACTCCATACTCTTGCAACACTTGCCAGAACTTCTCCCGAGGAAGTCTGTTGTATGCTTTTTCGAGCTCCACAAAGCAAGCGTAGACATCTTTAGCATATTGCCTGGATTTCTCAAGATTTGCCTTAGAGCAAAGATGTGATCTGTCATGCTACAGCCAGATCGGAAACCACACTGTTTCCCCGATAGTTTGGAGTCGAATATTTCCCGACTTCTCTTCTCCAAACACTTAGCATACAATTTCCCAGGAATGCTGAGCAAAAAGATGCCTCGGTAAGTGTTGCAATGTCTCTGATCTACCATTTTGAAGATTTATTTATTTATTTTATTTATTTATTTACTATTAATTTATACAATTTACCTTTCGGGGTCCATGTGGCCGATAAGGCCGACAAGTAGGTCCCCGAAGGTAACCAAAATAGAACTAAGTACAGAATATAATTAACAAAAATAGAGGTAACAAACAAAGAAAAAAGAAAAAAATATTATTTAAATTCAAGGTAGATAATTAGACATTAAAAAAGTTCGAATTGCTTTCCTAAATACGACGTAAGGGAATAATGAGCATATATTAATAGGAAGCTGAGACCAGCATCTGACCCCGGAAAATGAGACACATCTGCGCTCAAAATTCTTCTTGGTTAAGGGCAGGCTGATCGCAGTCTTATTACGAGTAGTATAATTATGGAAATCTGAGTGTAACCGTATGGAAATGGGAGATGATAGGATTAGCATCTGATTAATAGATTTGTAAATAAAAGAACATATTTGAATGAAATAGATTTGGCTAATAGTCAGGATTCCTAGAGAAGAGAAAAAATGTGAAACAGAATGAGGTTTAGGAAGTTTCAAAAGGGTACAGAGAAACCATTTCTGCAGTTTAAGGAGTCTAGTAAGATTATAAGAAGTAGTGGACCCCCAAAAAATAATACAAAAACATAAAGAACAATGAATCAAAGAATAGTAAAGGAGTAAAAGAATATGTTGTGGGAGGAATTGAAGTCTTGAAATCAACCCTTGATTTTTATTTAATTTTATGAGTAAGATGTCAATATGCTTATCCCAAGATAAATCATGAGATAAAACAAGGCCTAGATATTTAAATGAGTTAGTAGTGTTAAGGAGATGAAGACCGTAGTAAACGAGAGGATTAATAGGAATGCTACGTTTGTTACGTTGATAGAAGAACATAAGTTTAGATTTATCGACGTTAACTAATAATAAATTGGCGGAATTCCACAGTTTGAAATTGACTAGCAAGTGATTAATTACAGAAATAAGATTAGTTATATTTGGGTCAGAAAATAAAAAGGTGACATCATCAGCATAAAGTATGGAGAGAGTAGGGGAAAGAGCCGTAATTAAGTCATTGATAAATAAATTGAAAAGAAGAGGGGAGAGAATAGAACCCTGAGGAAAACCTTGGTTCCTAACTAAAGTTGTCGAGGTCTTGTCGAAGAGAACCATAAAGTAGCGACGGTCTGTTAACAATTCAGTCAACCAATTAAGGGGAAGACCTCGAATATTGAAAAAAACAGATAGTTTAAAGAACAACAAAGGAAGTGGAATAGAGTCAAAGGCTTTAGAGTAATCTACAAAAAGCGTAGCTACGTATTTGTTTGCAGACATTTCAGCTGATAAAAACTCTAAGAGATCAAAGCAAGCTGTATCGACATTGGTATTCGGCATAAACCCATGTTGCGAGGGATTAATAAAATTGTTAGTATAAATAAATTGAGAAAGTCGGGAATAGAAAAGTTTCTCGAAAATTTTCGCGAAAATCGGCAAAGTGGAAATAGGGCGATAATTCGAGTAATCATTAGAGTCACCTTTTTTAAAAATTGGGGAAATTTAAAGCACTAGGATATGAACCAGTAGAGATAGAGTAATTAAAAATATCAGCAAGTGGCGAAGCAAGACTTTGGATAACTGAAATTATAATGTCCGGTCGGAGGCCTAATGGATCAGGAGCAGACGAAGACTTTAATTGTACAGCAACTTTAGCGACCTCCTCGGGAGTAGTAGGGACCACAAAAAATGATTGCGAATTAAAAGAAACACTATAAGGGTAATCAAGAGTTGAGACAGATAAAGAAGAAGAGGAGGGAAGAAGGGTATTAAGAAAATTGGTTAGAGATGATGAGTCTATATTATCAGATTGTTGAAAAGGGAAGGTATAAGAAATGGACTTTTTTAAGAGATTATTGAGGGTTTTCCATTTAGACTTATTAGACGAAATCTCAGGAAAAAGACGGTTGTAATATAATTTTTTAGCATTGTGTATCAAGTGACGAATTTTATTGGAAAGAGTTTTGAATTTTCGTGTTAATTTTGGGCTAGGGTTACTGCGCAATTGGCGATAGAGAGAGTTTTTGAGTTTAGCAAGAGCTAACAAGTAAGGGGTGATCCAAGGTTTACGAATAGTGGAGTTTGAAGGAGGGGGGGGCTAAAGATCGACAGAGAAAATTAACGATCATAGCCTAGACGTAGGTGTGCTAAAAAAGCATCGAATAATGAATTAGCATCAGTTGAGTTAGCAAGAATCGTGGTCCAATCTGTTAGGTTAAGGAATGACCGAAAAACTGCTATTCGAGAGGCTGAAACTTTCCTAATAAACTTAACAAAAGGGTGCACTGAATTAATTGAAATGGCGGTCTTAAAAACACAGAAAAGAGGAAAGTGGTCGGAAATAGCAAAATCGAATGAGCAACTAAATATATTAGCATTAAAGTTTGTAAAACAGTGATCGATAACAGAGTAAGAGCTATAAGGGAGAGAAAAATGTGTAGAAGATAGAGTTGATGATATTAGACCAGATCGGGTTATCGAATCCATTATGGTATCTAGACTGGTAGAGGGTTTCGCGAAATCGATGTTAAAATTGCCAATTAGAATAATGGATTTGTTTTGAAATTGAAGATCCAAAAATTTACCGATAACTAGAAAAAATCATGTTCCTGAGCTCCGATATTCAGAGAGCGAAATTATGCTCGTCCGACTCTATCCGCCATCTTGAAAAAAGATTGGGATCACAATTCCTGTCTGCCTTTGCCTAGGAGCCTGGCCAGATATCCAAGCAACTGGCACACACGAGTCAGCTACAGCATACCATCCAGATTTAAGGCCTTTAATATCTCGGACCGTAAAGAATAGTTGGTGAAATACAGGCATTCGTTTTTCCCGGATACTAGTAATAATAGTATTAGAGAACAATGTACTCACCAACTATCGAATAATACTTACTTACTTACTTACTTTTAAAACCCGCTTATCCGTTCAGGTCACCGGGGCAGCAGCCCTATGGAGGATCTCCAGTGATCGCGTTCTTCCGCCATCAGGCGCATGTCCTCCCTGGTAATACCCAAGCGACTCGAACCCAGATTCTCCTTGTAGTCTAACCACCTGGTTCTAGGCCGACCCCTTGATCTCTTACCCCACCGGCTTGAAAAATAACAGCTGCCTAGGAAGACCAGTTTGCGGCATCCATATCACGTGGCCATACCAGTGCAACTGAGATCTCTCAATGCGGAGAATTAGCGGATCAACACCTGAAATCTCCCTTAATTTGCTGCTGTGCACTCTATCTTGTAGGGTAACACCAGCCACACCTCGCAGAACTTCATTTCGGCCGCTTGTACCCGCGATCGCACTCTTTTGGATATTACCCAAGCCTCATGAACATAGGTGAGAATGGGGACAAAGACGGATTTGAAGACGGAGAGCTTGGCTTTTTACCCAGCTCGCATTTCCTTACCACAGATCTCCACAGTTCACGTCTGACACAGCTTGCTGCACCGATCCGAGCATCCAATTCTTTCTCCTGCCGTCCATCACTCGTGAATGCAATCCCGAGTTACGTGAATTTCTCCACCTGTCTCAATGAAGTTTCCCTAATATGGAGAGCGCATTGACCAGGTTGGCTTGAAAGGAGCAGAATCTGTTTTAGCCAAACTGATCTTCATCCCAGCTTCTTCACATTTGGCTGCAAACCGGTCTAGTGTATGCTGAAGGTTCGTGTGAGAAGATCCAAGGAGGACAAGGTCGTCAGCAAAGAGCAACTTCTCTACCAGGCAGTTGCCCACGCAAACACGCTCATCGCCTAGGCTGCACATGTCTATCCAGTCCATAAAGATAATGAACAAGAGGGGCGAGAGTACGCAACCTTGGCGGAGTTCAACACCCACAGTGAACGGTCTTAACTTAATGCCATTTATCCGGTCACACATCTCAGAGCTTTCGTACAGAGACATGATAGCAATCAGTAACTGCCCATCCACTCCAGACTCTTGCAACACTTCCCAGAGCTTCTTCCAAAAACTCAATCATATGCTTTTTCGAGGTCCACAAAGCACGCATAGACCTCTTTTGCATACTCCAAAGATTTCTCAAAGATTTGCCTTAAAGCAAAGATGTGATCCGTCGTGCTTCGGCCAGGTCGGAAACCACTCTGCTCCCCCGGCAGTTTGGAGTCGACTATTACACGACATCTCTTCTCCAGACACTTAGCGTACACTTTCTTAGGAACGCTGAGCAATGAGATGCCTCAATAGTTGTTGCAATCTCTCTGATCTCCCTTTTTGATGACAGGGATCACGCTTCCTCTTTGCCATTGCTTAGGGGCCAGTCCAGATATCCAAGCAACCTGACACGCTCGAGTCAGCCACAAGATACCATCCTTATTTAAGGCCTTTAAAATCTTGGACCGGATTTCATCGTCCCCTGCACCTTTGCCAGTCTTCAGGGACTTAATTGCCCATCTGACTTCTGCTTCAGTGATACTAAGAGATGCTGTCACCGGATTAAGAAGAGATGCAAAGTATTCCTTCAACCTATGCAACACGCTCTCCTCTGTTTTCAGAAGCCTCCGATCTGAACTCTTAATAGTTTGTGATGAAAGAGACTTCTTTCCACGGAGGCGGCGCACGATCTGCCAGAATACCTTGTTTGCTGAACCATAGTCTGCCTCCAATTTCTCCCCGAACTTCTCTCAGGCCTTGGCTTTAGCTGTTGATACTCTCTTTGCTGCTGCTTTCCGGGCCTCAGTGTACCGCACTCGACTCGAAGTTGACTTATTTGCAAGCAATAGTAAATAGGCTTCTTTGCCTTGACAGCTTCTTGGACTTCACCGTTCGACCATGCAGTCCTCTTTTCACCGCCCTGCTCCACACTCTGTCGCTTACGACCACAGCACAATGCAGTCGAATTAATCAAAACAGTTTTAAACTACTGCCACTTTTCTTCAATGGTACCACGATTACTGGGTAGTTCTTTGAAACTTGAAGATATGTTATCTGCAAAGGTCTTCCTCACAGGTCTATCCTTCAATGCCTCCCATTAGATGCGCCAAGTTTTTCTGAACCTAGTATTTCTCTTGGTTGGCATGGATTCAGAGAACCGCAAAGTGCACACAACAAGCTTGTGATAGTTGATAGTTCTGCCCCTCTTCTCACGCGAGTATCCAACTCTGATCGGAATAAGTCGGCTGAAACGATTACAAAATCAATCAGTGCTCAGAGCAGTATCAACTTAATCTAAAAAAGTGGGTACTCTGTGACTGCATTCGGAGCATATGCAACGAATAGAGAGAGAGAGACCGTTTCCCTATCTGAAGCCTCAGATGACACAGTCTTCCACCTAAGGGGGTCAAATCTGCAACATAATATGCCAGCCGGGGACTTGTGAGTATCCCCACTCCTGCCTGGGCAGTCATGTTAGGGTCGACACCTGAGTTGAAGAGCTTCCAACCTCCTTCTAAGTCCACAGTTCCAATACCCGGACGTTTCGTAGAGGTAATACCTATCATATTCAGTCGATTGACAGCACCCTTTCCAGTTGTCGCTCTACCCGTTTCTCCTTTTGGGTAAAGGCATATGCTGCGCCCGACCATTTCCCCAAGCACATAGGAGTGAACTGGTGGGGGCTTCTCGGAGGCATTGCTCTGAGATAACAGATAGACTGTCGACTCTTTTTCGAACAAGAGCCTCTGCATAACTCCCGAACGGGTGACTTTATCCTGCGCCACACCCAATGCAGTATGAATTCTCTCATTCGTCAACATCATGTGATACTGTATACGAGGTCTGTTCAAAAATACGTAGACTGTTTGAATTGCGCGGGCCCTGTTGGTCCCAATTAAACTCGCTTGATGTCGCCATCTTCTGACAGATCCGCTGATTACAAGGCAGTTTTTTGATTGCAAATATCAGTATTGGTTGATTAGCTACGCGGTTGTTTGTGAAGTGTGTTTTTTTTCGTTTGGCGGATTTTTAGAATGAGTGACTTGAACGAGCAAAGAGTTGCTGTGAAATTTTGTGTTAAACTCGGAAAAACTGCCACGAGTGGAAAAGGCCACAAATGTGGACGAGAGGTGACTGGTTGTTTCATCACGACAACGCTCCAGCCCATTCAGCCCTCAGAACTCGAGAGTTTTTGGCCAAACACTCGATCACTGTTCTTCCTCACCCACCCTACTCACCTGACCTCGCTCCTTGTGACTTCTTCTTGTTTCACAAACTCAAAAGACCTTTGAAAGGACGGAGATTTGAGACGATTCCCAACATAAAGGCAAATGCGACGAAGGCACTGAAGGACATCACAAAAGAAGCGTTCCAGGACTGTTTCCAAAGTGGAAACACCGTTGGGATAAGTGTGTGCGTCGGGGAGGAGAATACTTTGAAGGGGACCCAGATGTGTAACTTTTGAATAAAGTATATTTTGTTTTATGACGTCAGTCTACGTATTTTTTGAACAGACCTCGTATGTTGGTTTGGATACTCTTCGTCTCACTTCTCAACCATGACCTTTCTGGTAACGGTGACCCTAAAGTAGCAGTGCTTCAACCATTTAGCTCACAGAATCCCTGAAGTACCCAAACCCCTGACCCACGGTAAGAGGGCATCGACTTAGAAGTCTGAAGATCCCCTATTGAATAATTGAAAAGATATTCATTTTAATGAGAAAGGTTAAGATAGGTAACCAGGCAAACATCTTCTCAGCCTAATATACTTTTTAAATTCAATTTCCCTACAAAATATTTCTAGAAACAACCTCAAAATCAAGAAAATAAAAAATTAAATCATTGTATAAGATTATTTAATTTACATTTCCGATAACAAGAAAATTTCCATTTTTATAATTGGCCAAAAATCTTTACATATAGTATCTCTTTGCAATTAATAACGCACATCATATAAAATTTGAATCATTTTTAACACTTATCTGTTAATGAGAAGTTCATAGGAGTAGTTCACTTAAAATAATTGTGAGAAGATGAAAAATTACAACCGGTGTTGTAAACAAAGAGAAAATCCTATGCCGCAATAGGCATTTCTTCAATACAAAAATGACGCATTCAAAATATAAAAATTAACCCTCAGATTCATAAATTAGATGTAGCACAATTTAGGATTTTGAAAAAATGAAAGCCAATTGTAACCAATAATGAAGATGACGAATGATATAATTTTGAATTTTGAAATGTCGAAAAACTCAAGCAAATTTTATAAGTTCATATACAATCATTCAAAATTTCCATGTAATGATTTCATTTGCTTGAACGTTTTCGAGTACACAGCGCTCATCATCAGAAGTATAAGAGGAATGATGCAGAAATTAAAGAAGTAAAAAACTAAGGTGCCCACAGACGATCATGCCCGGCTTGCTACCAAGCCATTCAGTTCGACTGTTCATTCCAAAAATGATCGTGTATGGGGCAATCATTCCAAAACTGATGGCTTGTCATTCCCGGAATGACAAGTTCAACATGTTTGATTTTGGCTTGTCATTTATAGCATGATAAAGCGAAAAAGTGATCGTGTGCGGCGCTATTCATTCCCGGAATGACATGCGCATGCGCACTGATTTGCTCAAATACGTGTGTAGCAGGAAGTGCCAGTTGCGTTTTGATATAACAGGAGCAACTAGGGATAGAAGTTCCGTTGGTAGTTCAGGAAGTCATCCTTTGCATTAGCTTCAAGTTCACCCAGAAGATTTACATCAGAATATTTCTTTCTTTCTTGCAACCAGTGTTTAGACCAAATGCTCCTTTTCATTTTAGGCCTATCATCGTATTCGGCAAGTAGAAGTGCAATAACAGTTGCTGCAGACTTCTTCACAATGTAAATTTATTGCACGATCAATGCACAGCAGACATTGGCGAATAAATTCGTTCAACAAAATGCAATAAAGTTCCCATGGAATGACAGTTTCGGCATGACTCGTGTGTGGTGAATTCTTATCAAGCATGGAGTTGCAGTTATGGAATGGCAAGCATGGCAGCAAGCCGGGCATGATCGTGTGTGGGTACCTTAGGAAAGGGGAGCAATTTCACATAATCATCCATTTGTCAATTAAATGATGTGATGCCGCCGGCAGTATGTTTACCGCTTAATTAATAAAAATATTTCTTTTGTTAATCTTTTCTTTAAATCTTTTTCCCTGGCCAAAATTTTAATTCCATACCAATATATTATGACTAGTAGCAAAGCTGTCTCTGGCGATGGAATTATCTACATAGTTTAAACGAATCGCTCTCTCATACTCCTCCAAACGGGAGAAGGCGGCCCGTTTGTCCTAGTTAATTAAGTTCACAATTATCACATGGATTTGCATAAATCACATTAGTCATAAGTAGCTATACCCCTATTCTAGGCGCATATTAATGAGGTGGGCGTGG
>JAHWFO010039020.1:4797-21232 GCA_023313115.1 Rhysida immarginata
TTCTTTTTTAATAAATGTTTAAGTGCATTTCTGCTTCCCTGATAAAGCTCCTCCTTGGAATGTTTACAAAATTTTATTTTGTATTGAATTGATTTTTCTTACTTATCTGTGGAAGAAAAAGATTTACCAAATAAATTTGGAGAAAAAATTCAAATTTAATTTTGAATTTGTTTCTGTTAAAATCTTATATTTTATATTTAATAATTGTGAAACAAAATTCCCTTAAAATGATTATTATAATTTTAATATTTGTTTAATAAGCTTATCTTTTTCATTGAAAATTATTCGCTAAAAACAAATCATTTCACTTACTGAGACTAATTAAGCAAACGTAATGATAATACATATAATTTCATTTTTTATAAACAAAAAATATTTCAAATCAAATTTCTTTCCTTCCTTGCTTCTAAACTTCTGATTGGTTCTCGACCTGGCATGCCCCTCTGAATCGTGGAGTCCACTAATTCATGTAGAATGCATTCAAAGTAAAACAGTGATAATTTTGATAGGATATTTGGCATGAATTCCTTAGAAGAATAAAAGAACCAGATAATGCAGTACAGTAGGAATTTATTAACAGTCGACGAATTTCATTATAAACACCGTCTTCACGGACATAAACAGCTACAAAGTTGAGCGCGACAATCGAACAGTGAAGCAGTGTTGCCAGACTTTCTGTTGGCGCCTCCGCTGGATTTCAGAAAAAAATGCATGAAAATAGCCCTTCTTCCCTGACTTTCAAGAATGTGGGAACCCTGTATAGCTCATTCAAAAGAAATGAGATTATACCTGAAAAGAGAGTATAGGTGATACCTTGAAGAGCTGATCCGTCCTGAGTGTCGATGTCGACATCGACAATCGAACAGCGCAGGGAAAACGAAACGAGCGGTCCGAAAGCAACGCTTTCACTGCCATACTCTTCCAGGAAGTAACCAGGAGAAGTACACTGAACTAGGCAAGAAGCCAGATGAAACCTAGTTAAGTCATCCAGTGGATAAGATTGGGTCCTTTCCTATAAGGACGAATAAGTTGATTGACGAGGGGCACGAGGAGCTATGAGATCCAGTATTCGGGAAAGATGGCCTTTTGGATGTCGTCGAAATTGATGTCCAGGACTTCTCGAGGCCTGCGATGCCTGAAGAAACTTCTAAACGTGAGTGGATGCTCCAGAATATCTGCAACCAGAGGATTGGGATGGTCCTTAATCTTCGAAAACAGCTTCTTCAGTGACTCCTGTACATAGCTACCAATTGAAGGTATCTCAAAATCGTCGGCAATAGAAGTATTTGTTGCAACTCTCCTGTCAAGTTGGGTAATGGTCCTCAAGGTAACGTTTTGGAAGGTTTGGAGGACCTTCCATCTGGACTTACATATTGCAGCCCAGGCAGGCATATCATAAAGCAAGATGGTTCGGATTACCGTCCTGTACAGCAGTAGTTTGCAGTCCAATCCAAGCGCGCTGTTTCGCCGCAGAAGAGCTTACCAGCTACCGGTAAGCGATACACTCATCGTTAATCAGCTGAGTGTTTTGGAGGCTGTCCAAGTTTGTCTCACTAGGCGTGGTAAATTGAGTTTTAAAGCAATCGGTGATCAGTTGTGGCTTTTTCTCGTCACTGGTGACAACGCTACCATTTCCTGCAAGCGATGGCGGCAATTGGATGGGTTTGTTTCCCTTTAAGGCCCTCACAGTAGCCCAGAGCGAGTTGTCCTAGACAGATAATGACTTCAGTTTTTCGCTCCACCTTTGTGTTCGTGGAATTTTAACCTCTTCCTGGACCTTGCAAGAAAGCCTGTTGTACTTAGTCTTAAAAATGGTAGTCGCTTTCGTTGCCACAGTCTCCTATAGGAATTCCTTTCAAGAATGAGTCGCCTAACGTAAGGAGGGAGGTCGAGGTGTTCGGGACGCTTTCGGTCAGCAGTGGAGGTACAAGAAGTAGTAGCATCTTTGATACCGCGAGTGATTGCACTGATATTTGTGTTGATGTCCTCATTGTCGATAACCTCCTTGTATGGAATGCTATTTTCTTGAAGAATGTCCTTAAAGAGCTTCCAGTCCTGTTTGGTACGAAGCCCTATTTCACATCAATGTTTAAGCCGTCGAAGATAAGCATGACCGGTCGGTGATCAGAGGTTAAGTCGTCTACTGTAACTATATTATACGGCTTGAAGAAACCTTTAAGAACTGCTATGTCCAACACGTCGCTGACAGGAGAGTGGTCACAGTAGTACGTGTCATCAAGGGGGCCAGTAACGAAGGTGTCAATCTCGTTTCAGGTGTACACATATAAGATATTTCCATTTTGAGTTCCATGCCTGGTGCTTGGCATTTAAGTCTCCCGCCATTATTACTGGAATGGGCCCGGAAAGAAGGTCATCAAGCTCGCATAGACCAAGCTTGTGTTTAGGCGAGTTATGCAGGGTGTTTTTGAATTGAGTACAGATTTTTTGGGAGATGATAGAAGAGGTCTCAATATTTCGGACAACGTATTTAAGCTGTTTCTCGGACTTGAGCTGATGATGCTGTATCTTTAGCACATCATTACTCTTAACTCCTGACACTAGAATTTTGTGAGTGTCCTCATCATGACATTTGATTTTAATGGTGTCCTTCCGACCTGTGTGAGCAGTAATTTTGTCAAGAGGTACGTGCTTTTTGATCTCCTCCAAAATCTTCTTTATTAGCTTCCCATGGTGACGAATGATGATTGGTGGGATATATATTGCTCCCTTTTCACGGGTGACATTAATATGGGAAGAACTGTGTTTGGCTTTGTTAACACGAAGGGCTACAGAGGCACTAGGGTTGACATCAAAAGTGGACTTGATACTGTCGATTCTAACACCTCATTTGTTCCTCTTATTCTGTGCAGTCCGCCAGTCACCTCCATCAATGTCAGCAGGGTCATTATCAAGCCTCCTCCTTGCGCTTGTTCTTGATGAGGAGCTACTGAGGAGCGCTTGTTCTTAATTTTTTAAATTATGCATGTCTATTCCATATGTCAAACCAAATTGGTTATGATGCAAAAATTTTGCAAATGCCATATTAATTGTTAACACATTTCAAAGCAGAGTAATTGTTAACACATTGACAATAGAAAAAGTGAATTTGGATATGTAATCTTGCATTCCTTGTCAATCTTTTCAAAGTGAAATCCTCAAAGAATAAAAAGTCTGACTTCAACAGAATATATTCCCCAGAAATAAATATTCAATGTTTTCACTTTGTTTGCTATTTTGAACTTTAATCAGTATCTTTTGAAAATCGCATATCAAAAAGAAATATTCAGATTGATAATGTTCGATATTATTAATTTTTGTGGGTTTTTCATATATTTCGAATTTTAACTGTTGTCAAATTTTATAATACACTAGAGATCTCCCGTCAAAACTTGAGGGTAAACAACCCATCTCCATCTTGTTTTCCCTGTAATGTTGTTTATTGTTATCGTCGTTAATTGTTTACGTAATTGTTGTTGATTTGATCATCAATGGTAGCAAAGCTGTTGATTGTGACGCCATTGTGGAGAGGATTATTTGTTTTACCAGCGTAAGCATTTCCAATTGTAAATAAAATCTTGTAAACGTTCCAAGGAAGCAGAAATACACTTATACGTTTATTAAAAGAAATTAGGCCCCCCCCCCCGAGTGGGGTAGCAGATCCTGCAGTCATCTATTTTTACCCCTTTATCTGGACTTTTTACCTCTCCCATGTTTTTTAATCAAAAATTTAATTTTCTAGGACGTAATATGTAGAAAATGTAAAACAGCTCGTATTTTCTTTCCTTTCTCATCATTTCCGAACGTATGATATATCACATTGTATATGCTGCCATATTTCTAAGGACCAAGTGACTACCACCCCCGCAAATCCGACCCCAATGGAACAACTGGGCTAAACTTCATAGTAATGTAGATCTTGCCTAGAGGAATCTGGATATCGAATTTCACGTCTTTATGTACCTAAATACCACATAGATATGTTGTCCTCTCTGAATCCCACCCCCGTAATTCCGACTTCATTGTACTAATCAAAACCAAACTAAATAAGTGCGGATGGACATGCCCAGAGAAAACTACATTCCGAATTTCAACCTTCTACCTCAAAAAATGTAGAAATTATGAAGGGGACGGACTGATATTATAAATCCAATAAGTAGCTCCATTTTTCCGTTACTTAATAATATAGATTATGAGTATAATTATGAGCACTTGAGCAATCGTGCGTCGACAAAGCGATTTCACGTGCGCGCGCCGATGTCAGTAATGCTTCAAAGATGAACAGAAAGTAACAATGTATTCCTTCTTGACAAATCGATTGTTATATGACATGCCATTATCTTTATATTCTTTACGCACGTGAATTCGACTTGAAAACGCCCACGAAAAATTCTGAAAAGTTGATACGGCCGGGCTAAGACTTTGATGGTCATATTTCCGTAAACAGAATTTGAAAAGGTTAATTCGTTTTCAAGTTATCGTGCAAACGGCGAATGGCCGGACGGACGGATAAACGTACAGACCAAGGGCGCATTCTTATAAGTAGCTTTGATGCTAAAGCTCCTAATAAGCGCTAATTCATAGTAATATTGAAGACGAAAACTAAATTTGACAAATCTACAGACTAAGACCTTTCATTTAAGACCAAAATGAATATTAGAGGTGAATTGTTTTCATCAACGACCTGTCGAAAGAATCAGCCTAGCAACTTAAATATATAGATGTTGCTCAGGCGACAATAGTCAGGTGACGTTTCATTCTGTCGCCAACAGTGGTTAAACGTGCATCAATGATGCAAAATTGTCAGTTTTTATCCTATTATTTCGCATGCGCTTAAAAGAATTTTCAATTGTAAATTAGCGCTTATTTATGATAATAATGGACAGGAAAACTAAATTTGACAAATCTAGAGACCAAGACCTTTCATTTAAGACCAAAATGAATTTTATAGATGCAGTTATTTTAATCAACGAACTGTCTAAAGAATCAGTCTTGCAACTTAAATATACGAGGCCTGTGAGAAAAGTATCCGATCTTCGGCCGGGAAAAAAAAATACACACCTGGAGCATTGGAAACCTAATCACCCTCAAAGTAGTCTCCTTGGGACTCCACACACTGCTCCCAGCGGTGAAAGCGTCTTTCGGAATGGAGTTTAGCTCGGCTGTCGTTGCAGCCATAATGTCCTCTCTTGTCTGAAATCGCGTTCCTTTCAATGGTCTCTTGAGTTTGGAGAACAGCCAAAAGTCGCAGCGGGCCAGGTCAGGAGAGTAAGGAGCCTGTTGTACCACGGGAGTCTGGTTTTTCGCCAAAAAAGTCTGAATCAAGTTTGGTTTAATCGGCGATAATTTGTGCTTTGTCTGGTCATTGCTAACGAAATCGCCACCCTTTGTAAGCAAAGGAGGGAGAATGGATGCGCGATACCTCTCGAGTTACACCAAGAGATGCAAAAACAGCTTACTTCTGAAGGAAACAATTTTAATTAATGTCAAACCTATAGTTAAAAATGACTAAAATATTTAAAGTCTATCGTTAAAATTGGCTAATTAATGTTAGGGCTATATTTAAAAATGACTAAATAATGTTAGGCCTATTGTTAAAAATGGTTATATAATGTTAAGCCTATTGTTAAAAATGGCTAATTCAAGTTAGGCCTATATTTAAAAATGATTTGAGTGTGGATAGAATCAAAGGAATTTCCATTGTTTATTTAAACCAACTGCAAACAAAAGTGAAATATTCAAATTTAAAATTACATCTGCGTCACAGGTAAAGCTCCTTGAAATGCTTACAAGATTTTTCCCGACAGTGCTTTGCAACAATGATTTTCCTTTTCCTACGTTTATGGTAACTTTGATTAAGAAAGGATGAATAATGTTAGGCCTAGCAGTGGAAATAACATAGGCGCAGTAATTTAAAACATTTAGACATGCGAGCATTTCTTTTTTCATTTCGCTCGTGTTTGGAAAGATTCGTGTGAACGCTGCAATCGAATACGTAAATTCTTATGCACTCGACAATCGACAATCGAACAGTGCAGGGAAAACGAGACGAGTGGTCCGAAAGCAACGCTTTCACTGCCATACTCATCCAGGAAGTAACCAGGGGAAGTACACTGAATTAGGCAAGAAGCCAAATGAAACCTAGTTAAGTCATCCAGAGGATAAGATGGGGTCCTTTGCTATAAGGACGATAGAGTTGATTGTTGATTGACGAGGAGCACGAGGAGCTATGAGATCCAGTATTCGGGAAAGATGGCCTTTTGGATGTCGTCGAAATTGATGTCCAGAACGTGTCGAGGCCTGCGATGCCTGAGGAAACTTCTAAACGTGAGCGGGTGTTCCAGAATATCTGCAACCAGAGGATTTGGATGGTCCTTGATCTTCAGAAGCAACTTTTTCAGCGACTCCTGTACATAGCTACCAATTGGAGATATATGGAAATCTTCAGCAATAGAAATATTTGTAGCGACTCTCCTGTCAAGTTGGGCGATAGTCCTCAGAGTAACGTTTTGGAAGGTTTGGAGATCCTTCCATCTGGATCTGCATATTGTAGCCCAGGCAGGCATACCATAAAGAAGAATGGTTCGTATAACCATCTTGTAAAGCAGAAGTTTGGTATCCACTCCAAGAGCGCTGTTTCGTCCCAGAAGGGCAACCAGACTGAACTTCGCCTTCTTGGCTCTACTTATCGCATAGGAGACGTGGTCTCCCCAATTTAGCCTGGCATCTACCACCACACCGAGGTATTTATAATTTTTTACCCACTCGAGCTGTTTACCAGAAAGGAAGAGGGAGTTCGGGGGTTTTCGAAGTTTCTTCGTAATGAACATCGCCTTGCACTTGTCAACGTTTAAGTCGAGTCTCCACTTTGCAAACCATTTCTCGCACAGATGTAAGGCCTTTTGTAACCGTGATATGACGTGAGCGGCATTTCGGTCAGTAGTCATGATGGCCGCGTCGTCAGCGAATAGATATAACTTGCAATTAGTAAAAGTTGGGAAGTCATGGATGAAAAAGTTGAACAGTGCAGGGCCCAAGACAGAACCCTGCGGAACACCAGCATTGACGTCACAAGGATTAGACATGGAGCATCCAACCTTGACGCGAAATGTCCTGTTTGACAGAAAGGAACTAATCAATGTAATGAGTTCGTCCGAAAAACCGCAAGTAATCATCTTGTATATGAGGCCATTGTGCCAAACCTGATCAAAAGCTTTACGGATATCCAAAAAGACAAGACCACCGTACTTGGCACAGTTAAGCGGAGCATTTAGATCTGCAACAAGACGCCAGATCTGAAGTTGACAGGAGTGACCTGGGCGAAAGCCAAATTGCTCATCCCGAACGAGATTGTTTGCTACACAGAATTCGTCAAACCTCTTCATAAACAGGTTCATCTCACCTGCTGCTGCTACTGCACGACGATTCTACCACTCGACGGACGACGACATACCTATTGCAGTCTGGACGACTTTCAGTACATCGGTGGATTTTCCGAGAAGACTAAAAAGGTAGGACTTTTCTAAGTCATTTAAACTGAGTCGTTTTGAGTAGGTGCGTCCTTCTAAGGACGGCAAAACCCAGCACCACACCTGCTTCATGATGACATCAGGCACTGTTAAGTATGCTGATGGTAAAGTGTTACCTTGTGACCTGGCCTACAAAGATGCGTGTAAGGATCCGAGATTTCTGGCATTTGACATTATTATCAACGGACAACTTGAGTCATTACGTACTGAGCTGAACAGGAAATATCTTGAGTTAGAATCAAGGGTGGAAGCGCTGTCTAAGGAACTTGGTAGTAAAATTGATAGCTTAAAAACTGATATTCAGAGTGCTAGTTTAGAGACTGCCAATGGCTTCGCTAACCTTGGCAATATTATCAAGGAACTTATGGGCTCTCCCGTTACTTCGGATTCGCCCATGATAGAGGTAAATCGTGATCCAATGCGTAATAATGAAAATGTTTCTACCTGCCTGGAAGAAGTCAACGAAGGAAACTCCTCACTACGAACTAGCGTCAAAAGAAGGCACGAAAATGATGGAGGTAACTGGCGTATTGCGCAGAATAAAAGAAACAAAGGTGGTGTTAGAATAGACAACATTCAGTCCACTGTCGATATAGAAAATGGTGTCTCTGTAGCCCTACGAGGTAACAAAGCTAAGCGTGGTTATTCCGAAAGCAATGTCACCCACGGAAAGGGAGTTATTTACATTCCTCCGATTATTATTCGTCATCACGGAAAACCACTCAAGGAAATCCTAGAGGAAATCACAAAACATGTGTCTTTAGACAAAATCATCTGCCACACTGGTCGTAAGGACACCATTAAAATTAAGTGTCTTGATGAGGACACGCACAAAATTCTAGTATCTGGATTAAAGAATAACGATGTGCTAAAAATCCAGCATCATCAGCTCAAATCAGAAAAGCTGCTGAAATATGTTGTCCGAAATGTTGACACAACGTATGACCTAGAAGACTTTTGTGATGACCTCAGGAAGGCAAATTATTACCCAGAAAAGGCAATCAGGTTGAAAAAGGCAAATGGTTCCGTCGAAATGCCACTGGTGTTGGTTTTACTCCAAAACACTGAGCATAATAAGTCCTTTTTGAGTTTAAAGCGTGTCGGTCCTCTTGCTGTTACTGTAGAATTTTTTAGAGGCAACAAAAGGCCCTTACAGTGTTACAACTGTTTACGTTTTGGGCACGTCTCCCAAGGTTGCACCGAATCGCCTAGATGCAACAAGTGCGCAGGTGACCATCAGTCGAGGGACTGTGCTAATGTAAAGGGTAAAGACCCCCCTAAATGTATTCGTTGTGATGGTCAGCATACTTCAAGTTACACCAAGTGTCCGAAATATCCCCAAGTCAAAAGGATCAAAAGCACTAAAGTAGTTGATGGCAGAACCTATGCTTCAGTCGCATCCAGCTCTTCTCATTCAGATGCGGTCGATCCAATCCAATTGCGTAGCATTTATAGGAGTCTGGGTAACCTTCTTAATCTCTGTAAGGAAAGTGGCAACGTACTGCCACAGGTTGCGTCCCACGAAATCAAGAATTGACCATGGACAGACACCACTACAGAACAATTACCCACGGAAAGCTTCGTTGCAATATATGGAACGCCAGGGGAATCTATCGGAAGCGCATCGAATATTACAATTTCATCATTAATTGGAATATTGACATAGCTTTCGTGTGTGAGACGCACCTGAAATCAACTCAAGCTTTTAACTTGCCGGGTTATCATATTTATCGAAAGGATCGACCTCTGGGTAACAACGCCAGTCAAGCATTTGGTGGAGCAGCTATCATTGTCAAAGATGGCATTGATCATCGTGAGACTGTCACTCCAAATTATGTAGGAATGGAAGCTGTTTCCGTGATAATAAATGACGCCGATGCAGGAGAAATTAAATTCACCTCTCTGTATAATTCTCCTAGGCATAAGCTTGGACCGTGCGAGCTTGACGAGCTGCTGTCTGGGCCCGTTCCAGTGGTTATGGCGGGAGACTTTAACGCAGTGGTTCCCAAAGTGGTCGATATCGGCCCCCAGGGGTCGATATCGATCTCTCGGGGGTCGGTAGAAACAATAAATAAAAATGGGGGTCGATGGGAAACAGGCGTGACGCTCTGTATGTATGTATCAAATTAAACAAAATAAGTCATTGTCGTACGTGTTATATTAGCAAGTTAAATGAATAAAGAAATGGGGGTCGATGGTATGAGCTCATTTTGGAAAAGGGGTCTCTGGCCCAAAATAGTTTGGGAACCACTGCTTTAACGTTAAGCACCCTGCATGGAATTCCAAATGCTCCAACCAAAATGGCAATATCCTCTATGGATATACTCTAAACGAGATTGACACATTTGTTGCTGGACCCCTTGATGACACGTATTACTGCGACCATTCTCCTGTCAGCGACGTGCTGGACGTTGCAGTTCTTAAAGGATTCTTTAAGCCCTATAATATTTTTACAGTCGACGACTTATCCTCTGACCATCGTCCAGTGATGCTTATCTTTGAGGGCTTGAACATCGATGTTAAGATTGGGCTTCGCTCCAAACAAAACTGGAAACTCTTCAGGGATATCCTTAGAGAAAACAGCATTCCATATGAGGAGGTTATTGACAACGAGGACATTAATGCAAATATCAGTTCTATTACTCGTGTTATCAATGATGCTACAGCTTCCAGCACTTCCACTACTGATCGAAAGCGTCCTGAACACCTCGACCTGCCTCCTTATATCAGGCGTCTTATTCTCGAAAGAAACTCTTACAGAAGATTATGGCAGCGTAAGCGACTTCCCTTCTTCAAGACTAAGTACAACCGGCTTTCTCGCAAGGTGCAGGAGGAGGTTAAAGCACTTCGAAATCAAAGGTGGACCGATAAACTGAAATCCTTGACTGTCCAGGACAACTCTCTCTGGGGAACTGTGAGAGCCTTAAAAGGTAACAGACCAATTCAATTGCCGCCACTGCTTGCAGGCAATGGCAACGTTGTCACCAGCGACGGGGATAAGGCACAATTGATCGCTGATTCCCTGAAAAGTCAATTTACCACGCCTGGTGAGACAAACTTGGACAGCCTCCAAAACACTCAGATAGTTAACGATGGGTGTATCGCTTACCAGTACCTTCATCGTGTCCCCACCCCTACGGAATTCATTAGTGCCCAAGAAATCTCCGACGTCATCAAGCGACTTAAAACCAAGAAAGCAGCAGGTATTGATTCCATTACAAACAGTGCGCTCAAGAACTTGCCTTCTAATATTGT
Source organism: Rhysida immarginata (assembly GCA_023313115.1). Lineage (NCBI taxonomy): Eukaryota > Metazoa > Arthropoda > Chilopoda > Scolopendromorpha > Scolopendridae > Rhysida > Rhysida immarginata. The sequence continues at coordinate 15,579 of JAHWFO010039020.1, forward strand.
CTCGTTCATTACCAAAGCCATGAACGACTGCTGGAGACATGGTTACTTCCCCGACCAATGGAAAGAATCCGTCATAGTTACCATACAAAAGCCTGGCCTAAACCCTGCTCTTGCTGTCAGCTACAGACCCATAAGCTTGCTACCTGTGCTGTCAAAAGTTTTCTTATGCACTCTTCGCCATTGCTGTATATAAAATTGAAATTCTCATATTTGAAAATCGTTTTACGAGTTATATGCTTTTTAGTATGAGTGCTTACTGAATCACGAATCGGCTCCAGAGTAGCTCTCCGTCTCTATTGTATGCCCGTCCCTGGATTGATTTCCCTGAGATAAACAAAACTGGAGATAACCAATCCTGCTATCAGGCTTGGTTACGAACTGATTTTGTTGTTCTGCATCCTGTACTACAGGACGTGTAGTGGAAACCATGGAGTAATAAACCTCATTAAGTATAACTCCATGGTGGAAACAGCGATGCATGGCTATCATTTTGAACACATTCGATGCTGGCGAAAGGAGTTTTCCACCTTTTCCGGCCCTCTTAACTTGTTACCGTAGATGCCGAACATCCTTCTGTAGTGCGCGTGGTTATATCTCCCATACAGAGCCATCAAATTCGAATAAAATAAATTTGTACACTTTAAACATCTATGAAATCACAATTAATCGAAACATCTTGAGATAACAAATATCGAAAAATAATAATAAATTTTATTAATTTTAAAAATTTATTTAGAATAACATATCTACAATAGAGGAACATACAAAACAGTAATGTTATTGAAAGAAATTCTTAACATCTAAATGCTGCTTTTCCTATTGTAAGTGCAATGGCACAAAAAGTGAATCAATTAAATTTACATAGATTATTCAATATACAAATAGAAAATTGGTGCTAAATGGCAATATCCTCATGAAAAATTCTAAAGGAGAGCAATTCATGCAAAGGATTTCGTCGTAAGAGTTCTGCAAGAAAATAGCCGGTGAAATGAGGGCAACAATTTAAAGTTAATCGACGTAGTTTCAGGCAATAAGACAGAACTTCCACAAGATGATTACGTTCGATCCCCATATGGTCCTCAGTAAATAAATGAACTTCCTCTAACTTCTCGAATAGTGGGTGACCTGCAATAGGTGCCATGTAAGACTCAATATTATAGCAACCTAGTACTTTTAGATTTGGGCAACATGCATCAATGGCATTGAAATCAATGCCGCCGAATCGACACAGCCTCAATTCTTCCAAGTCGTCGCCAACTTTTTGTAAAAACGATAGAATTCCCTGATCAAAATCTACTTGATCGCTGAAACGTCTATAAATGCTCACTGTTTTCAAATATTGTAATTTTCCAAATTCTGTTAGTTCACTGTTTGTTACGTTGGATAACTTTAAATCCGTAACAAATGGGCACATAGTCCTGACAATTTGAGCAAAACTGATTTCAGACCTTTCTGAGAACGATGAATAGTATTCAAGACGTTGCAATTTGAAGGTTTTCCCAGAAGAACAATGGAGAACATATAGCCTTCTTAGGACTTTTTCTACAGTAGCATATAAATTTCTAATAACACACATATTTGGCAAATATTGGAAGAGAAACTCCACACCTTCCATTAATACATCTTCATGACATGGATAAAGACTAATTTCTTTAAGTTTCTGGCATCTTAGTTCTTGACTTTCAGGACTTATACAGAGATTTTTCAAGCCTTTGCTCGTGATCAATTTCGAGTTGGCTTCAAGTATCATAAGATTTTGGCAGCTTTTTCCTATAATCTCAAGCAGTTCATCAGTACACACAGAATTGATTTTCAGATGCGTCAGTCGAGGCATTGTTGACAATAATCGTCCCAAGATTCTAATCACATTTGAGTTTTCTAACCAAGTTCGCATGTATCTTCTAGAAAAAGAAGAACAAGTGACGGAACTAACTACGCCAAAAAATAAGAGATCAGATTTCGAGTTTTCAATGAAGCTTAATATGTCTTCGAAATCACTTTTCCGAATTCTAAATTTGGTTAGATCAATATAATTCAATCTTCGGCAAAATAAAATTCGGAATATTTCTTTTCTGACAACAATTTGCTTGGGCATCATGGAACTGAAGCGGTCTAGAACGTTTTCTATTACATGCCGTGGAAGACCGATGAAGGGGTTCTCGTGGACATCTAGCCAAGGGAAGCCAGGGCTTATTTTCGAATCATTCAGGCGACAGAGCATCTGTGATACATATGAAACACACAGGCATCTCAACGAAGGAGGCGAACGTTTTTGATTTATGAGATTCATTCTCTTTCACGACAATATCAATTCTTCCAAAAAATCTGTTGGGAAATAAAGAAAAGAAATAAGAAGCACATACTAAATGAACAAAGTAAAAACTGACTCTAAACATTGAGTGCTCTAGTCGATATTTTTAGACGAACTCCTAAACTGATTTTGTTTCTTCCATTCTTGAACCATTTCAAGTATCTCCTCATAGGGGGTTGGATAAAATGTCATTTTATGTATTAATCTAACTTAAGAAACATATCCTTACTTTTTACTAATTGCCGCCAATGCAATGCCAAACTTTAGAGTCATTTATTTCCAGTTAAATATTCTTGTTAAATTGTTGTATAACGTAAAAAAAATTACTGCTTTGAAACCTATTTCAATTATGTCAATAAATAATTTTAACATTGTTTCATCGATTATTCATTAAAGATTTGAATTGCCACTTTTGATCCCATTAATTAAAACATCATTAACTTTAAGGAGAAAATATAGGGGATTTTTATAATAAATAGGGAGTTTCTAGAGGATTTTGTATCTATTCTAGGGGGTACTTTCTGTTTCGACTTGACAACACTGCGCCACTGAATTACAATACTTCCGGTGCTAGTCATGAATATTTATGCATGTGGACATAAGCCCTTAGGAAAATTAGCGATTCAATTGCAAGGAAGTTTTTTTCCCGCTGCAGTTTTGCCGTTGACTGAATTTTGGATGAATAGACATATTGGTAATGCTTCTAAGGCAGCAGCAGCAGGGCCGGATTTTCCATTAGGCTAACTAGGCTTCAGCCTATGGCCTGAAGATCAAGAGGGGCCTACATTCAAATTGTTAGCATTAAAAATGGGAGGTGAAAGGGCCTTATAAGTGGAATAGCCTAGGGGCCTCTTTTCATCTAAATCCGGCCCTGAGTAGCAGTTAGACTAGACTATTTATTAAAATATAGGAGGATACGAAATATATAGGACATTATTATATGCAAATGCATCAAAAATAGATTTAAGATATAAAATTTGATATCAAAAGTATATTATAAATTTTAACTTAAGATTTTTTATATAAAAACATTATTTATATGAAAGTCCTTCCACAACATATAGACCACAATGGACAAATATACGGGAGTAAATGTCGAACAAATAGGGTCTGTGGCAACCCAGGGTGTCTAGCAAAACGATTTCGTAAAATTCCCTGATTCTTTCCGGTTGATCACGTTATTTCCCCTGACCATAAGCAGCAAAAAAAAATCTATCTTGATAGAATATTATTGATACCTTTCAAATTTTTCGTTCCTATTTCGCATTTTTTTTTGCTGATTTTACCAAATTCTCTGAATTTTCCAGGTTACAGAAAAATCCCTGACTCTTCCCGGTTTACCAGGTTTTCCTAGTCGCAAGTCACCCTGCAACTTTAGTGACGGGAAGATGGGAATGTTATTTTATCATCAGGAATGGTCTCATCAAAAGGGTACCTTTTTTTAATTTTTATCTCTTTTTATTCCGAAAATTATCTCGGCTATTTACCATTTGACATGTTTATGTATCAGGTCATTTTAATCGTTTCTGTGCAAACAGAATCTTTTTATCTGCATTCGTGTCCGAATTATTGAGTTTTTTCTGACTTTTGAATCACCGGGTGATTATCACCCTACAGGGTTCGTACAGTTGATCAAAGATAAAATTCCATGACTTTTCCAAAACTTTTCAAGGCAATTCAATACATTTTCCATGACCATATTTTTAAGAATAATATATTCATATCATTTATAAATAATCATTAAGTAAACATTAAATCTGTTCAAAGAACATTTTTTCAAAACTTTTCCAAAACCTAAGTCAGAAACCATTGATTTTCCAAAACTTTCCATGCATGGAAATTTTTTTTCGATTTTCCAGGACTTTCCAGGTTTTTCATGACCCGTACGAACCCTGCCCTATAGAAGAATGTATTCTAATAAAAACATAAAATTTTAAATCTTACAGTCTTGCCAAATTAACTGGGTATTATGAATGAATAAAATTTATACATACGTGTACTTGAATTTTCTTTCCTCCGGGAGATTTTCAATGAAGCATTATCCAAACCAAGCGGATAAAACCTTGATGGTGGACAATCGAATAATAGTCAAGCCTTATTAAGTTCCTTATTTATCATGAACTGTGGCGCCGTAATTGGCTGAAAAAAAGAAAAGTTAATCCGTATTGCTTTATTAGCCAATGAAAAGAGACCATGAAAATCTTCACAATGTTCAGCAGGGGTCCCACACCTAAATGACAAAAAAGAACTAATCAAATGCTAAAAAAGTACTAAATAAATAAAAACTTTAAATAAAAAAATTGTCATTTTGCATCATTTATTTGATGGAAATATTTATTAGCAACAATGTACAGGGTGCTTATAATTAAAGTGACACCATTTAGACCCTTCTAGTAATCAGATTTTGACGAAACTTGAGATATATGTTATACAGACCATGGGAAAGAGAATTTGGCAATAAAAAAATTAGTTCACATTTGGGCAGCGATAGAAATACTATTTCTGTCGAAAATGCATGGCCATGGAACATTTCAGATGAGGCAGCGCATTTCACACTAGACGTAGCAGTGAATGCTCAAAACTGAAAAGCCGATGGTTGTGCATGAAAAGCTTTTTCACTCTATGGCGTGGATTCACTTCACATTTCATTCTTGGCCCCTTTTTCTTTGAAGAGAACACTCCTCAGGGCGCTAAAAGATATTTAATCACTGATGCTCGTTACTACGAAATTCTGCAGCAGAAAGTCGTTCCTGCTTTACAAAAAAGACAATGTTTAGACACTACTGTGTTTATGCAAGATGGTGTTTTACCCCACATTGCACGACAAATGAAAGAACAGCTTCATGCTCATCTTGGAGATGATCGGGTGATTTCGAGAACTTTTCCAACTGCATGGCCTCCTCGTTCACCGGACTTAAACCCTTGTGACCTGTGGTTGTGGGGATATTTGAAAGATAATGTCTATGGAGAAGAATACGGACTGTCCCTGAATTGAAAGCAAGCATAACCCGCCATATCATTGCGATTTGTCAGGAAACCCTTCGCTCTAGTGTGGAACATGCAATAATGCGTTTTGAACATGTCATTGACACAAATGGAATCCACATTGAACAAATGCTCTGATTTTATAAATTTCTCTGCTTCTAACTTATTCTTGTTATTATTCGTGCGCCATATTTTGACGTAGATGTCAAAATGTGAACTAATTTTTTTATTGCAAATTTCTCTTCCCCCTGGTCTGTATAACATATATCTCAAGTTTCGTCAAAATCTCATTACCAGAACGGCCGCTAGAAGAGTCTAGAGCGTTTAAAACTCGGATATCTGTCACGATTCATCGACA
>JAHWFO010039020.1:21632-33438 GCA_023313115.1 Rhysida immarginata
AAAGTCAAAGTGACATCTGATAGTGAAGTGAATAAAAAAACAGAGTTTACGTGTAAGATAAGGTCTTACTTCCACATGAAGTTTACCTTTACTTGGCGACAATAACAATCAATTCAATTGGCAATTGCGCGCGTTAATTAGTTACAAATTCAATTCATATGGTTTCAGCTCCCACTATCAAATTTTTTCATGTCACGAACTCACATATTCTTCTTTATTTATAGCTTGATAAAAATTGTTGCTCATACAGCAATAGTCAGGTGACTTTTCATTTCCGGCATGCGCTTTAAGCCAGCGCCAACAAAGCTTGTAAAAGCAATGTAAAACTGTTTCCGTGACAAATTCACAAAAGACATGCGTGACGAGTATGGCCACACCCAGCGCGCTCTTGCCTCTCCTGATGTCACTGGCAACTCTGAGATATTGGACATTAGTGCCGTGCGATGTATCGAAGCCTTCGATTTACATCGATGTTTGTTTTTTTCTTTTTGAACGATCCATCGAATTTTCGATGTTTTGAATCCTCGACGTTTTTTTTAAAACATCGATTATCATTCCTTGTTCTCGGTGACAAGTAGCTTTCACAGATTTTAGGTTTATATAAGTTAGTAATAATCTTTATTTTATTGAAATCAGACTAGCCTAATCGCAAACATGGCAACAGCGAGCAGAAAGCGTGCAATCTCTGATGTGTGGGAATATTTTGAAAAAAGAGAATGGCAGTGCAAAATGCAAATTATGTTGTAAAAAGTTAAAAGGAAGTGGGAACACAAGTAACTTCTAACAACATTTACAGCGTGTGCATAATAAGTTATTGCCAAAAGCGAAGCCCAGTGATAATAACAATGACCATGCCATGTGTTGATGACAATGTTCAGCTGATTACTTCTGCCGAGCTTAAAATTGTTAATGATAGCTTGTGTATATTGAAACCGTTTTTAGCATCACAATGAAATCTCAGGTGAAAAATACACCACGATTAGCAAAGTCATACCAATTTTAGGTATTTTTAGTGAAGCAACTGTTTTAGACCCTAGGTTTAAAAAGATAGATTTTAGAAGCACATGCAATAAATCATATCAATCAGAAGTTGCTTTTGATGCCTACTTCTGAATTGGAATTGGCTAATAGTGACGAAATGGAACAGACAATCGATGAGGATCTTTGGGACAGCAGGAAAATTTCAGTACTCTTATCCGATACTGCACGGAATGCTAACTCAATTAATTCTGGTTTGCATTCGACAATCGAACAGTGAAGTGTACATTCGTTAGGATGGGACGAAAGCAGCGCTTTCACAAAGCTCATCTAACCAGAATAAACTCCAAAGGAAATACACTGAGGTAGTCAAGAAGCCTAACCAACCCAAGCGGTCTTCCAATCTCAAAGTTTATTTAGAGGCGCCAATTGAGTCACATAAAATTGACCCACTAAAGTGTGAAAGAGTTTGGAGAAATTCAATTTTCATTGGTGTTCTTTGGCAGTAGAAAGCTTAAGTATACCAGCAACATCTGTTCCAGCTGAGCGTTTGTTTTCAAAAGCTGGAGAAGTAATTACTAAAAAACGATCCTCCCTTAAGCCAAAGCATTTAGAGAAATTGTTGGTAATGCATTCTTTAACAATAGAAGAGTTGAAAGAATTGTTTTAAGTATTGTTGTCTTCAAAAAAATGTTTTTGTCTTGAATATTATTATCCTGAAAAAATAAAAAATTTATATATTGGAATTATTCTTGTGGTGGTGTTTCATTATTCTACACTATTTAACCGGTTTTAGAGGTTCATTTTACATGTTTTGAAAGTAGAAAATAATCGATTATAAATCGATGCAGATATCAATAAACAACGATGTATTTTTAAACATCGATGCTAAATTTTTATATATCGCACGGCACTATTGGACATCATAAAGCGCCTGAAAAGCATAAAGGCAGCCGGCATCAGCACCATTACCAACAGTGCTTACAAGAATTTGCCTCCCAGTGTTATCTGCATCATCACCAAGGTTATGAATGACTGCTGGCTTAGCGGCCATTTCCCTAGTGCCTGGAAGCACTCAGTCATCATCACCATTCCTAAATCTGGGCTAATCCGGACTGGATTCTGTTCTTCCCACAAGTTCTAGGCCCATTAGCTTGTTGCCCATGATGTTCAAGGTCTTTGAGCAGACTATCCTTAAGAGGTTCAACGGCTACTGCGAGGCAAACAACCTCATTCGTAGTGAGCAATTTGGCTTCCGTCCAGGCCACTCTTGTCAGCTTCAGTTATGGAGGCTCGTTGCTGATTTAAACGGTCCTCTCAACCTCTCTATGTTTGGTGGTCTCGTTCTCCCGACGCGGAGCCGAACCTTGCCACGCTACCTCTTGCTACACAATCACTTTTGGCACAAAAATTTGTTACAATACTGACAACCTGTTGTCACCAGATCTCTTCGTCGAGTGTCCTTAATTTCTTTTGCCATCACAATTTCTCCTCCACAAAATTCCCGCAGCAAATACAATAATACTTAGCCAATCGGTGTTTCATGCGCTCTTACCGGTTCTAGTCTTGCTGCCCGACATTTGTTCTGGTCTTTTTTTAAGATATCGTTCCACCTTATAACCGATAATCAATATTACATCGATTCTTTTGATACATCGATACATTTTGTACACTGTCTCTCGTATATTGTATTAGGTGTATACTGTCTCCCTATAAAACGAACCTATATGGAGGTAGGTAGTCACATCAATGAACGTTCTAAAAACACTTGAGTTGGCGTAATTGATATAAGTTTAATGTTTTATTTTTTTATTTGTTTAAGACTTTAAGAAACATCAGACTCAACATGAATGATGCTGGAATTCCGGATAACGAGATTGGAGAATGCTCGCCACACTTTGCTCAAGTCCAAACGAGAATGAAATCGACAAGAAGAATGCTTATACCCCGTCAACCTGGAACATGTGAAGAGTTGGTGATTCCTAGTCCCTTTGACTGAGACTGGTGATTTATTCTTATTGAGAGATGATGGAAAGCAAAACAAAATACTGATTTTTGGAACTATCAAATTTGTGAAGTATATGTGTAGAGCTGATGCCCTTTATATGGACGGAACTTTTTCAACAGTTCCAAGTATCTTTTACCAATTTTACACAATACACGGCAAATGCTACAACGTTGTGGTGCCATTTGTATACATTCTATTGCCAGATAAAACGAGGGACACTTATGTGAGGATGTTCAGACTGCTGCACGATATTTCTGCTCAGCACAATTTTATATTTAACCCAACCAACATTATCATCGATTTTGAATCGGCTGTGATTCAAGCAATTAGACAGCTCTTCCCATTTGCTGCCATACATGGATGTATGTTCCACTACACACAAGCCATCACGAAGTACATCCAACAGCACAGTATGATTATTTTGTGTAGGAAAAACGTAGACGTGAAGCAAGCGGTTCGGAGGGTAAAAGCATTGCCGTTTGTGCCTCTGCAAGCGATGGATGATGCTTGGATGATCATCATGGAAGACGCTCCCGAAATGCCTGAAGTGCGAGCATTCATGAATTATGTTGTGAATACGTGGGTAGATGAGAACTCCTTATTTTCCCGCGAAATGTGGAATCATTACGGCAACTTTGATGCCAGGACGACGAACCAAGTGGAAGGATGACACAACACTTTAAAACAAGCAACCGGGAAAACACATGCCAAGATATTCGAATATATAGAAGTGCTGCAAGGTCAGCAAAGTGAAATGGAAAACGTGCGGATCTTGGCAAAAGCTGGAGCTCCTCCACCAAAGAAGAATAGCGCCTACCAAAAATTTAACGACAAGTTAGAGCGACTATCTAATGAATACGACACGGGAGTCAGAAATTTAAAGGAATTTTTGGATCCATAAAGTACCACAATGACTATTAATAAAAATCTATAGTTAATATAACGTGTTTCTTTTTTTCTAGAAAACTGGTTTCTTTTTTTGGTGAAAAGGAGATTAAAATAACGCTTCATTGACACTTTTAAAAGTGACTTTTTTAAATTATTGCTTAATGTAGGACCAACGCCCATACAACAACCCGATATTTCGGCTAAGTATCGATGTATCGAGTACTTGGGAAGAACCCTTTTTAACTAGTGATTAGGTGAGTCAGGCAGTCAATCAGTCGGGCAGCAGGTTCGAAATATTAATGAGTTGGGCAGAAAGACAGTCGGGCAGTAGGACGGATACCTTCTCACCCACGCCCGCTTCCTTATCTCCATGACTCATCTCCTCCCCTTTTCTTATCAATTAAACTTTTCTCGCCAAAAACAACAAAGGGCCAGAATCGAGGCCTAAAACATTGATTGTCAGAAATCAATTTCTACTAAAATATACTTTACTGAAGAAACTAACTTGACAATTATATAATCTAGTAAATAATAATAATTATTAACTAGAGAAGCGTCTCCAAGCATTGGTAATGATTTTTCAATTGAAAATGGAAGGAAAAATTCTGCGACCCGGATTCGAACCAGAACCTCAACTATTATGGCCGATGCCTCTACCAATTGGGCTATCGTAGACACCACGGACAGCCAAGCTGTCTCAAGGTGTCTTAAAGCATCGCCACCTAAAAAACATAGCCTGGTCACTGCGTCAACCCTAGTTTGATGACGCAGTCCGCAGGCAGTGAGAAGGCTTTGTTTTTTAGGTGGCGTTGCTTAAAGACAACCAAGTTGTCACGGTTGAAAGCCCAATGGGAGACAGGAACCTGGCCCGCAGATCGAGAATTTCTCCACTCCAAACCATCAGAAAGTTGATGAATAATTATTATTTACTTGTGAGTTCATCAACTTTCTGTTGGTTTGGAGTGGAGAAATTCTCGATCTGCGGGCCAGGTTCCTGTCTCCCATTGGGCTTTCAACCGTGACAACTTGGTTGTCTTTAAGACACCTTGAGACAGCTTGGCTGTCTGTGGTGTCTGCGATAGCCCAATTGGTAGAGGCATCGGCCATGATAGTCGTGGTTCCTGGTTCGAATCCGGGTCGCAGAATTTTTCCTTCCATTTTTCAATTATATAATCTAAATCAAATAATATAAATTCCTTTCAGTTGATAATTGAATACCAACGGTCAATCTTCCATACTTCCAGTTTTCATAATTAATAAAATAAACACATGTTTGGATAAATTATTCCAATTATTACAATATGTCACAAATGAATATAACATAAAATTAATCGATCTTGGCGAAGACCAATCGGTGTGCCATTGTTTGAGCAACTGACACAGCAAATGAACAGTGGGGCCAGTAGGCGTGTCAGCACCAAGACAGCGCAACGATCGCCGAAAACGCCTCCAATTGGCAATGGACTATCACCATTGGACCTCGGTCGAGTGGCAAAGGGTTGCTTTCTCTGACGAGTCGCTGTTTCTGGTGAACAGAGTGGACGGACGATGGAGAATTCGCCGGGAAGCATCTTAAGAACAGGCATCCCGAGACCATCGTTGGCAGATGACAGGCTGATGGGGGAGGTGTGACTGTTTGGAGGAGGTTTTCGTGGTATGGTCTGAGTTCACTGATATCGCTGGAGGGTAGACTGAATGCTGTTCGTTATCTGAAGATCGTCGCAGACCAGGTACACCCCTTCATGTCGACAGTGTTCAGTGTTTCCTCAGGGTTATGACACCTTTCAACAGGACAATGCTCCCTGCCATATTGCCAAAATTGTCCACGACTGGTTCGAGGAGCATGAGGATGAATTCAAGCTACTCCCATGGCCACCAAACTCCCCGGACCTCAACCCCACTGAACATTTGTGGGACCATTTCGATCGCCATGTCCGCAAGCTGAATAACGGGATGCACTGATCGCCAAATGGTCCCAGATACCTGCAACCATTTTCCGAGGACTTATTGACTCTCTGCCACATCAACTAGCTGCTGTGCTTGCCGCCAAAGGCGGATATTCCGGATACTATCAGGTGGTCATATTAATGTGTCCTGACCCTGTATATCTTCCCATTGAAAATTGGTAGGTAGGAAAACAGAGGTACCATATGTGCACGTGCCAATGAACCGATTTAGATAACATTTGTGTTTGGTTCGAGCCATGAACCATATTCATCGACTGACGAAAACAGATTTTGAATATCTTTCATAGTCTCGGAGGAGTTAGAGTTACGGACGGACGGACAGACAGACAGACACGTTTCCCCACACTGATAGCATAAAGCAACTTTCGGTGCTTAATAATAAATTTTATCAATTGCTCTTTAAAATAGTGTAAAATCCCGTTCAGTAATCATGATCATACTACAAACGTTCCAGATGAAAGCGTTTATGTTAAATCGTTGTGATCACGCTGCAAAATTCTGATAAAGGAAGGTTTTTAATTTTTATCGATGGATGGCCATACAATCGATAAGTCCTTTACTGCCGATCCAATCGTCTCATAATTATCATAATTAACTTTGATTCTTTCTTGTCGTTCATAATAGATGTTCTTGAACAAATAGAATTTTTTCTATCCTTTTTTTCAGGGAATGGCGGTGAAATTATGTCATTTAACTAGCAAATATTTAGCGAAGCGGTGGTTTTCCGCCATTAAGAAAAGCCTGGGAGCTGATCAGCCATGAACATTGTCTACTATCTAAAGACAATGGGTGCGTTCGGAGAACAGCCACTGGTGAATTTCTCGAGAATCAGAGAATTCTCCGAGAAACACGAGAGAATTCGAGAATTTACATACGTCTCGAACGCCTCAGCGAATTCTCAATGATTCGACCAGTAATCCAATACGGAGAATGTGAGCTCGCTGATCGCTTCTTTTGGAATATTATTTTCTCAAAATCATATTAACTGTCAGTTAAATGAGCAAATATGGGACACCCACAGTGAGGAAGAGGAAGAAGACAATACTCTATATTTTAGAGTGAAATGAAAATTCTTTCATTACAAATTCGTTTCAAATTATTAATGAGAAATAAAATAAAATGAAATTAAAAAGGTAGAATAATGAAACACTTATCATGCGAAACTAAAATGGAAAAAATTTATTTAGCAAAATGAAGGTAAATTATGAGCATATCGCATTCATAAAAAAGCTTATATTAATTTATTTTATCTAAATAAAGTATATTTTTTAATAATTTACTGAAGCGCCGCCATATTGGGATTGGCAAGAAACAGCTGATCGCACGAGGCAATGCATGTTAATCAATCGATTTGGTTTGGTTGTTTGGTATTAACGTCCTTTTCAACTTCTATGGTCATTTCAGGACAGGGTTATAGAGGCGGCAAATTTTGCCTTGCAAGGGTTCTTTAACGTGCAGCCGGCAAACGACTACACAGGACCAACATCTTTACTTCCCTTCTGAAGGAAATGCGTGATCTCGGGATTTTCTCCCTGAAAAAATCCTCGTCGTCCTCGGCCGGAATCGAACCCGCGTTCTCGGGCATCAGAGGCGATAACGCAACCACTGAGCTACCGAGACCGATGTGAAACAATAAATTAATAAATTGATTATTTTATTGAACTGAAAATTATTTCTTCCTTTTCTTTTAATTTAAAATTTTAAAATATTTGTCTTTTAATAATTCGTTAGGCATTGAATCAGTTATTTGGAGTTATTAAAAATATAAGTTATCGTTAGTTAATGCAATAATTTTTTTTTAAAAAAATCAGAAAACAGGTTATGCTTACTAGTACTTCCAGAAATCATCTACACAAACAGCTGAAATTACATTGAGAATATATGCCGCCTTAGGTTTTTGCCAATCGTAACATGGCGACTGCTGCACTTCCGCTGGCACCAGTAGCGCTCAGCGAAATGAATAGGGTACTGCCAGTCTCTTTCTTTCATTTGTGTCTGGTCGTCGCCATCACTTTTTCCACTAGTTTTTGGCGACGACCAATCAAGAAAAGTAGAAAGAAACGTCGAGAAAAGTAGAAAGAAAGCGAGGAGAAAGTGAATTCTTGGTGGTTTCTCGAACGACAAAGTGGAAATAGTGGACAAAATGGCTATTCTCCGAACGCAACCAATGGCCATGAACGAAAACAACATCAACATCAACTGGCAATAGTTTAAATTTTCAAATTTGAAAAAGCCTTAAATGTTAACACCTAAGCAAAAAGCTGGAATTTGCTTATAAGTAGACTAGAAGCGAACCCACCCGGTTGTATAATCGGGAAATAACCCATTGTTAGATTTTTTTTTTCTTGACGGCTTGGTGGCCGTGAGCGTTAAGGCGCAGGTCTCGCCGCTCTCGAAACCAGCGAGTCGCGGGTTCGAATCCCGCCGAGGGCATGGATATTTGTGTTTGTCTCTTTTCATTATCATCAATGCAGACAGGAGAGAGGCCCCTACTGCATAATAGACTTGCCTCATGAACACTCGTTCACTATGATTGAGTCATGAAGTTCAGTAAACGAACTAACGACTAAGAAGAGATTTTTTCTTTGTTGCGACATACAGTAGTCCCGAAGCCGACGCGATCTATACAAAGCCATGGCACTACGTCACTTGGCATTGTTGAAATCCCATCGGTTTTCGTGACATATTTTAATTAGGAATTTTGTATTCTAGATAACTAAGTAAATAGAGTAGAATAAAATGTATTAATGCCAAACATGGGTCATTACTTTTTTAATAAATCATTTTACTTTAAATTTTAAATATCCTTATTTTGTACTTAAATTTATTCTTGCAAGACGTCACAAAATCCATCTGTTTGCATAATGTCACAAAATCAGTGCCACGGCTTGATTATATCGCGTCGGCTTCGGTAGTCCACCGTCGCTGATTTTATATATATGATTGTTAAGATGAACAATGGGCAACGAAGACAAACCCGATATAATGTACAGTCATGGACAAAAGAAACGCTTCCTCTCGCTGTGCTGCTATATTTTTAAATGAGCGTTTACTACTTTTGCCACTAGGGGTCTGATGTCGATTAGCATGTCAGTTTTTCTGCTGTATTTTGATTATAAAGAAAGTACGGACAATTCATTGTTATCGGCAGCCATTTTGACTCCTATTTCATATAATGTTTGGTCGTGTTTTGCAGCGAATTCAAACTTCAGAGGTACATTTCTCGCTAACTTTTATCAAAAAGGAAGTGTTCAATCTGCAAGTTTGAATTTATCGCAAAACAAGAAACAATCATCCTAAAAATTAGGAATTAAATAGGAGTCAAAATGGCTGCCTGCAACAATGATTGTCCATACTTTCTTTATACAGTACTTTTATTACAAGTGCACCACATTGCAATCTAATGATAAAATTTTGATTTAATATTTCTTCTCAATTGATTTTTGGATAATGATTGTGAAATTTATTGCTTTGTTATTGTTAACTTTAAAATGTTTTACCCCAACTGTTTAGAAAAATAGTCAGTACGGAAGAAAATAAGATGGCATAATTTTATTGGTTAAAAATTTAGATAATTTTCTGACTGAACTAAACGATATCAGACACTTGGTGTCAAAAGAAGTAAACGCTCATTTAAAATATAGCAGCATCGAGTGAGGGAGCGGTTTTTTTTGTCCATGACTGTACAATTGTTTTTAAAAAGAAGAAAGCGTCATAGCAACTGTGCTGATAAGTATTTTTTATAGAGTTGATAACATGATTTTGAGTGGACCTAAGATGGCCTACTACCGGACGTGATGTCTTGAAGAGTTTAATGAATCGCAGGTAAAAGAAAACGTCTTTTGCCAATTAGTATGTGAACCACAAAAATTTTTAATGCAGTTGGGAAATAGTATCAAACCACAGAATAATATGAAAAAGTTTAACCCCATGTTGGAATGCTTCGAAGCGATGCACGGCCTTGTTTCGAAAGGTCCACACAGCCAACTGGTGAATTTTGTTTGCAAAGGCATTGATTCCTCAGCACATTCTGATAAGGTTATTCAATTTTGGCCATAGCGCTATTATTAAAATATTCCAGTTTGTTTGTTTTGTTGTTTTGCTCTAGTAACATTACATGGAACCCAGAAGGGCATTTCAGAACAATTTTGATGATCAATAAATAGGGATCCCACCCCTTGAAGACGATGCTGGAGGGACGTCAGTTGCTATTCTGTTTCTGAAGCCTTGGAATGCTAAAAGATAGCCTTCTTCACTGCACAGATGTTTCAATCTGCAGCGAGGATGCAGAGTATAAACAATTGGATTTTGGATGACGTGAGCCTCATCGTGAGGTGTCCTAACTAACCCTAATAACTGCCCCAATTTTGCTTCCCCCTTCTTTATGTTGTGCATTACCCTTGACTCGGTCTCCCGTCCCCCTCTTTCATTCTTCCAAATGTGTTCAATTGATGCGATGGTGTGAGTTCGGTTCTCAATCTCCGTTCCTTCCTTATTGAGTAAACTTACCCGGTACCTTTACCAGAAAAAAAGGAAAGGGTTGGAAGGGGTTAGAAGTCTAACATGCAAATGAAATGAGTTTTGACGCTGTTATCGCAGCAACAACTAAGACTTACCTGTCGGATAATTTCGAAGACCCGCCAAGATTTTTTTATACCTGTAAAAATATACAAGCATTATAAACTTTATAATAAATTTAAAAAATGCTAACTCCATTTTAATTCAAAGTAATAGAAAAGAAAATGAAACGAAGGTCTTCTTCAATATTTGTATTTCTCCACATCGGGTGACTTTTTAAACTGTTTTTAATATTTATTTTATTTCTATTTCTTTGAATTAAAATGGAGTTATCAATTTTTAAGTTAATTATACATTGTTCAACTCCTACTCTTATATAATTATTATAAACTTTAAACTGATTTTAAGAATAAATTAATGAGAATAAATAAAGTGAAATAAAAACATTTAAGCTATAGATTCCGTATACGCACCTGTCCATGTGGAAACCAGAGCCTGGATGTGAAAACTTCCTAAGATTTTGGCAAGAAATTTTATTATGCTAAAGCAATTAGACCTATTTTTTAAAATTTTTTTCTGACTATAAATGACGGCAAGCGGTAATGCTCAAAAATGTCTAGATTAATAAACTAACAGAGAAGACTGAAGAATGTACTATAACGCCGTAATGAAAATACAGTAAACTCCCGTTACAACGTACCTCACATTAACGTACATTTCAGAATAACGTAATAATTTTGCATCCCCTTGGTTAAATTATCCTTTCAGTACAACGTACATCGTTCACATGTCTTGCAGCCCATGCTTAAGTTGCAACTGGGCCAATGGGCTAATTAAGCTGAGTTCACATTTCATTGGTTGGTCAGTGTAGCATATAGAAACCCGGAAATTTTTAAAAAAAATTAATGTAATACTACATATTGTTTATGCCATAGTGTATTTGTATTGAATAAAATAAAATGCATTCATGTATTCTTATGTTTTTCTATGAATATATGCATTGTTCATAAGCCTCTCCCCTCCTCCCCCCCCAGTTTCAGAATAACGTACACCTCAGAATAACGTCCAAATTTCCAGGTCCCTTGAAGTATCTTGTAACGGGGTTTTACTGTAGCAAAGCTTTTCAAGTTCAATAAACCCAAGACAGGTTATCTACACGACTTGAAGGGGAAAGAATAAAGTTACGCCGAAACGCAATGTAAAATTCAACCTTTGCTCAGACGTTTTGTTTACCTTCTGATTTTGATGAATGATAGTTGAATTTGGTTAAGTCATTGAGTTAGAACTCTTTAGTATAGCAAATTAAATAATTGATTTTGGATTATATATGAAAATACCTTACCATTTGTTGTCATCGTACAACATACCTGCTAGCACTTTACCAAAAAGGCAAAGTTGTATTTCCTGTCATATTTTATATAGTATAGTGAATAAGTAAAAGCCCCGA
>JAHWFO010039020.1:38438-49133 GCA_023313115.1 Rhysida immarginata
CGGCAAGTTTTCCATCATCAATTAAATCATTACAAAAAATATTCGTTGCTATTGCAAATCAACCAGTTTATTATCACTATTCTGATCAGTTGTGCTGCATCACAATTTAAAAGCTTTGTTGAATGTCTTCCAAGTAAATACCACTTTAAACGATATTTGAAATTTTAAGGCAGAAGGATGGTCATTTCTTGCTCCCATACTGCGTACAATTGAGAAAAAATTTTCTAATACATCTTGATTCAGTCTAACTGTCAAGGTATATTTCAAATCGTATTCCTTTAAATAGGTAAATAAATTAAGCAAAGACATTTGTTAAAATAATACCTTTCAGAAAAGGCAATAACGAGTCTCTTTTAACCAACCCATATTGTTAAAATTAAATTGCTCATTTCATCCAAAAGATTTCTTTGTGCTTCTAAATTCATCCCAAAACCATTGGCTGTGTCGTATTTTCCATAATTTGTGTAAGAATTTAACATATCATTTATTACACTGCACACACACCGGCATTATTTAGCTTTGCGAGAAGTATTGTATCAGCCTCGCGAGCAGAGTTTATACTGATCTCTCGGGTCTAGTGGCTACAGCTAGATATCCAAAGCTTCCAATCAATTCTTGATAATACGATGGATCTATTTTTCCAGAATTTTCAAATTCATCCAAGTTTTGTCCCACGGTTCCAGGAGTTTTAACTGGTTTACTTTTTATCATTCCAAATTGGGGACAGCCGTAGCCCAGTTGTCTCGCCTTGCTCAATGCAATGGTAGAGTTAAGAAACCTTGGGCGCGGCTAATCACAGCTTGGGTGACCACCTGGAAATTTCCATCTCGCCCCGTGCTTCGGAGGGCACGTAAAGCCGTCGGTCCCGGCTGCTGTGACCATCATACAACGGTCGTTAAGATATAGGGATGGCGCAAAACTCCCTCGAAGGAGTAAGTGCCACAGATTATCCAAATAAGATAAGATCATTTAAAATTTCATTGATATAATCAGTTTGAACAATAGAGTAGCCCCAATTATGGTGCTTTATATTTATTCCAAAGAACTTATTGCCACCCGCAGTCATTTTTATTTTTTGCTGTTTAAGCCTATCAATCTATTGATCTATTTCATTTGATGAGGTACTAAAGTACTACACAATCAGCCACATACACTCCTATATAAATTCGTTGACGGTTGATCTCCCCATAATGTACACATAGATCCGTCTTTGTAGGTCTGATTCCAATCGATTCCAAGTCAGTTTTGAACTTTAGGAACCAATGTCTACCTGCATCTGGTAATCCGTATAAGCTGCCTGTGACTTTTAGTACCGTATCTTGCTTGACGTCTAAAATGTTGGGCGGTAACATGTATACATCTCTGTTCAACTTCGCATGGAGGTATGCTCTTTCAACATCGAAATATTTGATTTGATAATTGTATATTGAAGCTAGTGCGAGTAAAGTTCTAAGTGATTCAAGTCTCATTACTGGACTCGCAGATTCCTTGTAATTTATTCCGCACCTTTGTCGTGAGCCATCCGCTACCAGTCTCGTTTTATATATAGGTTTACCATCTTTTTCCTTGATAGAAAAAATTCATTTGCTATTTATGACTTTCATGTCATCTTCTTTCTTAAACTCTTCCCAGACTTCATGCTGATTAAGAGAATTTAGTTCCTTTTCCATTGCCTTTTTCCAATTGTCTGCTTCCTTGGAATCTATAGCCTCTTTATAGCTTCTTGGAATTAATTCCGTGACTGCACTTGCACTATATTTTGGATTTTCCTTCCATTCTCTCGAAGACCTTCGTACTCCTATTTCAATCACCAATTGCTCGTATTCTTCTCTTTCTTTCTTTCGTCTTTCTTCTATAACTTGTTTCGATGAACCCTTCCTTCCTCTCTTTTTTCCATGCTTCCTACCTCTCTATCGTCTTTGATTTCTTGACCATTATTATGATCTTCTACACCTTCTTCAAGATCAGTTTTAACGTCGATTGAATCCTTCATATGATTATCGACAATCGACAATCGAACAGTGAAGTGTACATTTGTTAGGATGGGACGAAAGCAGCGCTTTCACAAAGCTCATCCAACCAGAATAAACTCCAAATGAAATACACTGAGTTAGTCAAGAAGCCTAACCAACCCAAGCGGTCTTCCATATTATACAAAAAAGAAAATAAGATTAACGATTGTCAGAAATGAAAACGAAAAGGCTGAGGACGATCAGGACGATCAAAACGGACTAGCTCTTCAAGGTATCACTCTACTTTCATATGATTATTCACATCTTCATTACTATGTACAGTCATGGACAAAAAAAAAACGCTCCCTCACTCTGTGCTGCTATATTTTTAAATGAGCGTTTAAAATAGGATGGTATGATTTTATTGGTTAAAAATTTAGATAATTTTCTGACTGAATAAACGATATCAGACACGTAGTGGCAAAGTAGTAAACGCTCATTTCAAAATATAGCAGCACAGAGTGAGGGAGCGTTTTTTTTGTCCATGACCGTACATTATTGTCTTTTTCCATTGTCTTTAAGTCATTACGATAACAATCACCAGTTGTTTTTTACTCTCTCCCTGTTGTTAGCTCATCATTTTCCATTTCATTCTCGTTAAACGAAAACATTTCATCAACATTTATATATTCTTTTTCGTTCAATTTATCTAATTCTCTCACATATCCTCTTTTGTCTTCGATAAATATCACATCACGTGATTCAATTATCTTTCGCTAGACTTGATCATATGACCTATATGCTCTTCTCTTTCTAGAATATCCAACAAATATGGCGGGTATGCTATGTTCATCCAATTTCTTTACGTTATCCTTAAGAATCTTGTAATATGCAAACACCCAAATATTCGCTGATACTTCATACAGGGCTTATTCCCATACCATATTTCTGATGGTGTTTTATTCCTTACTTTTGTAGCAGTTATATTATGCAAATATGATGCTGTTGCTACTGCCTCAGCCCAAAAAGATAATGGCAGTTCACCATCTTTTAACAGACTTCTTGTTATAGTCACAATAATCCTGTTACCTTTTTCTGCTATTCCGTTTGATTGGGGGGAATATGGAGTAGTCAATTCATGTTTAATCCCTTTCGTCAAAAGGTAGTGTCTCAAATTTTCGTTGCAAAATTCTCCTCCATTATCCGTTCTAATAGATTTCAATT
This sequence comes from Rhysida immarginata, assembly GCA_023313115.1. Classification (NCBI taxonomy): domain Eukaryota; kingdom Metazoa; phylum Arthropoda; class Chilopoda; order Scolopendromorpha; family Scolopendridae; genus Rhysida; species Rhysida immarginata. The sequence goes on from JAHWFO010039020.1 coordinate 41,615, forward strand.
TCCTTTCTGTTTCATTTTCTCACAGTTCTATAACCTCTTTTAATTTTTCAGTGGTTTCATCTTTGGATTTCAGGAACTCGACGAAGATCCGTCGACTATACTCATCAATTATTATCATGAAATACTTGCTTCCTCCTATTGACGATACTTGTAATGGGCCACATAAGTCTACAACATATATTCGTTCTAATATTCCCGAACTGCTATCTTTATCACACGTCTTGAATGGTTTCCTAACCTGCTTAGTAACTATGCATATTTCACAATTTTCAATTTTCCCACATAATTTTGTCAAGCCCTTGGTTAAGTTTTTATTGACTAATTGTTTAAGGTATTAATATGTCCCAACCTTCAATGCCATATCTGGAGGTCAACACAGTTTTACACCGTTCCTCATACTTTGAATTATTAATTAGCATATCTATCATGAACGCATTTCTTTTTATAAACCTGATGCTACCATTTGGCGGTTGTTTGGTTGATTATGATTACTCCATTTTCATCAAAGATAACTTTATTTTCTTTCAATACCAGCTGTGATACCGACAATAGGTTTTCTCTTAGGTCGGGTACCACTAAAACGTCGTCCATTTTAATTGGTTTTCTTGTATTACATTTTGTTTCAGTAAATCCCTTTAGTGATCCTCTCTCCTTTGATTCAATTTGTCGACTTTCTTCAGCGGTTGTTATTGATATAAATTCTGGAACAGCATTAATCAATTTACAATCATCATTTATCATATGAGAAGAACTTGCTGAATCCACTATCCATGTTACCTTGGATAATCTTTCATTCATATTTTCTTCAACCCGAATAAGGGTATTTGCACAAAATGCATTTTCTCGCATAAAGTTGATAGTTTCTTCTCTTTTTTATTATTATACTTTTTGTGATTCTCAGATGCGTTTGAGTAACTATTTAATGTCTTATTATTCCCCATCTTTTCTGAATCACTAGTCTTAAAATGTCGAAATGATCTTTCCTTAAACAATCTATTTCTACGAGATTTATGTCCGATTTTTCCACAAGAGAAGCATTTAATTTTCTTTTTATATTCGTATGCATTAAACGCTTTTGTTTCGTCTGATTGGAGTATATATTTTTCCTAAAAATGAATTAAAGCATCTCTGGCCATTTCAAAATTTACATCTGATATGGAGTAGAGTGAAGTAACCACCTGAGCATATTTTCTCGGTAAACCTTCTATTATATAACTTATTAACTCTTGGTCTTCAACACGTTCACCACACTCATTTAACTCATTAACTAGTTTCTGGCATCTCAGCAAATAACCATCTATTGTTTCATCGCTTAACTTGCTAAGCCGTGCAATCTCTCTCCTAAGTTTGTTTTTTTCTGGAATTCCAAACCTGCATATCTTTTCTTTAAACATTCCTATATATCCTTTGCTCGATTTTTTCCCTTAATGGCTAAGGCTTGATCTGGAGAGATTGAAAGAATAACGGCTGCATAGACCTCATCATTTTCCATCGACCAGAGTTCCCATTTTTTCAATTCTGCTTCGTCTTTAGAATCTTTGTCTGGCTCACCTTCCTCCAGTATGTGATATAAATGTTTACCTTTGAATAATGATGACAATCTCAAACTCCAGATTGAATAATTTTGCGTATTTAGCGTCTCTATTCTGCTTAAGCCTTATGTATCTATTTTCATATATAGATGTGGATCCTTATATTTATTTTCTAATTACAGATAGATCTTGGCGATTTTCTTCTAAAAAATCCAACTCACCAAAAAGAAAAAATTTCTCTATTTCTCTTGATAACCACGCCTTACTACCATTTGTTGTGGATCGCTCTTTCAATGTGGATGGTGACTAAAAATATACTAAGTTAGCAAAACTCATGGGATAGCAAGCACATTGATTGATGGGCATGGCTCACGAATTCACAGGGGTAACGGATTCTGGGAATGGACCATTAGACGTTGTGGGAAGAGCTTGGATAAGTGATTAATCAGAAATGGCACGTCGTCGCGAGTTGACGTCTTTTGAACGGGGTATGATAGTAGGTGCCCGACGCAGGGGATGTTCCATTTCGGCAGTGGTGCAGGAATTTGGCTTTCCCCGCTCAACTGTCTCCAGGGTGTATCGGGAATGGCTGGATGAAGGCATCACAGTCCACAACAGGCACCATACCGGGCGTCCAGCTGCCCTGAATGATCGTGACCGGCGACACCTGGGACGAATGATTCAGAGAGACAGGAGCGCAACAGTGCAGCAAATCACAGACCAGTTCACTCGTCTCACCAGAAACGTCTCTCGGTGGACAATCCGTCGGAATCTGCATGCACTCGGGTTTGGCAGCCGTAGCCCTACACGGGTGCCGATGCTTACCCAGCGTCATCGGACGCTCCGGCGTGCATTTGCCACCAACCATCTTGGCTGGACTCTGCAACAGTGGCGTAACGTCATATGGTCAGATGAGTCACGATATCAACTGTACCACGCTGATGGGAGGCACCGTGTGTGGCGCAGACCTCACGAAACGATGGATCCCGCATGCCAACAGGTGGTGGTGCAGGATGGTAGGGCGTCAGTGATGGTCTGGGGTGCATTTTCCTGGTTTGGAATGGGCCCTCTGGTTATCCTGGACCAAACGTTGAATGGTCCACGGTATCGTCAACTCATCAGAGACCATCTGCACCCGTTTTTGACATTTCAACACCCTGACGACGTATCAGTCTTTCAAGATGACAATGATCCACCACATCGCTTCAATGTCGTCCGCGAATGGTTCGAGGAGCATGCAGGAGAGGTCCAACGACTGAGCTGGCCAGCCCGGAGCCCTGACATGAATCCCATCGAGCATATCTGGGATGCTGTTGAAGTCAGGCTCCGGGCACTGGATCATCCGCCCACGAACGGGCAGCAACTATCTTCGGCTCTGCAGACTATCTGGTGTCAACTGCCTCCAGAAGTGTACCAGGGACTTGCAGACTCACTACCATGCCGTATTGCTGCACTCCACAGGGCCAGAGGTGGCCCGACCAGATATTAAGTAACTATCCCATGAGTTTTGTTAACTCAGTGTACTTGCAACAAGCAGAAAAGCTGGAAGATATGTAATTAATTCAATAAGAGTCAAAACACTATAAACAAGAATACTATTGAGTTACTTTCCTGTTAACATAACACAAGGCCTTCCAAGAGCTCCTTGCTTTCATTAGAACACAACTTATAATGCTTCTATTTTTAACAACAATGGGGGGGGGGGGGGCAACACTTAAAAACTCTTACATAAATAACGCCATCTCTTGACACTACAAAACTTATTACGATAAAACTTAACAATATAAACTTAACAATACTGCTATAACGAACTATCCCAACCACGATCTATAGATATTCATGATCATCGAGCTTCGGCTATTTTCCATTGTTTCGAGAAGCTAAGGAAAACAGATCGCGCCAGGTGCCGCATAGATCGCACCAGGGCCGACCGTGACCTGCGATAGAGGTTTTTCATTGACACTGAAAATGAAAGTAAAGTTTCTGTCTGTCGATAGGGCGGCGCTGCAGGCGTTTTTGCGCCGCTTGTACATGCAGCGCCACTATTCAATAGAGTTCCCGCCCTATTGGGAGCTAGAAACTTTAGCTTCATTTTAGCAATGGAGCTCGGTGACCATGAATATCTATAGACCGTGATCCCAACACAAGAGTCCATTTCTTAATGACAATACTTTTAGTTTTTGACTACGTTTGATGTTCAAGTATACGAATTCGACGTAAAAAGCAGTACATCATCTGCATATGCAAGCATCCTGATGTCGATAGATACAGTTGGTAATTCGCACCCTCGAACATATGGGTGGCGATTCAGATGTTGCAGTAATGGTTCCAAAAAATATACAGTAAGGAGGGACAGAGGACACCCCTGCCTGACACTCTTCAAAAGTTCGAAGAAAGATGATATGGAACCAGTAATCGCCACATATGATTCAGTGTGGAGATAATCGCAGCAAAATGCCCATAGATGAAGTTAATGAAATATTTGAAAAAGAAAATTGTGATTCACTTTATCAAAGACATTTTGCGAACATGAGCTTTCTCCATAAAACACAGAATGGTGATAAGGTTGTCGGACACCCAGCGAGATGGAATTGAGCATGATTCCCTTATTCGAAGTACTCGTCAACGAATAACTTAAGCCACTGTTAGAAAACCCCAGTGAAGAACTTATGGTCTGTATTGAGCCAAGTATCCACAGGGTCACAAGTTTTAGATCTGGAACCTTGGGGAGTAAGATGATATTCCCCATGGTAAAGCCCAGTGTAAAGGAGGAAACATCAATAATTATTGACAAGGAGAGGGCCCCAACGAACAATCGAGTTTTTATTTGCCCTTTGGTAGGATGGAAGTCTGATATGTCCTTTTCGTAAAACCAATTTCAGAGCCTCCAACTTGGCCTTATTTGCGAGAAAATCCCTTTTAAAGTCTGTGTTATATAACTAGTGTAAACTGTACCTTAGCAATCATCATAACAGCGGCAGCTGAACAGGTAACGTCATGGCGTACGAACCGTAAAATCTCGAGTTTGAATCCACCCGTTTTAGGCTTTGTTTTTTTTTCTTTCAATGTTTTGTAACTGTGCTACCATCCACTTTTTAATATATTTTTCTGTTTTAATATGCTGTTATAATGAAAAAAATATTTTTAACAAGTAAGAACAATAAGGAACACATTTTCAACTAATTATGATAATAATATCTGTTATAAAAGTGTAAATAATTCATAAACATATATCGATTTTAAAGAAAAAACAAATTTTTTAGTGTTTAGTTTTTCATTTCATCTTATGTTCAGGTTTTGATGTCTTTGCTTCTTGCCCATATTGGGCGCTATAATAAAATAACATAAAATAATCGTTTTAACAAATAATTTCGAAGTTGTAGAATATTTACAGTTAGACTTGTCGAATACGTGCTGGATGGTATTCTTCAAAAAAAAACATTTGAAACACAAGTGTGTGCGACACCAAGAACACTGGATGAATGCAAGACTAATCTTGTAGTTGCAGTTTTCCTTTTTCATGCATTCCAGAAAAGAAATTTGATTTACATTCAAAAAACCGAAACAACTGACAGAAATAATCGAAAGAACTGTCAGTCTTTAAAAGCACGGTAATAAAAATTAAAACAAAAAAAATTCAACGCGTGGACTCGAACCCACGATCTCGTGATTCGTACTCTTGAACGATAACTACTTGGCTGCTCGCCATTGTGATAATACATCTACAGTTGTCGAGATGCAGTTTACACTAGTAATATAAGACAGACTTCAAAAGGGATTTTCTCGAAAATAGGGCTGCGCACTTGGTTTTACGAAAAGGGCATATCAGACTACCATCCTACTAAAGGGCATCAGAAAACTCGATTGTTCGTTGGGGCCCTCTCCTTGTGAGTTAAAAACTTGCACCAGGAAAGGCCCAAGAAATTTCTCTGTCTAGTTGAAGTAAGAATATGGGATGCCATCCAAGTCAGACTGGACTGGTGATGGCCATCTGCTGAAAGTTCATGACTTCATCTTCAGTAACGGAACAGATGATAAAAAGGTCAATATCCTTGGATAAAAGGTCTCAATGCCTCTATCCACTGCTTCCTGTATCTGATGGAACAATTGGGTGGCTGTAGAATAATGAAAAATGGGAGTGGAAAGCTGACAAGATGACATCAGAATCCACTTCCCCACCTTCTCCATAACGACTAAGTTTGACGTATGCGAATGCTGGCTATGACATATTTCTGACATCAGCAGCACCAGACAGTTTGGCCCGCAGTGCTGTGGCAGCTGCCTTATGGTACATTAGAGCACTGATGTCTTTCCTCACCTGACAAACCTCGGCAGCATACTCGTCTTCAGGAATGGAACAGTGGAAGAGTCGGTTTATCTCTTGAGGTGCGAGAAGATGGTATCGACGGCATCTAGGAGCATCCATGCCAATCTTCTGAAGTTTTGCTTCCGTTTGATTTTTGCTTTAAGCGCTAACCATGAAACAAGCTTAGGAGGCAAATTGTGGAGATGTTTTTCCAGAAACTTAACAAACAGACTCTTGTATTCCACGTTGTCAAGCAAGAAACGTTCAAAAACCAGTTTCAATATGAAGCAGTCCGTATAGCAGATGCTGAAAACGGAGCATTCCATAACCACATGATAACGCTATGGTCGGAGAATGAACATGGAATAACCTCCATTAAACCAGGTACGCCAGCAAATGCATTATCGACAAGTCCAATCTTGATGACACACTGGGCCCTTGATGGAAAGTAAAACAATGCTGAATACTTTATCCATAAATTAAATATTGCATTTTGCTGGCACAAGCAATGGACATTTCCAGACGAAAAGATATTGTTATAATCTGGATGGAATTAAAGTCACCAGCAATCACTATAGGCAGACATGTAAAAAGAAAACAGTCAATTTCATTAAAGAATGTTTGTTTCTCTGCTGAAGCACATGGAGGATACACAATAAGCAATTAGAAATTAATACAAGATGTTGAAATGTCTAACGAAATCACACAGTACTCGCAGTCAAACAAAGTTCGACACCTGAATGAAAGAGTTAAAAAGCATGGTAGCAACCCGTTGACCAAACGGTTACGTAGAGTTAATAAAAATTATCCACAGGAGTATTGACTGCAAAGACTGGTTAGATTGAAGCAAGCTTCACTTCTTGCAATAATGCAATGTCTGGCCTGTACAGAGTAATAATCGACAATAAAACCGATTGCTTAAAAGACGAACCAAGGGAACGTGTGTTCAGAGAGAACACTTTCATTGTGGATTGCTAAGGTTAATGCCATTAGGGGTGAGGGAACCTACAGGCCATCAGCATTTAAATTCTTCGTAGTAACTTTTTCCCGTAAACCAGTACATCAAGACGCTCATTATCCTTCTGGGTCCCTGGCGTTGGGATTAATTTCCTCGCAAACCTAACTAAGGACATTTTCTCATATCATCTATTATTATTCTAATCATTCACGAGCGGGTCCCTGGCGTAGAATTAATTTTCTCGCAAACATGACTTGTTCATTTTTTTTTCTTAGAGCTAGGTGCGTCCTTCTTAGGACGGCTTCTTTAGCACACACTTAGCTGTGAGGTTACTCCCCCCCCCCTGGTTCTATACATTTATATATGATGTCCAAATTAACAAGATAAGAGCATTAACGTGAATGATTTTCAACTAATGTATAAACAAATTGGCAGTGTATGCAATTTGTTAAACGAACTGGGCAAGAAAATGCCACTGATGAGTGGAATACTTACGAATAAACACTGACAGTATGGCTGATCGATGCTATTCTATTACTAATCGAGGTAAACTTCGTTGCGTAATATGGAACGCCAAGGGGGTCCCCGGAGGCGTTTTGAGTTTTACAACTTCCTAACCCAATGGGATATAGACATAGCATTTCTATGTGAGACAAACTTAAGGCCAGACCTACAGTAAAGTCCCCGTCAGGAGGGTCAGCGATTATTATTAAGAAAGGCATT
>JAHWFO010039020.1:56653-81843 GCA_023313115.1 Rhysida immarginata
TTCCCATTGATTAGGTGGAATGGAAATAACGACTATTGGACAAGTTAAACAGTGGGCCAATAAAATAAGAGGAGATAGTTGTCAATATACGGGAAAAATTAATAATAATAATAATAATAATAATAATAATAATAATAATAATTGAATTGAATTGTAACAACAACAGGGAACAACCAACCAGATAAACCGGAGGGTTAAGACCCATGTTGTCCCCCAACAGGCGACTGCCCAAAAACGGGGTTAATGAAGAAATACAAATAACTAATAAATAAGTAAGTAACAAAAAAAAATAAGTAAGTAACAAAAAAAAATAATAATAATTTAATCAAATTAAGACAAAAACTCAAACTATTTAAAAAGTTGAAGACAGGGGTCGTTAAAAATATCAACATTATTATTGTTAGGTAAACCACTGTTAAACATTCTAACCAATTTAAAGGCCGGATCAATGGCGGAAATGTTTGTACGCCATCGAATCGTTTGCAAATGAATGTTAGTGTCCCTATGATGCCTAGGAATACGAACTCCTATAGTTTCCAGGATGCTCGGTACCCAGAGGCGTCCTTTAAAAATGCGTTTAGTAATATTAATAAAAAGTTTATAACTAATGTTATAAATATTAAAAGTATAAATTAAATCAGCCAGATGGCTGAAATCGTTACATTTTCTACAGATAAAATTTAAAAAAGAAGTAATTTTTACAGCTAAAAAATTGAAATTTTGTGTGGTACCCGAATACCATATCCAAACAGCGTATAAGATCTTGGGTAGCACAACAGTTTTAAGGAGTAAAATAAAGGTAGAAAGATTAGTAAAGAAAGCTGACAGTCTTTTCAGAATACCAATTCTACGACATGTTTCGGCAATTAAATATTCGACATGAGAATTAAATGAAAGACTCTCGTGAAAGAATATCCCCAAATCTAGGGCCCTATCTTGCTTGGCCAATTCTTTACCACCAATAAAGTATGAAAAGTAAAAATTTGATGTTTTACGAGAAAAAATAACAAAATAGGTTTTGGCCGAATTAATCTGCAAACCATTTGATCTTGACCAAGACTCAATATGTGAAAGTTCAGTTTGTAAATTCGCACAGTCACTCAATTCTGTAATCTCTGAGAATAACTTCAGATCATCTGCATAGAAAAGAGCTCTGCATCGTTTAAGAGATAATCTCACTTGCAAATCAGCAATAAAGATATTGAACAATACAGGTCCCAAAGGCGAACCCTAAGGGACTCCACTCCTAATACGGCCAATCCTCGAACTATTGGTTGATATACTAATATAAAATAATCTATCTGATAGGAGGGAATTCATCCAACGAAGAATATCATTGTGCATACCCATAATTTCTAACTTGTTAATAAGAAGTGTAATGTTAATACTATCGAACGCCTTCCTATAATCAATATAGACAACGTCTACCTGAGTTCTGCGGTCCATCCTAGAGGCCAAGTAATGAGAAATTTCAGCCAGATTGGTTTGTGTTGAGCGATTTTTACGGAATCCATGCTGCTCTTCAGGCAAGAAGGGTTCCACAAAACACGCCAAATGATTAGAAACAAAAGATTCAAGAAGCTTAGCGGGATATGGAATTACAGTAATTGGCCTATAGTCCGCTGGCGTTCGAGGGTTACGACATTTAGGTATGGGTTGGATACGGACGGTTTTCCAAGCCAAAGGGTAAACTCCATCTTTTAAGGAACGGTTGAATATAATAATAATAATAATAATAATAATAATAATAATAATAATAATAATTTATAATTATAATTATAATTGGGTCATTCCACGTAAATTCAGGCAGAAATTTTATAGTTTTGGCCCTGACCTCTCGGATTTTAATGAAATATGGTATACACATTTCATAGGGAGTTGGTAATGAATGACAAATATTATTATTTTTTCTTTATTTTTATGGAAGTTACGGACATTTAAAATTTTCGAAATTTGAGTTGGGCCTTATCTATGAAGTACTGTAACTTTGGTTGTATTTTACTTAGAAAGATGTGATTGGTGACATATGAAAGCTCTTTAACTGTAGATTCCATATGAAATTTTTAAAATTATATTAAGCATGCGCAAATATTTGAATTTAATAAAAATATTTTATTTATGCAAGTTTCTCAAAAAGTGAATATTTTTTCGTTAAAAAAATATTAATATCTTATACTTACTTTCATAAAAACAATACAAAAAATTCAAAACTCTGCTTTGCTCCATTTTGAAGATACTAATTTTTAAAGCTTGAGCTCCAAGCAGCGGTAGTCAGGTAGAAGGGACTTGACTACTCGTACAGGGAAGAGAAAGCGTGTAACCTTGGGACCATTCATTTATTTACGTTTGATTATTTATATAAATAGTATTATTCATTATAATTACACGAAAAAATAAAATCAATTATAGCATTACAATATTAATTATATCAATAGGAAAATAGGCAAGCTATTCCTGGTGGCATTTGAGTCGAGGAGGTGGCGAAAAGAAGAGGAGCATAGCAACTATGAAAGAGAGTTGTTGGCTGTAGCCCACGCGATCGGCTGTTGGAGGCACTATGTCTAACAGGTACCGTCGGTTATATACACGGATAATCAGGCGGTAGCCAGACTGCTGAAGCAGTAAAAATTCTTAACGAAACTGCAGACAAGAGTGCTACAGTCGGTGATGAATTATCCGCTTACGTTGGCGTACATAATGGCAGAGAAGAACGTTATTGCCGACGCCTTATCAAGATACCTCAACAAAACGCAAACAAAGAATATGGAGCTTCGTCGCGTGTTCACGGCGGGGATAGTGTCAGATCGCCGAATTGAAAGAAAAAGAATTTTAAGCAAATCCGGCGATCGATCACGGGAAGAAGAGAAAAACAAAACCTATAGCAAACGAAGAGATAGGGAAATAAAAGATAAAACAGGATACCCGCCACCCAGAAGTAAAAATAGAAGAGTCCCGGGGAGCAAGAAGGAAAAATTAGAGCGCTCGAGAGAATGAAAAGTTACGGTGGAAAAGACGATTGGAGGAAAAGGGAGAGAAGGTAGAGAGGAACAGAAGAGAGATACCGACCGCGAGCGAACAGGTTTGTAAAGAAAGAGATCCAGTAAATCACGAGATTATGAAGAGCCCGCGAATATATCGTACCAGGAAAGGAAGAATTTTGCCCGAGCGAAGGTTACGACGTGCGCAGTTGTGAATAGGAGCACAAGAAACCGACCCCGCCGCGACGAACAGCGTAGCCAGAGAAGGCAAGAGTTCAATGGCGTGCGAACGACGTTTTATGGATCCCGCAACACGTGTATGAATGAACGGAGCCAGCGAGGAGATAAAACATATAGGGCGACTCCGAATCGAAAGGGAGGTGACTTTTATTTAGTAAATGATAAGAGAGACGCCCGTGATAATGCCAGAGCCTTTCCGCAGCATTATCAGACTCATTATTTTAAAAGAGGAAGCGGACAATTAATGTCGGAGTTGTCGCCGTTAATATTGGTTGACCCCACGCCGAACATTAGCATAAATGCTAACACGTCTGAATCAGCCCTTAAAGGAACTAATCTTGATTCCGACAGCGAACTTCTGGAGAGGTTGTAGCACGACGCTGACGACAGAGCGAACGCAAAAGAGGAGGCGAATGCTACCGCCCAGCAGTGCCTACCAGACGAGAAGGAAAGCCTACAAGGGCCCATTCTTGGTGATATTGACCTCGAAGGAATTCTACCCGACATAAGGAGCCGGAAGGAAAGCAATAAGTCGGAGGCCGAACGAATTCATCATCCCGAGTGCCACGACCACCCCGCCCATAGAAGATCATCAGCTAGCGAGCGCGCGCCAGGCAGAGATCTCTAGCTGCGAGCCGCGCTCGGCTTTAGCTTTTTCCCGACGGGGTATAATTGCTGCATTATTTGGCTACTTTCAATAATTGATAATTAGGATAATATCTAGCTGGTAGTACAGTGAAGTTAACCAGACATAGAAAAATTATTATTAGGTGGACTGAACTAATTTCTCTTCTTTATTCCTCGCCTTTACTGTAGATAGAAAAACTCTTAGGAATAACCAGTTGACGTTATTAATGCTTGTGTTTGTTTATTGATTCATTCCTTTTAAAATTGGTCGTCACTCCTCGAAACCCTCAAGGGTCGCCGCTCTCTGCGCATGCGGCGCCCACAGCCACTAGGACATTTCGTCAGGAATGATCGCAAGAATTCCAATTTGAGGCTCGAATCCCGCTAACTCCGGCCCACGCTCAAGCATTACTTCATACTCTCGGATCTTTTATGCATTGTTGGAATTACCGAATGTGACTTTATAGATTTATCTTATATTGAAAATTCTTATTCTAAATTTGTGAATTAAATACTTTATTTATTTCTCACTATAAATTACGTCATTCTCCTTACTCCTCTATCCACGACTACACCATAACATTGATAACGAAGTTAATTTGATTTTCTTTAATAAAAAGTCGTGATAATCACAACTGGTTGTGTGAAAGAGCAATCCTTGCCTAAAAATGATATCTTCAACGAAATCAACAACCACATACAAAACATGATTCCAGGAGATGAAACTGAATATACTTCAGTAGATACAGTTATAGATACTGATGAAGTGGTAAATTATCCAACAGAGTTTCTAAACTTCCTGAACCCACCTGGAATGCCACAACATCGCTACGACTCAAAATTGGTTCACCAATTGTGCTACTACGTAGTCTTGACCCTCCTTGATTATGTAATGGTACGCAACTTTGCGTGAAAAGAATGCCGCCAAACGTGATAGAGGCATTAATCTTGATTGGGAAAGGAAGGGGACAGGATGTTTTTATTCCTCTAATGCCTACAGATTTGCCTTTTTATTTAAACGTTTACAGTTCCCCATACGACTGGCATTGGCTATCACTATCAACAAGGCTCAGGGACAGTCACTCAAGTGCTGTGGAATTCACATACATTCACCATGTTTCTCACACGGACAATTATATGTAGCATATTCACGAGTAGGATCACCATAACATTTATTTATATTTGCACCATCAAGAAAAAACAAAAATGTTGTATACAAACACAAGTTCTAAAATAAATCTACTGTCACCTTGAAATTACCCTGTGAATTTTGAGATATGTATTCATAAATCTATGGTTACCTTACAACCACCCAGGCAAAGCCGGGTAGACCTTCTAAAAGAAGTTTTGATTTATTTGAACAAAGCTTCACTGTAAACAATGTTGCGAGTAGAACCACCAGGGATGTATGCATACAGATTGCTAGAGTTGCTGACACGGTAAAGAGACACACAGAGTTGGCCGTGCGAAAAACAATTACCACTGAGATCCATGCCTGCAACGTGCGGATCTCGCCCTGCGCTTTGTTGATGGTCTTCGCATAACATAACCTGACTGGGAACTGTACACGTTTAAAACTGAATAGAAATTTATTTGGAATGAGGGGATTCGGGGTATAAAAACTCTATCACCTGCGCCGCATCCTGTTAAAATCGCAGCTTCTATCACGTTTTGCTGTAGATTTGTAACTTTCAGTCGAGTGCCGTTACACAGTTTTGGTAGGCTTAAATTTCTAAGGAGATTTATGGGGACGCCGAATTTTAAAGTAATTCTGTGTGATGGAAGGCCGGGTGTGTTCAGGGAATCCAAAAATTCAATCGGATAACCAAATGAGAGATTTGCCAGAAACTGTGGACCAATAACGACACCAATAAAACAGGGAAACCACGATTCCACACAAAGGATATATTCTCACGAATGCGCATTTCAACGGCAACGCTGACGAGGGCGGCCTTCAATCGTTTTGGGACGGCCACGCTGACGATTGGTGTCGTTTTCAATCGGATAGTTCGTAGTGACTTCTTCTTCCATTACTCTGTTTATAGAGATATATTTTACACTTCCCCCATGAACAAATGTGAATATTTTAGCGTTTATTGCTGCGGTCTGCTCGTTGCGAGAAGTCAAAATAGCTCTTTCGCATAACCAAAAATTTTCATGGTTTATTATTTGCGTTGGGTCACCATACACAGAAGAAACGAGGTCTTGAGTGATGGCACTTTGTACAAAATAAATTATCAGGCAAATTAACTTTTCCTTATTCTTGTGGATAGGTACGGTCACCTATACTTAGTAATAAATCTGCAAACTCCTGTGCATTTGGATTGCCTCTTGTTCGCGCTCGCATATTTATTGTTAAACTCATTGATATAACGTTGCGTCACAGGTTTGAGCTCTTCAGGCAGGCTCTAATTTCATCGACCCTAGTTCCTCGTGGTATTACTGGCAAAATCTGCCTAAAATCTCCACAGAAAAGCACGGTAATTCCACTCATAGGGCGGTGATTTTGTCTGATGTCACGCAAGGTTCTAGCTACCACGTTTACCGCTTTACGGTTTGCCATAGACCACTCATCTCATACTATCAAGCAGCAGTCGCGTAGAACCTTTGTTTTGTCGCTGTTCCTAGAAACATGACATACAGGACTTTCCGTGTAGTCCAAGTCAATTGGGATCTTGAACATTGTATGTGCGCTTTTGCCTCCGGGCAACAGTGTGGCTGTTATACCCGATGAGGCGACAGCAAGAGTAATTTTGTTTTCATTACTTATTTGGGCCGATGATTTTAGTGTGAAATGTCTTTCCCGAAGCACCCTCTACGCTGTGACACACGCGATCGAATATTATACGCTGTTAGATTCGAAACACCGTTTTGCAATGCTTCAGTACCAGTTTCGCTGGATTATAGTTTATTTCCGCTGCGTACTCCCTGTTAATGTGTTCCCCGTCTAAAGTTTGTACGGGCATACCATACTGAGAGAGAGGATTACCTCCTATAGATAGCCAGCAAACATCGATTCAGATTAATTTCACGCAACTTACATTCAGTTCGCCATTATTACTTAGTTGTACGTTCCTGACAAAGTCTTCGACTAATTTTTCTTGATATTTTTGCGACAACTGTGCAGCATCTGAAAGCCCACAAAATTCCAGCAAGATGGCAAACAAATGACGTAGCGAGGTGGACTATCGCTGACGCCTGCTCCGGCCAGTCATTCCAATGCTGATCAGCAAGTGACGCGCTCTGCAAGCAGTCTGTTAAGTAGGATATTCAATATCGTCAATTTTTCGCAGTTCGGTAAAAGAAGTAGGTCCTCGCACTGTATGTAAAAGTAAGCGTAAGTAATAGCATTCGGAGTTGTTTGGGTGCACCACGTAGACTCTACCAAAGATGTGTTGTTTGAATATGCTGGGCTGGCCAACCACAGCTATTCCACGTCTTCTACGGTTGAAAACACTTCGCTGCTTGTTAAATCTATAATAAAATAGAACTTCGTCGTATAAAAGTGCTTTTACAAAATCATCTGTGTCACAAAATCGAAAGAATGCCGGCAAAGTGGTTTGTCTCGGATTTGCTAACCGGTCTGCTACATTTTTAGAGTTGAAATACACTCGTTGCCCTCCTTCAAGATGAACATCTAGATGCATTATCGGCGGATGTCTCTCGTGAATGGGGAAACTAAAAATGCCAAACCGCCTCAGAAAAGCTTATATATCATCATGATTGGTACCTCGTGACTTCGTCGTAGTCATTATTTCTCAACGCAAACGTGGCCTGGTCACTATCCTTGTTGATGTATTTACTACCCTCGTATACAAGATTACAGGGAAAGTCGACCTAGATATTTAAGGAAATTTTTATTTAGGTCGTTGCCGATAGATTTGACCCGATAACCTACTATCCAAAAGTTAACCATTTTCTAGATATGTGACTTTTAAATAAACATTTACTCTTTGCAGTCTGGGACCGCTTTGTCTGTCATTTTGTGTTTGATTTGCCTACCTAATTGAGAGTATTATACATTTTTGGATAGTTAAAAAGACGCAGAAGTTATTAAAATAATTTGCAGGATAACTTCCATAGAACTTTTTTTAATTAATGTGCTTCAAAATTGGGAACACTTAGTGAAAATATCTACATGCAAGTTGTTTCAAGTTTTATTGTTTATTTTTATAAACTGGCATACCCGCTACGTAAAAACAGCAAACAATTGGACCCTAGAGTCTGGAGAATAAAAAATTTGTTGAATTTAGAGCAAAAAATCATATTTTTTCTTTTAATTTAAAAGTCACATATCTAGAAAACGGTTAATAGGTTTGGATAGTAGGTCTAGGGTCAAATCTATCGGCAACGACCTAAAAAATAACGTCCTTAAGTATCTAAGTCAACTTTCCCTGTAACCTTGTATATTTGATGGCCTCGATTCTATGATACATTTCGACGTTAATGTGAGCTTGAAACGTTCTTGATAACACTGGTGAATAGGGTACAACCCATCTATTGTCCAAAATAATTTCTTGACCATGCAACCTAATTGAGGCTGTGAAACCGCTTTGTTGAGGTGACCTTCGACGATACCCGTTTTCCTGCGACACCATTTGCTCTAGAGTATCTTTTAGAGCAGCGGCTCTCCTGCATGCAAGGAGAGTTTATATTTAAGGCGCCGCATGGCCCACGAATCATATGTGTCTTACAATTTCGTACAAAATTGCATCGTAGTTCGGCTCAGGTAATTCAGCAATAGCATCGGAGCGAATTTTTTCTTGAAGCCACAGGAGAATGTGGGTATGCGGCAAGCCACGCTTTTGCCACTCAACCCTGTACATGAAACAAAGAGCTGAACCAAAAACTTTTATTTTTCGTGATCAGAGTAATCATTAGCTTTAGTTTTAAGTGGAAAACTCTAGCTATAATACCATGCCTATCATAAGACGCCTGTCCTGCAAGAAGTTCTTGGGTAATTTTGTTCCACTTTGGATTCGTTGTGAAAGTTATGAAAATTTCATGCCGGTCGTATTTTCCAACATAGCAGAAAGCATCTTGAGCCATCAGGAGAAAGAGCGGGAGTTTCGTCGGAGAACGAAGAGACGCAACGACGATGCGGGGAGAAGAACGAGAGACAGCATTGGGAGCGGATCGGGGAAAATCTCAGCGGAAGAATCGGACCATGACCAGCCGAAAAAGTTCCTGTTAGCAATAGAGGCGAGAAGAAGGCATGCCAAGCAGCCCGTAAAGGTGGAAGGGCTTTCAAGAGCCTCGAGGACGAGGGACATCTCAGCCGTCGGTCGAATACGAGGGATGGCAAAAAGGTTGACGTGGCAATTCGTTTCGACGAGCGAGAGCGGAACGGAGGCAGGGAGCGCTGGAGTGCCTTTCCGATGGTCAGCGAGGATCCCGGTAATACGGACGTTGACGCTGGTAAGCGTTGTCTTTACTATAGAAAATAATTCTCACCGGGCGAAAGAAAGTTTCCCCGAGTTAGCGTGCTACGAACTAAAAGCGAGCTCAGTCGTTCAAGGGCTGCGGCCTTTTAGTTTCCTTGTTTCTTTCTGTCCTCTGTGTACAGGGCAGTGTTTCTTGTGAATTACCCGCCTGGGAAGGAAAAGAAAAAAAAAGAGAAATGCTCTTGGGAAAAAATCGATTGCGATAGATTTGTCAAATTCATCACGTTATCCATTGGGCCTACGTTTTATTGGAGCATTAAGGGTATGTTTTGGTTCACCTAATTCACGGAGTGTATTGTGATCTTCCTGTGTCTATTTTTTTAATGTTACTTAAGTTTTTAATTGTTAATTATTAGTGCTCTTTGGTAAGATAGAGAGAATTATAGTGAAGTGTGTGTTTTACGTTTGTGTGCAACGCATGTTACTTCAAAGCAAATTTATACTTACACTCTGTAAAAATCTCTTTGTTTGGGGCTCCGATTAATTTAAGGACTTGGACACTAAATTTGGTTTAGGGACTTGCACACCAAAATGAACTTTTATTCGGATTTGGACTTGAATGCATCGAACTTTGTAGGTTATGATGCAAGGGTTTAGTCCTGTGCATACTTAACCCTCTGAGTACTGACGGGGTCAAAATTGACCCCAGTGTCATTTCACTACTGGCTAACAATAAATTGTAAAGTGAAAAAATTCTGAAAAAATTTTGACCTTTATTTTTTATTCACGTTGTATTACTTCACAAAGTAATTTTTTAAAAAAATAATAATTTCCCCCTTTTTGTTTTTGTTGTGTATCACAAAGGACGGGATGGGGTCATTTTTGACCCCAAGAGAAAAATTGATTTTATTGCTGTAAATTCCGAAATTTCTTAATTTTTTACTATAATAAAACAATCAGTGAATTAGGTGAATGAAATATAACACTTTTCAAATAAACAGTTCGTTTTTGCGCTATTATGTTTCATCAATTGAAAGTTTCTTGAAAGGGGAATACCCGCAAGATAAGTTTCAGTTCCTGTTTCAAGTAAGTTTCACTTTTTTTTCTCTTCAGACTTGAAACTTTCAATTCATTGACGTACACTGATTTACTTACTTCATTTGTGATTTCGCATTTTGTTTGATAAAATGGATTCAAATAGTCGAAAGCTAGAAATGTCATCACTGAAGAAACTGGCCCAACAAGATATGCAAATCGCAACATAGATGACATCTTGTCAGCAGTTCAAATTCTGTTCAAGAACTTTTTGAAGAGTGAAATTATAAATTGGACAAACAAAGAAGGGTCTACAGTGTATGACGACTCGTGGAAAGAGAGAGATGAAACAGAATTTGATGCATTCATCGGTTTCTTATTTATTTCTGGTGTGTACAAGTCAAATGACGAACCAGTGAAACAAATGTGGGATAAAAAATATGGTAGACCAATATATTCAAGTTCAATGACTCGAGATAGATTTCAACAAATTCTAAGAGTTTTGAGATTTGATGATGCTACAACTCGGCGATTGAGGCGTCAAAATGACAAGCTCCGCACCGATTCGTAACGTCTTTGATAAATGGGCTGATAACCTAAAAGAGTGTTTTAAACCATCTTCAAATGTGACTGTAGATGAACAATTAGTGATATTTCGTAGGAGATGTCCTTTCAAGCAGTGAAGGCTGTCTTTATATCACGTGATAAAAGCTGCCCGATCATCGAACGGGGGCTTCGCTGCGACACACATTTCCCGCCAGACTTGGGCGGCGCCACTTACGTCTACACGAAAGTGGATTTACATTCCTTCAAAAACCGGTAAATATGGATTAAAACACTGGATGTGCTGCGATAGCTTGACATCATATGTCTAAAACATGCAGATTTATGCAGGCTGTCAACAAGGAGAGCCCAGAAAAACAAATCAAGGTGAACGTGTGGTATTAGATATGATGAAAGGACTAGAAGGGAGTGAACGAAATGTAACCTGCGATAATTTCTTTACCAGCTTATCTCTTAGTGAGAAACTACTAAAAATGAAACTGACAATGTTGGGAACGATCAGGAAAAGTCGTGCAGAATTGCCACCCCCTTTTACTTCATCAAAAGGAAGAAAAGAATTTTCAAGTGAATTTGATTTCAGTAAGAATGCTTCAATTGTGTCATATTGCCCGAAGAAGAATCGTGTTTGTGTTCTAATGAGCACTGAACATGACCAACCTGAAATTGCCTCTGAAAGGAATGATAAGAAACGTGACATTATATTGGAATATAATAAAACAAAAGGTGGTGTTGACAGTGCAGACCAAAAACTAAGGAATTATACGACGAAGAGAAAAACAAATCGTTGGCCTCTAGTTGTTTTTTTCAATATGCTGGATATTTCTGCTCTAAATGCATTCATCTTGTGGAGTTTCTTGAAACCCGATTGGAACAAATCGAAATCTCATCGCAGGAGCATTTTTCTGCTGCAGTTAGGGGAAATGTTAGTTGAAAAGAATATGAATAGACGTCAAGAAAGCAGCAGTCAAGTAAGCAGAGATAATGTTCAAGCTGGAAATGTTCAAAGTAGAAAAAGAAGGCGTGGCCGCTGTTCTGTTTGTCCAAGATCACTAGACAAGAAGTACACCAATACATGCATGCGTTGTGGATCTTTTGTTTGCAATGATCACCATGAAAGAATATGCGTGAAATGTAAAGTGGACATCTAATAACAGTCCTCAAAAATGTTATTTCCAACTGTATAAGTATAAGTAGCCTACCAACATGTTCTTAGGTAACATGATTTAGCCTAAAAAAAGTTTCCAAACTTTTTGATGTTCTTTGTAGCGTTTTCACAAAGGGTGATAATAAATTTAAATATATAATTAAATATTGGTTGAAGTTTGATTCATTGTATAAGATACAGAATAAAAGAAATATAAATCTATTAGGTAATTAAACCAAAAAACATTTTATTTGTGTGGAAACAGTTGTGGGTTCGATTATGACCCCATGAGTACTTAGTGCTATAATTTTTTCTCAGTACTCAGAGGGTTAAGAATGTCAATGTAGGTGTTATATTTTGGCTTTATTAATTCAATGCTAATGTTTGAATATATACATATTCCCATGGTGAATTAGTGTTTATGCACACCAAGGACAGTAAGGCGCTGAATTCTGTGACTTTAATTTATTCAGGTTGTGTGCTTTAAGACTAGCGGAATCGTTAGTCCCTTAATTCAAAAAAGAGTCGTTCCTTAGTTTTCAATTAAGTTTACGGGTTTAGAACCGATTATTTGATTGTATTTGATTGTTGAAGTGTTCAATTATGTTTACGGATTTTTAACCGATTATTTAATTGTATCGGGGTATTAAAGTTTACCGTTAATTGTATTGTGGGCTTGCTTGCCACATATCTCAGCCTCTGTGAATTAGAGGCAAATATCTTTCAATGTTCAAACTTAGGCGTTACGTTTGAGTATGCTTGTTATGGAAATAACTTGGGGAAGTCTATTAGATTCTTATCCAGGTTCATAATTTAGCAATAACTGTTTTAGCAAGAATCAATTAGAGACTTATCTGAATTCTTGGTTTCGCAATATCTTTTTGGGGTTATTAACGAAATGTAAATATTTATGTTGATCATACTTAGAAGATAAGTTTGTGCTATTATTTAAGCTTAGTGGACCAGTTGGTCACATATTCATTCGTTGGTCAAGAGTGTTTGACAACCTTAAGTTAAGTTTTGATCAGCCAATTATTTAAGTTAGTTTGATTTCAATAAACATTTATATTTATTTTGACGTCTCTGTCCACGTGTTTTTCATTCTTCCACTGCGTACTCTTATCTGCTTATTTACACGTGACAATGTAACGCGGACCACCGGAAAAACTAGATGGCAGGATAACTAATTGCCCCAAGATTTCTACGTTATTATCTTGGTGCATGGCGTGCCGCAGGTGCACGTAATCTTCGGCGCGTAAACGTCTTTGGTTAGTGCGTATGTACACTAAACGCTCCGTCTCAATTTTTGCATACATGTCCACAATAAATTGGCTGAGCAATCCTCGAAATCGTTGCAAATTGATAAACAATTACGCCTTATCTGCAGCATGTATGAATAAAATTGCAGGGCTGATATTTTTTTATTAAAATTTGCCACCATTGTAGTAGAGTCCAAAATTCTATCCATCTTCTCCCTGGCAATAAATCAAAGGATATTGCAGAGCATCCTAAGCTCGGCGAGTTTCGCAAATGCGTTGCAGGCGATCGTCGCCAAGTGCGCAACACGATGTCACGCTTATCGCACTCCTAATCAACTAATACCACTCCAACTTCATCTGTGACGGGTGCATTGTACCTACGGTCTATCTGCGCTGATGGTCACTTTATAATCATTGCTTTGCCCCTGCGGAATATACTCCAATGCAGCTTTAAAACACTGCATGTACAGGTTCACCTGATGCAACATGTTTCGGAGTTGAGCAATAAGATCACTATTCAGTTGAGAAAAGTTCTGATTCCTGATATTAGCCTGTTTACTGTAATCTGACACGAAATAAGTCTGAAGAAATTTTGGCTCATCTTGTGGTAGGAAAGATCCAATGAAATGGTAAACCTGGCTTTGTACCTTGAAGGTTGGCATGAATGGTGCCTCTATAATTTGTTTTGCCGTAGCCCACGAGAAAGACAGGCCCTGGTACGGAAAAGTCACATGATCATCTTAGTCCGACTAACTATGTAACCTTCATTGTTTCCAACAAACGAAAAATTGATGATTGTTAAAATCCAAGATGGAAACAATGAATATTACATTGTTACTCGGACTAAGATGATCAGGTGACTTTTCCGCGCCAGGGCCTGTCTTTCTCATGGGCTACGGTTTTGCCCCAAATGATGTCATTTGGAATGCACTGTTATATAAACGGATACTGTCTAAAAATATTTTGATTGTGGATGGTCACCATTTAAAAGGGTTTTTATAAGCGCTGGAGGGTCTTGAAAACTTTCAATATGAACTTTTCCATTCGAACAACAGATTCCCTTTGGTTCTTTCTCCACGTGAGAGCGCCGCAAAAATTACAACTGATAACCATACCATCTATGGAAGCGAATTCAGCATAGACAGTTCTAGTCGAATACATATAACCTGGTGTTTCTTTATTGACCCAAGGAATAGCATTGTTTGCCGCACCATATTCCTGAGACTCATCAGAATCTTCAGATGAAATTGACATTCTATTAACAAAGTGTCGAATTCGATCAGCCTCTAAGCACGACTGACGTTGCTCTGCTGTTTCTGCCTGAAGTATTTCGTCTACGCTTTCCCTTTCAGTCAATAATTAATGTTCATTATCGGTGAAAGTTTCGGACTCGTGTGACAATGCATGGCGCTCACGGTCTGTAGATTAACGTGCTTCACGTTCTTGGTTGCTCTCCAGACATCGAGACAATGCATGGCGCTGACGGTATGCGGATTGACAGGCTTCGCGTCCGTCGTTGCTCAATACAGACCGAGAAGCCGCCGTGCGAGCACTCTGTGTGCGTAGCCGACACTCATGTTGTGCAGAAGTTTCAGATGCGCGAGTTCTGGTCTGACTTTCTTGAGTTGCAGTTAGTCTCGCTTCATGATCTTCTTTAGTTTCTTCAGATCTAATTAGTCTGAATCTTTCAGCATCTCTGCTATATTGAGACAGATTTGATCTTTTTCTTGAAGGCATTTGCTTGAAATAAACGAAAATATTGATGAAAATAGGAAAGAAAATTCCACAGCCTAGGTTCGAACCAGGAACAATTCTACGCAGTAGGAAAGATAGTCCCAGCCTACGAACTGAGTACTGCTCTAACCAGCCCTAAGGACATAGAGACAGCGTTAATGCTTCAATGTCCACAGTGTCGTAATCGGTTGGTGCGGCTGTGGAATTTTCTTTCCTATTTTCATCAATATAAGTGTTCTAATTCACTCCCTCTGGCATGAATGCATGCTTCACGACGTCGCCGCATGGACTGACGTAAAAAGTTCAAAAGTTCCTGGTTCTTCGCGAATCTGATCCGCAGCTATGGCGATTCCGGCTACCAGCTCTTCACCGGATCCCACTGGTGTCTCGTATATCAATGTCTTTAAGTGTCTCCACAGATTCCAAACAACTGTTTCCTGCAGGTAGGACTTCAATATTTTTTATCTCAAAAACAATGCCCCAGAGAAAAAAATGAAAGAGGTAAATGTTGCTTAGATTTTATCCCTCTATCACCCTCACCTAGAAGCCGAGAGAAATATACCTGCCAAATTTCAAGTTTGTAGGCTTCATAGTTCTGGAGATTTCGTAATGAATGAATGAATGAATGAGTGAGTGTATACATTTTTCGCTCTTTCTTTTATATAATAATATTTTCACCCTGAAAAAACCCTCGTCGTCGTCTGAATTTCTAAAAAATAAAAAAAAATAAAAAAATATTGACGGGGGCGGGGTCTTGGGAGAGGGGATAGTAAATAACTCCAAAACGGCTCATCACAGCCAAAAAAGTCATTTACAAAAAAACTTTGCCTTAATAAGAGGAGTAAGGACGTGTCGAGTTTATTGAGTTTGGTTCGCTCGTTTGAAAGCTACAGCCATTTGTTAATTTTTAGAAAATAATTAATATCTCGAAAAAGGCTTACCCAATTAACATAAAATATACGCTAAGGCAAAACTTAAGGAACCCTCTAAGTATGTATAATTTTTATTTAGTTCGGCTATTTGCCATTTCAGAGGAGTTAGCTGCACAAAATTGGTCACATACATACATACAGATGGAAAAATTTTTTATTCAAAATTTCAACATATCTTTACAAATCATGAGTTTTTAAGTCGATTTCGGCAAAAAAAAAATTCTGAATTTCTGAAACGAAAACAAAGGCCTTCACTCTTAGAGAGTGGTAGGCCAAAAATGAATTGCTGTTCGTTAGTCTCGCTGAAACTCAAAAACGGCTTGACCGATTTGAATAATTTTTTCTTTTGTTTCCTCTAATACAGGGGTGGTTTAAAACAAATAAGAATAAGGAAAACCAACCCTAAGGGGGGAAAGGGGGATTAATAATTTGTTAACACATTAACTGGTGTTGCATTGTATACTTAACACATTAACTGGTATAGCACTAGAAACGTAACACATTTACTGGTGTGGCACTACAAACGTAACACATTTACTGGTGTGGCACTACATAATTAACCATATTAACATGTTCATTAAGACAAGTAAATGAATCTCAAGACTGATCATTTTGTAAATTTCATTAACAAAAATATTTTGAGGACACACGACTTACATGCATAAATCGAGGATCACCCTCTTATATGATATAATATTCTTCGGGCTTTCTAAATTCCTGATCATAATTTAAGGTTTCGCGTAATGGCCGTCAGCAAACAGCCGGAAGGGTCTTCCTCCTCTGAGAATCAGCAAGAAGGCGTCAGAAACTTTAAGAATACATATAATTCCTGTCCTTTGTGCTTTTCCCCTTAAAATTGAGAGTTGTTAGAATGTAACCTTTTTTTGAAAAGCTTTAAAAATGAGTACTAAATGTAAATAATGGAGAGTTAGCAGACTATTGAAAAACAGTGAAAAGGCAGCAGAGAAAGCAGCCCCTCCACTCGGTGCTGCATCGATTTTTCCAGCACACTGCTTCAACTAAACAACTGGTAAGTAACTTTGTACAAATGTGTCAACAGAAGAAACTGCGACTGCCAGATCCTACCAAGTGATGAATGCACCGGTTTTGCTTCAAGACCTCGAGAGCAGAGTGTGAATTGCAACAGTTTACCAACTAGAAAAATTGATGGAAAAATTCTGGGACCTGGAATCGAACCAGGAACCTCGACTGTCATGGTCGACGCCTCTATCAATTGGGCTATCACAGACACTTGAACAGCCATGTTGTCACTAAGTGCCGTAAAGACAACCAAGTCAAGAAGGAAAGCCCAATGGGAGGTGGGTACCCGGTTCACAGAACGTGAATTTCTCCTATCCAAACCATCAGAAAGTTTGATGAACACACAATAAGAAATAAAGAAATTAAACTGGAGCAAACACCAAGCATTAGGTAAAGACTACGTGGTTGTCTTTAAGACACTTAGTAATAGCATGGCTGTTCAGGTGTCTGCGATAGCCCAATTAGTAGAGGCACAAACCATGACAGTCGAGGCTCCTGATTCGAATCCAAGTCGCAGAATTTTTCCCTCCATTTTTCTAATTAATATCATTTACCTGATGCTTGGAGTTTGCTCCAGTTTAATTTCTTTATTTCATAACAATTTATCAATTGTTGGAATTGCAAAATACACAGACACAAACGATCATGTACATCCATCGCCACCCAAGAAGAGAATTTTGGAATTTTTAGATAAACAAATGAATTTTTAAAGGTCAGGTGACACAAAATAGAAGAACTACAGCCATAGCCAGGGCTGAAAAAACGTCAGATTAAACTGTTGTTTCATTTTCATTCTATTTCCTCTCAATTTCGTAGCCATACACATAATTACACACATTGTTTCTCCTGCACTATGGGTAAACTCGCTCAGCTATACACAACATTCCAACAGGAACCAGGGAGAATTGTTACAGGGCCATCCATTAGAAACATTTTAAAAGTTATTTTTCGGTTTTGCTATATGAATTTTTACTGTTTTAATGTGTTAATTTTTTCGTGTATTTCTATCTTTTATTCCCATTCAGATATTGCAAACTTTCATCAAAAAGAGCCCGAGCAATGCCGGGTAAATCAGCTAGTAATTTATAAAGATCTTCTATGCCTTGGGCCGTAATCAAAACAAAAAATTAAAAAAAAAACAACTAAAAGAAGAAAGAAAGAAAGAAAGAAAGAAAGAAAGAAAGAAAGAAAGAAAGAAAAAAGAGAGAAAACAGAAAAAATATAATTCCCCGGAAAGTTCGGGATTGATCAGGATCAAAACTACCCTAAATGTTGATCCAGACTATAGGTTATAACCATACCAAGTTTCATCAACATCTGTCTGGTGATTTTTGTGTGAAGCGTGTACAAACAAACAGACAGATAACATATTTTTATACCGTATGTTCAAAAGTTCCTGAACGCAGGAGATGACTTTCCCCGCATAACGTACTGTTGTGCAGGTATGCTGAAGGGATGGTAGACAGGAGCCACTGTCTCTCAACCTCCTTTTTTTCAATTAATGGATGCTCCCAGTCGTTATGAATCCTGGTATTTATTTTACATAAATGCAAATAACCGAATATGAGAGCGAAATAAAAGGTTAAAGTAAAAATACTAGAAGTTTCATTTATAAAACCTATGGTATATGGTAATAAGCATATACCGGTACAGTAACAATTTAAAAAAGCGTTTATTGCATGAAAACAAAGAAATGAAATATGTTATGCAAGAACGAGCAGATATGGTTCTCTTTTGAGGGATTTGACGTTGCACAATGCTGCCGACGAATTCCATGCCCGACATCCTGACCGCCCGAAGCCTTCAACAAGTACTCTTTCGACTCTGATGAAACGGTTGCGAGAGACAGGAAGTGTTGCGGACAGACAGCAGCAAGGTCGACCACGTACAGGGACAGGTCCGCAACAAACGGCGGTCGTTGTAGCAACAATTGGGGCTTGTGGCGTACAATCGACGCGTGCCGTTGCACACGCCCTTCGAATCAGCCACTCATCCGTGTGGTGCATCTTGCATGGTTTAAAGTTCCACCCGTTCAAAATGCAATTTCTGAAGGCCACACCCAGCGTCCTTAGAAAGTAAACGTCTGGACAGGTAATATGGGCACTAATCTCATAGGCACCTGTTTCATTGATGGAACACTGGATGGCCCCAAATACCTTCAACTGTTAGAAGACGAGGTTGTTCCATTTGCCGAGGCAGCAGCCAAAAACGACATCTGATTCCAACAGGATGGGGCTCCTCCCCATTACGCCGTCTCTGTACGCCAGTATCTGGACGAAGTATTCCCTGACCGCTGGATTGGCAGAAGAGGGAGCACTGAGTGACCGCCTCGATCTCCGGATCTTTCCCCGCTTGACTTTTTCTTATGGGGCTATGTTAAGCAAAGGGTCTTCGGGACACGCCCTGCAAGCATTAATGAACTGAAGGAAAGAATTAGGCAGGTGATAGCGTTTGATGCGTTTGAGCACTGACTAGTGTATTGCCAAGAGGTGAA
This sequence comes from Rhysida immarginata, assembly GCA_023313115.1. Classification (NCBI taxonomy): domain Eukaryota; kingdom Metazoa; phylum Arthropoda; class Chilopoda; order Scolopendromorpha; family Scolopendridae; genus Rhysida; species Rhysida immarginata. The sequence continues at coordinate 76,086 of JAHWFO010039020.1, forward strand.
CGGTGAATACTTTGAGCAAATGGTGTAACCTACATGTAAATGTAAAAATAAAATAAACACCTTTGAGAAACTTTGCCACTATGTAAAACTGATTTATGTAATTTATTTCAGCACATGATTTATTTTAGTGGTCGACCGAGCATTACTCCTGCCGTCATAGGTTAGGCTTTCCCTACATACAGAAGGGGCAGCTCGGGAACTTTTGAAACACACGGTATGTTTAGAAATAAAAGATAAATAGAAAAGAAGAAAAAAAAAAGAAGATAGAAGATAGAATTTTAAGGATAAATTCGTCAATGTTTTGGAAATAGAGATCTTTTTGTATGATTAGTGTTGAATTCCCTTTATCTGCTTTTATCGAAGATCACGGAAACACATACTGATGTCGTTTTTTATAGTTTATAAATATCCTCCAAGCCTTGCACCAAAATCAAAACAAAAAAAAATAAGAAAACAACTAAAAGAAGACAGAAGAACGAAAGAAAGAAAGAAGAATCCGGGCAATAACGCGGTCTGCAAAGCACGCAGAAACGAGGAACTTTAATTATAATCACCCGGTATGTAAATAACTTGTAAAAATAAATAAAAAATTTTATCCTATAATTTTTTTAAGTTAATAGTTATGCAATAAGTGCTAAAACCATAATAAAAACAAAAGTAAACAAAAGCTTAAGAAAATTAGAGGTAATTACGACAACAACACTCGCGCGCTTTCCCATTGTTTTATATCCCCTTGTTCGGAGTTCACCTGAGGTAATGCAACACCAAAACGAACAGCTAGAAGAGAAATATAATTCCTCGGGAACTTCGTGATTGATCCGGATCAAAAGTACCCTAAATGTTGCTTCAGAATATATGCTATAACCATACTAAGTTTCATCAAAATCCGTCCACTTGTTTTTATGTGATGCGTGTACAAACAAACAGACAGCTAACAGATTTATTATATGTATAGATTTCCTAGCTGATATACGCGGAGTTGCTCGGGCTCTTATTTTGATGAAAGTTTGCAATATCTGAATGGGAATATACAGTAAAAATTAACACATTAAAACAGTAAAAATTCATATAGAAAAACCGAAAAAAAAATTTTTTAAATGTTCCTAATGGATGGCCCTCTAACAGTTCTCCCCGGTTCGTGTTGGAATGTTGTATATAGCTGAGCGAGTTTACCATAGTGCCGGAGAAACAATGTGTGGAATAATATGTATGGCTACGACAGTGGGAGGAAATAGAATGAAAATGAAACAATAGTTAGATCTGACGTTTTTTCAGCCCTGGCTATGGCTGTAAATTTGTGTGACCTGACCTTTAAAAATTCATTTGTTTATCTAAAAATTCAACAATTCCAAAATTCTCTTCTTCGATGGCTATGGATGTACATGATCGTTTGTGTCTATGTACACTGCAATTCCAACAATTGATAAATTTCGAAAAGAAAGAAATTAAACTGGAGCAAACTGCAAGCATCAGGTAAATGATATTAATTAGAAAAATGGATGGAAAAATTCTGCGACTTGGATTCGAACCAGGAAACTCGACTGTCATGGTCGACACATCTACTAATTATGACACTAACTTATGACACTACCGTTTAAACGCGATACCGCTATTATTTTGTCCACCAGATAGCGAAACATCGAAGTATGCTTTAAATAATCGGATATACAATAGAATTCAACATATAAAGCATAAGTTATCGATATTTATTTTAAGGCACAGCTACTTATACATTTTAAGCTTTCTATCTTAAATAAATGATTCGAAATGATTCATAAAAATTTAATAAATGAAGCATAGATTGCTCGTTCGCCATCTACTTCCGATACTTCTTCTGTTTCGCGCCGATAGCTTTGGAACAGTTACGAGTGTCATAACCTCTTCAATTAAGAAACCATGAATTGGGTTATCGCAGACACCTGAACTGCCATGCTGTCACAAAGTGTCTTAAAGACAAACAAGTAGTCTTTACCTGATGTTTGGTGTTTGCTCCAGTTTAATTTCTTTATTTCTTATTGTGTGTTCATCAAACTTTCTGATGGTTTGGATAGGAGAAATTCACTATCTGTGAACCGGGTGCCCACCCACCTCCCATTGGGCTTTCCTTCTTGACAACTTGGTTGTCTTTAAGACACTTAGTGACAACATGGCTGTTCAAGTGTCTGTGATAGCCCAATTGATAGAGGCGTCGACCATGACAATCGAAATTCCTGGTTCGAATCCAGGTCGCAGAATTTTTCCATCAATTTATCTAATTCGTAAACTGTTGCAATTCACACTCTGCTCTCGAGGTCTTGAAGTAAAACTGGTGCATTTATCACTTGGTGTCATCTGGCAGTCGCAGTTTCTTCTGTTGACACATTTGCATCGACGGCCACAGGGTCACTCACCACTTATTTAGTTGAAGCAATGTGCTGGAAAAATCGATACAGCACCGAGTTAAGGGGCTGCTTTCTCTGTCGCCTTTCCACTGTTTCTCAATAGTCTGCTAACTCTCTATTATTTTCATTTACTGCTCATTTTTAAAGCTTTTCAAGAAAATGTTAAATTCTAATAACTATCAATTCTAAGAAAAGCACAAAGGACAGGAATTATATGTATTGTTAAAATTTATGACGCCTTCTCACTGATTCTCAGAAGAGGAAGACCCTTCCAGCTGTACGCTGGCGACCATTACGTGAAACTTTAAATTATGATCAGGAAATTAGAAAGCCCGAAGAATATTATATTTTATAATAGGGTGGTACTCGATTTATGCATGTAATTCGTGTGTCCTCAAAATATTTTTGTTAATGAAGTTTACAAAATGATCAGTCTTGAGAATCATTTACATGTCTTAATGAACATGTCTTACATACATAACTACTAGGTGATATGCCCGGCGTTGCTCGGTCTGTTTGATGAAATTTTAATGTCGTATTCCTTGCGCCATCTCTTGAGGAAACAAACAAACATAAACCAAGATATATTAACCCCCACCCCCTCCCATACTCTGAATCAAACGAACATATAGTGCGAATATAAGCTCAATCGTATAAATGATTCAAGAGTTTTTAGAACATTTACAGACGCACCCTGAATTTGAATTTTTATATATAAAGATTGGATTGGCTGAATCTTGTATATTTTTTTTCCAATTTTTGTATTTAATGCCATATCATTTTTAGAATTCTGTGTTGCTATCACTACTGTTGAAATAAACAGAGCAGTCTATTGTTTCACAAACTTTACCTTGCATTGTTTGGTCCATAATTTGAATTTAAATCCATGAATTATTATCGATATATATTATTTTTTCGAAATCTCATGTGAACAGTGACCTTCTTGCTTTGAAGATCAAATTTGCAAATTTCATTAAGATTGGAATTGAACAAAAGATTTATATAAGAGAGAAACACTCAGGGACCTATCTGTTCGCTATGCATTTCAAAATGGCTAGATCAATCTTGATGAAATTTTTCATGGTAATTCCGATGGAATCTGGGAAAGTTTTAGTCAGGTCATGGAGATATCGCGCTTCATGGAAAGCACACTCTACAATTCGTTACCCCCTCCATAACAGAGGTTAATTTGGTTAATTATGTAGTGCCACACCAGTAAATGTGTTATGTTTGTAGTGCAACACCAGTTAATGTGTTAACAAACGGAAAATGAATTTTATATAAAAGACTAGCTGATATATCCGGCTTAGCTCGGGCTCTTTTTTGATCAAAATTTGCAATATCTGAATGAGAATATACAGTAAAAATTAACACAATAAAACAGTAAAAATTCACATAGAGAAACCGAAAAAAAATTAGTTAAATGTTCCTAATGGATGGCCCTGTAACAGTTTTCCCCGGTTCCTGTTGGAATGTTGTGTATAGCTGAGCAAGTTTACCTTAGTGCAGGAGAAACAATGTGTGGAATGAAAATGAAACAATAGTTTGATCTGACGTTTTTTCAGCCCTGGCTATGGGTATAGTTCTTCTATTTTGTGTAACCTGACCTTTAAAAAATTCATTTGTTTATCTAAAAATTCCACAATTCCAAAATTCTCTTCTTGGGTGGCGATGTATGTACTCTGTTTAAAATATTCCTAATGGATGAATCGTTTGTGCCTGTGTATTTTGCAATTTCAACAATTGGTAAACTGTTAGGAAATAAAGAAATTAAACTGGAGCAAACTCCAAGCATCAGGTAAATGATATTAACTAGAAAAATGGATAGAAAAATTCTGCGACTTGGATTCGAACCAGGAATCTCGACGCCTCTACTAACTGGGCTATCGCAGACACCTGAACAGCCATGCTATCACTAAGTGTCTTAAAGACAACCAAGTAGTCTTTACCTGATGCTTGGTGTTTGCTCCAGTTTAATTTCTTTATTTCTTATTGTGTGTTCATCAAACTTTCTGATGGTTTGGATAGGAGAAATTCACGATCTGTGAACCGAGTGCTCACCCACCTCCCATTGGGCTTTCCTTCTTGACAACTTGGTTGTCTTTAAGACACCTAGTGACAACATGGCTGTTCAAGTATCTGTGATAGCCCAATTGATAGAGGCGTCGACCATGACAGTCGGGGTTCCTGGTGCGAATCCAGGTCGCGGAATTTTTCCATCAATTTTTGGTAAACTGTTGCAATTCACACTCTGCTCTCGAGATCTTGAAGCAAAACTGGTGCATTCATCACTTGGTATGATCTGGCAGTCGCAGTTTCTTCTGTTGACACATTTGTACAAAGTTACTTACAAATAATAACTCCCAGATACTTGTATTGTCCACCCAGTCCAGTTTCTTATTGAACAGAACAAGAGAATCTGGGGGATGCTTGAGCTTCCTATTGAGGTACAAAGCCTTGCACTTTCCGACGTTAAGGTTCAACTTCCAGCAGTTAAACCAGTCTTCGAACTGCTTCAAGGCGCACTGCAGCCGAGTGATAACGTGAGCCGGCTGGTGTGCCCATGTCATAATGGCAGTGTCATCCGCATAAAGAATGCTTTGACGACAATCGACAATCGAACAGTGAAGTGTACATTTGTTAGGATGGGACGAAAGCAGCGCTTTCACAAAGCTCATCCAACGAGAATAAACTCCAAATGAAATACACTGAGGTAGTCAAGAAGCCTAACCAACCCAAGCGGTCTTCCATATTATACAAAAAAGAAAATAAGATTGACGATTGTCAGAAACAAAAACAAAGATTGCTTTGACAATCGACAATCGAACAGTGCAGGTAAAACGAAACGAGTGGTCCGAAAGCAATGCTTTCACTGCCATACTCGTCCAGAAAGTAACCACGGGAAGTACACTGAACTAGGCAAGAAGCCAGATGAAACCTAGTTAAGTCATCCAGGGGATAAGATGGAGTCCTTTCCTATCAGGACGATAGTGTTGATTGTTGATTGACGAGGGACAAGGGACACGAGGAGCTAGGAGATCCAATATTCGGGAAATATCGCCTTTTGGATGTCGTCGAAATTGATGTCTAAGAAGGCCTGCGATGTCTAAGAAGGCTTCTGAAAGTAAGCGCGTGCTCAAGAATACCTGCAACCAGAGGATTGGGATGGTCCTTCATCTTCGGAAGCAGCTTTTTCAAGATTGCTTTGTCCGTGGCCGTGGCTTATATACAGAAAAATATGCTATGGGACAGTTATGATTGGCGGAATTTATAATTGAATGGATTGATAAGAATAATTATTGAGAAAATTTATATGATTGGCGGATTCAGTGTCGGAGAAATGTGGACCTAATAGAGAAGCTTTCTTGGCTTCATTA
>JAHWFO010039021.1:0-26465 GCA_023313115.1 Rhysida immarginata
ACCGAAGTCAAATGGAGCGTGCTTTCGTTTGCTTCTTCAGATAATCTCACACGAAATATAGATGGAACAGCGAATATCATAGTGCATCATCATCGCAATTCCAATCGTATTACTTTCAATGAGATATGATAACGGGTGTTAGAAAAGCAAATGGCCAGCTTAAGAAAACATGCCATTTCAGGGTTTAAAAAAAACTAAACCTAAGTATTATTCATTGAGCATTCTCTCAGATTCCACAAACCAAATATCAACATCTTGTGGAGTCCATGTTAAGGCGAATCGTCCCACTATTAACGGCAAAAGATGGTCCAGCGAAATACTGAGGAGGTGGTCATTATTAAATTCCATCTTTCAGCAGGTACAGTCAATCCATAAGAAGTGAACTAATTTGAGGATCGAATCGAACAGTGCAGGGAAAAACGAAACGAGCGGTCCGAAAGCAACGCTTTCACTTTCATACTCGTCCAGAAAGTAACCCGAGTAAGTACACTGAACTAGACAAGAAGCCAGATGAAACCTAGTTAAGTCATCCAGAGGATAAGATGGAGCCCTTTCCTATCAGGACGATAAAGTTGATTGTTGATTGAAGAGGGACAAGGGACGCGAGGAACTAGGAGATCCAGTATACGGGATAAATGGCATTTTGGATGTCGTCGAAATTGATATCCAGGATGTGACGAAGCCTGCGATGCCTTCTAAAGGTGAGCGGATGCTCAAGAATACATGCAACCAGTGGATTGGGATGGTCCTTCATCTTTGGAAGCAGCTTTTTCAGCAACTCCTGGACGTAATTTCCAATGGGAGGTATATCAAAATCGTCGGCAATATAAGTATTTGTTTCAACTCTCCTGTCAAGTTGGGCAATGGTCCTCAAGGTAACGTTTTGGAAGGTTTGGAGGTCCTTCCATCTGGAATTACATATTGTTTCATAGCCAGGCATACCATAAAGCAAGATGGTTCGGATTACCATCCTGTATAGCAATAGTTTGCAGTCCAATCCAAGCGCGCTGCTTCGCCCCAGAAGAGCTACCAGAATGAATTTTGCCTTCTTTGCCTTGTTGATGGCATATGACACATGGTCGCGCCAATTTAGCTTGACATCTATTACCGCTCCGAGGTATTTGTAATGTTTTACCTATTGTAGCTCTTTACCTGATAGGAAAAGACGACTCGGGGGTTTTCGATGTTTCTTCGTAATGAACATCGCCTTGCATTTGTCAACATTTAGATTGAGTCTCCACCTAGCAAACCATTTCTTGCACAGATGTAAAGCCTTTTGCAACCGAGATATGACGTGAGCGGGATTGCGCCCAGTAGTCACGATGGACGCGTCGTCAGCGAACAGATATAGCTTGCACTCTGTAAAGGTTGGGAAGTCATGAATGAAAAAGTTGAACACTGCAGGGACCAGGACAGAGCTCTGGGGAATACCAACACTGTCGTCACAAGGGTTAGACATGAAGCAGCCAACCTTGACACGAAATATCCTGTTCGACAGACAGGATCTAATCAAGACAATAAAATCGTCCGGAAGTCCACAAGTAATTATTTTGTATATCAGGCCTTTGTGCCAAACCTGATCAAAAGCCTTTCGGACATCCAAAAACACAAGACTACCATATTTATCAAAGTTAAAAGGAGTGTTTAGATCTGCAACAAGACTCCAGATCTGGAGTTGGCAGGAGTGACATGGGCGAAAGCCGAATTCCTCTGCACGAACAAAATTGTTGGCCACACAGAAGTCGATAAACCTCTTAAGAATGACTCGTTCAAAAACTTTTGGTAGCATAGGTAACAAGCTTATGGACCTATAGCTGACTGGGAGAGCAGGGTTAAGACCAGGGTTTGTTATGGTAATAACAAACTCTTTCCACTTGACAGGAAAGTAACAATGTTTCCAGCAATCATTCATGGACCTGGTAATAGTCGAGACAACATTACGAGGCAAATTTTTGAGAGTACTATTTATGATGGAATCAATATCTGCTGCTTTCCTGGTTTTAGGATGCTTGATGACATTGGGGATTTCGTGAAAACCAATAATGTCCTCACAGGTAAGAAGACGATGAGTGAGCTCATAAGCAATACACCCATCGTTGACAAGACGAATATTCGGAAAATTATCCGGGTTGTCCTCACTAGGAGTGGTAAATTGTTTTTCCAGGGAGTCGGCGATCAGTTGAGCCTTACCTTGATCACTGGTGACAACACTGACATCTGCGGTAATCAGCGGCGGCAAGTTGATGGGTCTGTTTCCTTTTAAAACCCTTACAGTACCCTATAGTGCCCTGCGATGGTCAAAATTTTGCAATCGATGGCTACCAATCGATGTTTCAAAATCATCGATGGATAGAAGGAAACCATTGACCAAAACTTTGATGTTTTCCAACAGAATAGTTAAGTAAGTTGGACACACAATATTCGAGACTGATGGAAATCGAATTTTATTCAGTTTTCCAGCAAAATTCATACAAAGTTTTTATAGGAATACAGAGGGTTGATTCAGATAAAATGAGACGACTTTAAACGCCGCGTATGACCTTGACGGAATGTGATTTGCATGACTCGTCCACGATTCATAGGGATTAGCTTTGTATACACTTGTTGCTGTTATTTGGGACATTTTGTGCTGAAACATGGCTTCCAAAATCACAGCTTTTTGGGAAGGGTATATGTTTGGCCTTTCCGACGCTAACTTCAGTCTTTCGTGCATTGTGGAATTATGCAAACGAAATGGTATTGTGGTATCCAAAGCTAATGTGGGTCGAATAATCAAAAAGAACAAATTGCGACCATCTAATGAACGTGGACGAGCAGAGAAGCGGACCAGAAACAAGCCCCAGCCAACACGCCCAGCTCAGGTGGTGCGAGAAATTCGGTCTGAAGTGCTGAAAGAAAATCCCCCCACACACAGAAGTCTATCCCAAAGGAAAGGTATTTCACAGGCAACAGTCTCCAGTATAATTCATGACAATCTTGGGCTGGAGCGACGTCATAAAGCGCGCGGTCACACTACTGGGTGACTGAACACAACTGAACACTGCCAAGTCATCTGTGGCTTACTACATGATGTGATCTGATGGAACAGGAGACGGACATACGAGTTATTCCCTTCTCTCATGTGCCTGTAAAATCTCCTGAGGCATCACCGATGGATTTCTGTGGTTTTGGTCTCCTGAAACGACGGCTCGGAAGTCGCCGACCAAGAACCGTTGATGGGCTATGGAAAGTGTCAGCAGGTGTGGAACCAACTTCCCATGGAGTCCCTCAAACTCAGCCTACTTCAGTGGAAATTACGGTGCCGGGCGATAGTCCAACAACGTGGCTCTCACATCGAACACAACCGATGGTGGCGCCATGGTATTACACCATCGTAAAAGAACTGCAAAGTCGTGTCATTTTATCTGAATCAACCCTCCGTACAACTCAAAATTAACAGTTGCTCTAAATGCTTGGGTTTTAAAGAACATCGTTTTTTATTTAAAGTGAGTCCAGCTTTTGAAAATAATCGTTCAGCTGGAACTGAAGTAGCTGGCACAGATAAATATTTGACAGCTAAGCAACACAAATTGTAATTAAAATTCTGGATTGCTTTCCATAAAAGGAGAGGATTGCGATTCAACGGGGGATGATAAATACGATTTCAAGTTTGGATGAAGACCTGCTCGAGTCCCTTGAGGTGGGAATGCTTCACTAAATTGTGAAATAGAAACATTTCTTGCAGACCATAAACTATCATCATTTTCGGCACAATTAGAAATTTCTGAGAATGAGAAATCACTTGTGAATGTAGGAAGTGCAGATAATTCTTTGTTTATTTTTGTAATTGCATTGCTGCAGCATCGAGTAACTCTTATACCCCAGACCAGTGTTGCCAAGTCTGACGCGAGCACCATCCCTAAATAATGACAAAAATTTCCCTAATTTCCCACAGATCTTTCCTATTTATCCCTGAAAAATTCCCCAGATTCGTGCAAAGAGAAGTCAAAGAAAAAAACAACTTGCACTATTAAAGATATTTATTTGGAAACAAATCTTGATACAAAATGTTAAATATTATTTTGAAAATTATAATGTTTCTGCCAGGGAAGAGGTAGAATAAGAGGTTTTCTACCTCTTCCCTGTTTCTGCTGTCAAACTTACAACATTATTACAGTCATTTTCTTATTTTTTGTTAAATGGTCAATCATTGATTGATTAAATTTTGTGTACATTTGCTGAAGGTTGGAAATTCACACAATTTAAGCCATTTTTTCGCAGATCGTAACGGATGAAGAGTATCGCTTTAGACATGTCAAGGCTTAAGCGGTTTCTTAATTTATTCTTTATGACATTATGCTGGGAAAATACTTGTTCCACTGTGGCATTTGAAACTGGCAAACAGAGACCCTTTTTAGCTAACTTAGCAATATCATGAAACCTATTTCCAGCAACATCAACATCATTAGCAACTTCAAACCAAAATTTATCTATATCAGGACAAACTGATCCAGTATTTATTGCTGATGTTTTGCCACTGAGATTGAAAATCATCCATTTTGTCAGATGGAAATCCAAAACACTTTGCAAACTCGTAAATAGATTCTTTATGTTGTGAGGTGGCAATTGATGGAGAGAGGATTCTAAGTTTTTGTAGCAGACACAGGTTCTCTGGCAAATGTTTTTGAATATTTTTACATAAAGCTATCAAAAATTCTTTGCATCTGAATTTAACATCATTTACTTCTTCAAGTAACCCGTTGCCAATCAAACTGTTACAAAGGATGGTGAACTCGTACCCCACAGTGGAACATTTTATGTAAAGATGTTTATTCAAAAAAAAAAAATAAATAAATTCCCCAGATTTTTCCCTAGATCCCTAGAAACAAAAAATTTCCCTAAAGTGGCACAGATTTACCTAGATCTAGGGATAAAATCCCTAACTTTGCAACCAAATACAAATAAAGCACCAATGGGAGGCCAGCGCCAATTCTCGAAAAAAAAATTGACTACTGTATCCTTTACAATACGAACATAGGAGCAGAAACAATGATATGACGTCATCACTGCTCTATTCTTCCATTGGTTCAATCGGAAAAAAAATTGAAAAAAAGTAATTATTAGTAATTTATTAGTAAAGTCTGACCGCCGCCATCTTTGAATGACCATCGATTGGTATACTTGATCTATCGATGGTTGGCAACCATCGCTTTTGCGATGGATCGAAAGCTAAAAACATCGATGGTTCGATGGTTGTTCGATGCATCGCAGGGCACTAGTACCCAAGAGCGAGTTGTCTTGGTTGATGTCCTCGTTGTCAATAACCTCCTTATATGGAATGATATTTTCTGTATGGATATCCCTAAAGAGTTTTCAGTCTTGCTTGGAGCGATGTTTAAGTAGGGTGGCCAGGTGATCCCATTGAAAAAACCGGACAAATAGAGGACAAAACCGGACAAACTGAGTTTTCATTCGTTAATGACACGACATAGTTCATCTTTAATGGTCTGGGAGTCTTCAAAAGCGTTTTCATACAAGTCTAAAACATTGTCCTTCTGGAAGGGTAAAATAATGAATACTAACAGCCTGTTGCTGACCGCTTTCATTGAAGTAATAGCGAATACAAATTCGATCATATCAATGTGTGGCATCCGTTTGTTGAAAACAATGAAGGATGGATTGTTGCTTGGACCCCGATGATCATGTGACTTTTGAGTGCCCTGGCCTGTCTCTCGTTGGCCTCGTGTGACTAGCGAGGCTAACGAGAAAGACAGGCTCTGGCACTGAAAAGTCAGCTGATCAAGATAGGTCTATTAACAATGTAACTTTCATTGTTTCCATCTTGTATTTTAACAGTCAGTGTTTTTTACTTTGTTGGAAACAATGAAGGTTAGATTGTTGCTAGACCGATTTTGATCAGGTGACTTTTCAGTGCCGGAGCCTGTATTTCTCGTTATCCTCGTGTGACTAGGGTGTGACGTCATCATAATCGATTCCAACGTTGACCTTTAATTTCGATCGCAGTTCTTTTTCGAGAAAAACTGCCAAATTTGAGATTCCACCCAAAAAACGGACATTTAGGGAAATAAAACGGACTGTCCGGTCAAAAACCGGACACCTGGCCACCCTATGTTTAAGCCCTTAAAGATAAGCAGCACTGGACGGTGATCAGAGGATAAGTCGTCAACTGTGAATATATTATAGGGCTTGAAGAATCCTTTAAGAACTGGGATATCCAGGACGTCGCTGACAGGAGAGCGGTCGCAGTAGTACGTGTCAAGGGGTCCAGCAACGAAGGCGTCAATCTCGTTTAGAGGATATTGCCATTTTTGTTGGAGCATTTGGATTTCCACGCAGGGTGCTTAGCATTAAAGTCTCCCGCCATAGCCACTGGAACGGGTCCAGACAGCAGCTCATCAAGCTCGCATGGTCTAAGCTTGTGCCTAAGTGAATTTAATTTCGCCTGCATCGGCGTCATTTATCATCATGAAAACGTCTTCCATTCCGACATAATTCGGAGTGACAGTCTCACGATGATCAATGCCATCCTTGACAATGATAGCTGCTCCACCAAATGCTTGACTGGCGTTGTTACCCACAGGTCGATCCTTTCGATAAACATGATAACCAGGCAAGTTGAAAGCTTGAGTTGATTTCAGGTGCGTCTCACACCCGAAAGCGATGCCGATATTCCAGTTTGAGGAAATTGTAATATTCGATGCGCTTCCGATGGATTCCCCTGGCATTCCATATATTAAAACGAAGTTTTCCGTGGGCAATTGTTCTATAGTGGTGTCTGTCCATGGTCAGTTCTTGATTTCGTGGGACGCAACCTGTGGCAGTACGTTGCTACTTTCCTTGAAAAGGTTTAGAAGGTTACCCAGACTCCTATAAAATCTGCGCAATTGGACTCGACCGACCACATCTGAATGAGAAGAGCTAGATGCGACTGAAGCATAGGTTCTGCCATCAATCACTTTGGTCCTTTTGACTTGGGGATATTTCGGACACCTGGTATAACATGGAGTATGCTGACCATCGCAACGTATACATTTAGGGGGGTCTTTACCCTTTCCATTAGTACAGTCCCTCGAGGCCATTTGGTGCAACCTTGGGAGACGTGACCAAAACGAAAAGAGTTGTAACATTGCAAGGCCTTTTGTTGCCTCTAAATAATCCTACAATAACAGCAAGACGATCGACACCGTTAGCTTTCTTGAGCCTGATTGCCTTTTCTGGGAAATAATTTGCCTTCCTGAGGTCTTCACAAAAGTTTTCCAGGTCAGACGTTGTATCAACATTTCGGACAACGTATTTCAGCACCTTTTCTGACTCGGGTTGATGATGCTGGATTTTGAGCACATCGTTACTCTTTGCTCCAGACAGTAAAATTTTGTGAGTTTCATCATGACACTTATTTTTAATGGTGTCCTTACGACCTGTGTGGCAGGTGATTTTATCTAAAGACACGTGCTTTTTGATTTCCTCTAGAATCCCCTTGATTGGTTTGCTATGGTGACGAATATTAATCCCTTTTCATGGGTGACACGTAAGGCCACAGAGACACTATCGTTGATATTGACAGTGGATTGAATACTGTCGATCCTAACACCTCTTTTGTTTGTTTTTTTTATGCCGCGCAATATGCCAATCACCTCCATCTTTGTCAGTAGAATCATTTTCGTGCCTTCTCTTAATGCTAGTTTGTAGCCAGGAGTTTCCTTCGTTGACTGCTTCCAGGCAAGTAGAACCCTTTTCACTATTAAGTAGGGGATCAGGGTTTACCACTAGCATGGGCGAATCTGAAGTCATGGAAGAGCCCATAAACTCCTTGATAATATTGCCTAGGTTAGCAAGGTCGTTGGCAGTCTATAACGTCGCACTTTTAACTCCTCTTTTAAACTATCAATTTTGGAATTCACGCTACTAAATTCCTTGTACAAGGCTTCCACCCTTGATTCGAACTCTAGATATTTACTGTTCAGTTCAGTACCATAATGCCTCAAGGCCTCAAGTTGTTCGTTAATAATATCAAATGCCAGAAATCTCGGATCCTTACACGCATCTTTATAGGCTAGTTCACAAAGTAACACTTTACCATCAGTATATTTAATAGTACATGTAGATTTTGACGCAGCGCCTGATGTCGCCATGAAGCAGGTGTGGTGCGGGGTTTTGCCGTCCTTAGAAGGATGCACCTACTCGGAACGACACAGTTTAAAAGACTTAATAAAAGTTTTACCTTATTAGTCCTCTTGGAGATTCCACCGAAACACTCTAATAGCAAACCAAGATAAGCGACTATGCACCCGAGCACCTCAAAATATCACAACCAGACGTCCGAAACGAAGCCCATCCACGAGCGGTCAACACACATCCACGATAGACACACCTTGGTTACCACCTTGACTAATTTGAGGTTCGACAATCGATCGGTGAAGTGTACATTTGTTCAGGTGGGACGTAAGCTTAAACGTTTCTCACCCTTCCGGAATAAATTCCATATGAATTACACGGAAATAGGCATGAAGCCTGACTAACCCATCGTGGGCTCTCACACCTGACAAGATGCAGCGTGCTGATGCGCTCATTCGTCAGGACGACGTTGAACGACTCGGCAGTTGGCGCTGGAGCTGTCAATCAGCAAAGTAAGTATGGGTGAAATCATCCGTGCTCTTGATTACACAAAAAGTGGTTCACTATGGGTTCCGCGCTGTCTAACGGAGGAACACAAAGCTCTGAGAAAAAATATTTCTTCTGAGTTGCTGCAACGTTGTCTTCTGAAACGTCAGATTGTGACAGCTGATGAAACCTGGGTGCACCATTTTGAGCCCAAAACAAACGACAATCGATGGAATGGCGTCATCTGCACTCACCACAGAAGAAAAAATTAAAAGCAAGATAAGGTCATGATCACTGTTTGGGGCTGTGATGGTGTCATAATGATTGATGTGATGCCGAGCGGTGGATTTCCATGTGCGTGTCAATTGTCGTCATTTTCTGCCCAAAACGGCAGTTTCTACCAATTTTGCTGCCCTTATTTGGAAACACAAAAGTAGCGCCCTTAGACGGCCTAGCGAACGACGGCAAAGGAACCAGCGACTCCCGGGGTTGAAACCATCGGCACCACGTCGTTCACGATCGTAGAACGTTTTGTTATTTAAAATGAAAATTTTAACGTAAAACCTATTCGAAAATTGCATTATGTGCATTCTTTTTTGCGTTCACTTAAATATCCGCATATATCTAGTATAATTTACGATAGTTGTATTCTTCTACAACGTTTACGCTACGCTGTGGTTAGGCCTAGAAATAGACCTGAACCGAATGCCGAAGCTTTCGCTAGGTCTCTCATCGTGAACATGGAAACGCTAATGCATTTCTCTTCTACGAAACCAAAACTCGTATATATTATCCATCAATTCCACACAGTCATCGAATATATTTTGATTGATATATTACTTATATGCAGGGAGAAACATCGACACGAACACAAAGAAACGTGTCTGAACGTCCGCCATGATTTGTAACATGTTTGAGGCATAGTGAAGTGTAGTGCGCATGTGCGAAAATAATAGCTGCTTACACGGAAACACGCTGTCGATAGAACGCGTGCTGCCAAAACTGCCTCGCTGCTTTCCTACTTCTAGATTCGGTAGTACGCGTTTGTCAGCGCTGTTTTTCAGGCAGAAAAGCGCGCACATGGAAATGGAAATTCACATTAATTCTGAGGCATATGTGAACACATTAAGCAACCTCAAGAAGCGCTGCCAGTGACTTGGACGCCATAACAACCGAGCTGATTGTTTGCTTTAACACGATAACGCTCGCCCTCACACAAGTTTGAGGACGTTGGAACACATCACGAAACAGGGTTGGACAGTGTTACCCTATCCACCCTACAGCCCGCAAATAGCGCCCTCAGACTTTCACTTGCTTGGGCATTGAAGAATGCCATTCGTGGAAGAGATTTTCAGGATGACGAAGAGGTGATTCGCACAGTGAAGACATGGCTGCGTGAACAGAAAAAGGACTGGTACCGTCAGGGCATACACACCCTTGTGTCTCGCTGGAGAAAGGCCGTAGAACGGGACAGAGATTATGTGGAAAAATAGGGAGTGTAGAAGAAACATCATTCTTTCGTGTGTATAAGTTTCATTGTGTTCAATAAGTAATTGTTGAAGAAAAAATTGTGGTGCATTACTTTCTGGGCTACCCTCGTATTTATTAATTTTATAAATTTGGGTCAAAATACAGTTTTCCCAATAATAAAGCACACGTAATATGCAAAAAAAATATTTGTAAGAGAGAGAGTTGTAATAAAATACTCTATGTATTGATTTCGCTGAGCTTGTAGTATACCCATTTTTGGCTCATAAACATTCCAAATTAATATAATGATCTCTATTCATACTCTTTTCCTAATCCTAAACTGATTACACTGTTTACTTATTTGATTTTCCAGCACCTCCTCTGTTGTGACGCCCTCTAATGTGCAAGGTGAACTTTGAACCTTCCATGTAAATGTGGGCATGTACACATGTCAACACAATTCTTAGGAGAGGCAGTCACCCCAGGATTCTTTCACTACTTGCGACAGGTGTGGTGTGGACGCATAAGAGACACCTGGATAAAGATTAATATGTATTTTAATTCAACCCATAAATAGAGTTTTCGGTAGCGACTTTTCCGTTATACAGTAATTATGAGTTTTCCGGTAAGTTATATACAGGGTGAATACAAAAGTCTGAACCCCCCTTTTATTTTTTGAACCGAAGCAGATATGTCAATTTTGATGAATCCAATGAATAGGAAGTTGTGGGTGGCCTATCCCTTGGTGCACTTTTCATCATCCCAAATATGCAAATTAGGACACATTCAAAATTTATCTCAAAAACCGTAAGGGATAGAGAAAAAAACCCAATTGCAAACTTGTTCAGCATAAAAAAACAAACAAAACAAAAAAAACTTCATGCAAATCGTACCAACCAATTACCCACAATAACGCTTATATGCAGTCACACTGCACAAGGAAAACTGAATGCTGATATTTCCACCATGTAAAGCATGCAAATAAAAAAATTACCATAAATTACCATACTCTCATTCACTTTCATGCGGAAAAGCAAATAAAAGGCAAGTTTCAGCACACAGAAGACAGAACAATTCCAGGATGGCAAGCTATACTGTTCCGGAAATGGTCAAAAAACAGTCATGATTGTGGGTCATTGGTTGGTCCGATTTGGATGATTTTTTTTGTTAAAACCTATTCTTACTCAAGCACGAAACATTAATAATTCAAACACTAATATAGTCAATATTTCCTTAAGTGCTAACAATTTCTCTAGCTTTAGTTGAAACCCCAATAGTACAGTATATGTTTAAATAGTCTTCAGTTCGTTCGTATAGTGCTTTATATTTTTTCTTTTCTTCAGTTCTGTTCTCTCTTAAGGTACGGCCACACAGAGCGCTACGCGTCGGACGCGACGGATGCTATGTTCACTCCGATTTGTATACAAATATGTTTATTTCATTGCTTATTTGAAGATTTGCGTAAAGAACTAATGTTTATTAAGTACCGAAAGGTGCTTTATGCTATCAGTGTGGAGAAACGTGTCTGTCTGTCTGTCTGTAACTCAACTCCTCCGAGGCTATGAAAGGTTTTCAAAATCTGTTTTCGTCAGTCGATGAATATGGTTCATGGCACGAACCAATCACAAATACGCTTATTATCTAAATCGCTTCATTGGCACGTGCACAAATGGTATTTCAAATTTCCCGCCAAGCAATTTTCAACGGGGAAGACATATTAAGTAATATATCAAACAAATCGTAATGACGAGATAGAAGCGGATATAAATTACTATTTTCGCCAATTGATAAATATGGTTCAGGAAATGAACCATTTTGAAAATGGTTGTATTCGAAACAATGGCACGTGCTCTAATGGTACCCTTATGACACCCTCAAAAATGTTCAATGATAAGATATGGCATATAATATATCAAACGACTTGGAATGATGTCTTGATCGAATACAACGTAAATTATTGATAGTCGAAAATAGTGCAAAGGCACTTGGTTTAGTGGAACCATTATGGTTCATTGGAACTTTCGGTTAATATTGAATATAGTAACACGTTCTAATTATAGCCATCTATAGATAAAATTATACTAACAAGGGAACCCCACATAGAATTCCGATGCACTTTTTTTTGCGCGCAAGCACACCGTGGAAGCGACAGCGTTGCACGGCGGTGAAGCGCCGCGGAAGTGCAAAGAGTTCAAAAGTCACGGCGGAAAGAGAAGCGAACTTGTTAGCAGCGATCGACAAAGAATTACAGTTAGAGCACTGTTATTAAGCATAAAACCTTAATTTTGCTGTACAATTATTCGTCTCGAAATAATATATAAGATGAGGTAGGCATCCATGAATACTATTTTTATTTAAAATTATAAAGCACCGCGATACATACCCCCTCACCAACAATTACTCGACGTTGCACATGAAGCCAGCCCCGTGTTTGATTACCGAATTACTTAATAAAATGAAATAATAAATTAAGGAAATGGTTATTAATTACTCTACACATTTTTTTACTGGAAGGCAATTAGCTAATTGTAATAATCTATTTTTAAAAACTAAGTTTGTTTAGAAATTTGAGAAGCCATTCAATTGCCATCTGCTACTGTCTATTTCATCTGAAGTGGATTCGTGCTTATTGCTGTGAGTAGTGGAAGAAAGAAGTTCCGTTAAGCGCATTAATACACCGCTTTAACAACGAGTCCTTGTATGAATATGTGTGCTCAAATTTTTTCGTTTTCGTGGTTTATTTTGAAAGAAAAAAAAATCCGCACGCTCTTATTTTGCAAGCATCTATTGTAGCTTCAATTGAGTAACATATTTCAATTTGGTGGAAATCTGTGACATACATGTTCGAGGGATTCCCTTGTAAGTCCAATGGAACGTTCGGTTTTGATCTAAGTCACCTAGTTAGGGAGTTATGGAACCTCAAAGATTCCGTCTTTATAGTAAGGACAACAATGCCTAAGCTTCGTTATAGCTTGGAAACAACGAGTTGCCCAATTTCGACACCAGGTGGTATCGTGTTTCCCAATTTTGACACCAGATGCTTTCAGTTTAGAAATTTACATAAAATTTGCATAAAATCTGCCATTAGGAGTTGCCCAAGTCTAACTGAAAATAGCAGTTGCATGAAGAAATATATGCAATGCAATTTGTATGATAAAAAAAAAGTCCTACAAAAAGTCAATAACTAAAATCAATCATAAAAATCAATTTGACCTAAAAATATAAATCCCTAACAAAGTATTCAGCTTAACAAATTCATAGCCAAGTATTTAGCTTAACAATAATAAATTCAAAAACAGGGTCACTTACATAGTCTATTTAAAAATTGGATTATTTATTTACATGAAATACAATATTAGGCTATATCAGGCTATAAATGAAATTCTCCATGAATTTCATTTGCTCATGATCATTTATAAATAACTTATACAATACAATTTCACAAATGCTTATAGAAATATTCCAAGTTTAGCCATTATATTAAAGATAGGTTTTCAAATATTGTAAAATTACAATATACAGGGTGATTCAAAACGATGTCCGGCATTTCAAAATTTTACTATGCATTTATTTAATATCATAAATTAACCAGGCCAATCTGCCAAGATTTATAGGCAATCTGCTGGCACGCATAGCAGATGTATTTCTTGCACCGTTTGTATGTCAAAGAATATAATGCTTAGTGTACAGACAAAAAAAAAATGCTTTCGTAACAAAAAGTCACGTATAGATATTTTACTCGTGTGCTCCTCGATATTAGATACGCATTTCACTGCTCCATGCCTCTCGATCAAATTTCATGCACGTAGTCCATTTCTCTTTCCCCATAACTATAGACAATGAATTCCCTTTAACTCTATAAGCGATCATTAATGCTTTCTTCTGGTAAAAGAAGCCATTTATACATTTTCATTCGTGCAGAACATGCATTACGCATTTAATCGGGCGATCGGGCGATCTCATTGTAATAGTAGACCGGCATTACAATGAGGGAGCAGCAAGAAGCGATGGCCCTGCATCTGTGCCCCCTTTTTAACATGTTTATCAATAAAAATTCACGGGTCAGTTAAAATTTGCTCTAGGATTATTAACTTGATTTTCTCCCTAATCACACGTAGTAATTTTTAATGTTTTAAATTTAATTTTAATATTAAATGGGAAAATTATTCATTATATTGTTTATATTTAATTTGTATGCATAGTTTGTAAACTGTTTTATTTTACAAAGTTTGTTTTTATATTTTATTATAGATCGAAAAGTATCGAATATTGGTTTCCGTTAGATTTATGGAATTTCTGGCAAATTTTCCAAGTTTTTTCTGGATATTTTAGATATAAGCCTTTTTTTTTTTTTTTTTTTTAAAAAATTTTAATTTCTGGTTATTTAGATTTGGAATGGGAAACTCAATTTGTGTTGCGTTTTCTTCTTGTGGGAGTTTATAAAAGTCTCAGTTTATGTGGCTCTCCTTCCAGCTACATTACCCGATTTGAAGAAGCGCATAACAACAGCCATGGAAGCAGTAGATGCAGACATGGTCGGATTTGACTACCGTATAGACATGCAGTGCATCAAAAGGTAGACATATTGAGCACCTATAATTTGATTCCAAAGAACCACTAGCATTCACTACCAGAGATTCCAGGTGCAAAGTCCTCAATGGTAATAGCCAAGCGACTCGAAACCAGATTCTCCATTATTCTAGCTACATGGTTCTTGGCCGACGTCTTGGTCTCGTACCTAAATGGCTTGGAAAATGACAACTGCCTGGGAAGACCAGTTTGCGACATCCCTATCACGTGGTCATACCATCGCAACTGAAACATCTCAATGTGGAGAAGTAGCGGCTCAACGCCTAAAGATTCCCTTATTGTGCTGTTGTACACTCTCTCTAGCAGGGTTACCCCTGACACACCTCTCAAGAATAACATTTCGGCCGTTTGAACATGCGATCGCGTTCTTTTGGTCATTACCCAAGAATCATGACCATAGGTGAGTATGAGGACAAAGAGAGATTTGTAAACAGAGAACTTTGCTGTGTTTCCTAGCGTACGTTTTGTTATCACAGATCGCTACATGCCAGCTTGCTGAACCGATCTGAGCATCCAATTCTATCTTACCGCCCATTTCTCGTGAATGCATTTCCGAGATGCTTGAACCACTCCACCTATCTCAATGTAAGCGTACTGAGCAGGCCGTCCTGAAAAGACCTCGGTCTTAGCCAGACTGATTTTCATGGCTGTAAACCTATATAGTATAAGCTGAAAGTTAGTGCAAGAAGACCCAAAGAAGACAAGATCGTCAGCTAAGACCATCCTCTTCACTAAGCAGCCACCCACACCAAAACGCTCATCGCATCGTGTACCTCTGTCAATCTAGTCCATAAAGATAATGAATAAGAGGGGGCAACTGTCTATTATTTCCCTTTGAGCCATTAATGCTCTTTTCGGACATTCCTTTTGTAAATAAATTAATATGAGAGAAAATTTAATACTTTTAGTCAGATCGACACTATTACCAGCGGGAGCAGTAACGCCACTGGTGGCAAAATTGCATTTTCTTCCCATCGTGCGCACTTGACGTTGCCATGGCAACCACGAATAATTAGCATATTGCGGAATTTTCGAACATTTGTAGTGGTTGTTGTTTGTATTTTAATTTTATAAATGGATTATGCCACATTAGTACCCCCAAAATTGAACTATACTCGTTTCTCTGCCCCTATTTTATGATTACTGGTGTTTTTAATCAGTAATGATCGAAGAAGGCACAACAAGAAGCTCAACGTGTTCAAAAATGACTGGTTAATATTGTCCGTAATGGCTTTCTTTCGTCATTGATATATCCAATATTTACCATCCAAACTAAATAAATAAATTTACGTTGATGTTTTCAATATTTACCGGAACCATGTTTTCAAGGTAAGCACGATGGGAAGACATTTTCAATTGTGTAACACTGACTTGTTTCAAAGAAAATGAGAACTGTTATGCTCAAAATGTAGGAGATTGAGGTTTTCAATGTAAGGAATAGCAGTATATTTAGTAATGTCAATTACCTAGAATATGTTCGGGAAAGTTGGGATTAATGGTATTTTCTTTGTCTAATACTGGAATTAATATTTTATGTTGTTAAGAAATATTTATTTAATTCTGTTATAAATTACTGTCTAGATTTCTTCGTAATGTGTGGACTGATTGTTGCGATTTATCTTTATCATTGTTGTCGATAAATTTTATTTTTTTTATGATCCGCGTGTGATGTGCAAATGCGTTCTTTCCCTCGCGGATAATTTCCTCGACCGCAGGAAGTATATCATTTAATTGTTGGCAAAATTGTAATTTTTATTTATTTTTTTGCTTACAGTTCATTCCTTCCTCATCTCTTGCCCCTCTTCCACCTCTA
This sequence comes from Rhysida immarginata, assembly GCA_023313115.1. NCBI lineage: Eukaryota > Metazoa > Arthropoda > Chilopoda > Scolopendromorpha > Scolopendridae > Rhysida > Rhysida immarginata. The sequence continues at coordinate 16,475 of JAHWFO010039021.1, forward strand.
CAAGCCTCCTGTGCAGCATGGCCGCCTATCTACCTCCCCGTCAGTGGAACATATATATTTTTGCTATGGAACCTCCTGCCAACTCATCCTCCTTCTGAAGAAATATTGTATCGTTTTCTTTTTTTTTTTCTCCCATGGCATACTCATTTTCATGCCTGGTTCACGTTGATCCTTGGACGTCTTACACAACCATTCTCTTGCTTGATACAACTATGACAGGTCCTTCCGATTAACGCAATACAGCAAGATGTCTCATTCTATGGATCATTATTCTTTTCTTCAGTGGGAGTGATGGACAAAATATTGTATCTTATGTCCCACTGAGCTATTTAGACGCGCCATGCCTTTCTTTATTTTTACGCACAAGGTTCGTTTATTTTTACCCCTTAATTATTTTTCTCTTGATTTTTTCTGTAAATGAATTTATCCTTCTGCCTGCCATTGCTGCCGCAAATAATTTGTATATGTATATATTAATTCATAATTAATAAAAAAGTTATATATACCACTATCACGTTCCATTTTTTTTAATTAATCCTTTGAACAGAATATTTTTTGAAAATGTGATTACTTTTATTCTTTATGGTTTCAGAATATGTTCAGAGGAGTTTATTAATTGGCATTAAAATCCGAAATAACCAACTTCAATGAATATATTTTTTTCTTTTTTTCTTTGCTAAATCATTGGTGAAATTGAGCCAAAATCGACAGAACTAGTAGGTAAGCGTTTTTTGTATTTTTTGTCTTTCTAAGCTATTTTAAGGTTTTTCATATAAATTAAAAGCAATATTTTTAGTCAGAAATAAAATAAATACCAATTTTGAATTTTTTTGATTTTTATTTATTTTTTAAAAATTTTAATACTCTTTCCTCAGTAACAAAAAAATTATCAATGTATTTTCTGCTTGTTTTTGCTGTGGCGATGTCCTTTTTGTCTTGATTAACGGCATTAAATAGCCACTTACGTTCTCTTAAAAGTATAACGATTCGATTCTTATAACGTAATTTTCTACTAAATGTTAGGAACGTTAGATTCGGTCCAGCCACCAGTATTATTTGGGGAATTGCCACCAAAAGAACTGCATGGGTTGCCATACGCCACAAGCAGTAAGCATGGGTTCTATTCTTCCTCCCCATTGACTTCTCGATAACAGCGATTTGAGTCCTTGCAGCGCTGTAAATATTCGTATTTATCAACAAATATCCTTAATAGTACCTTTTTAAAGGTATTTTTGTTCTATTTTACCCGCTAATCATCCCGTTTTCAGAGCCATGCCCCCCTAACATCGCACTCCACCCCCGCTCTTTCACACGTAACCCCTGGACTTCGTTTCTAGGGCTTCCTAACACCTTCCGCAAGGCGCCTGCGCAAAATGACATCAAAAATTGCATGCGTTCTATTTTTAACAGACCGCTTGGGTATATTCAATATTTGCCAACGATAATCTTTTTCTTAAGACTTGAAAGTGTTTACCGGGTGCTGTTTATAAAACTATCTTTAATTTTTAGTTTCTTCATTTTGCAGTTGAGGCTTCTATGTTTATGAATATTTCACGAGAGGAGACTATTTTAACATCGTTTGCAGGCAATCCTTTATTTAAAATCAAGAATAGTTAATCGAATCACTCGTAGAGCTAATTTTTATCAACAGAGGGAGAGACAATCCTTATTTTGTAGCATCGTTTAGATCAGTTTCTTTCCAACAAATTTCTTGTTTTCTTTGTTATTTCGTCTCGGTTTATTTTTTATTTTAATTTCTGTAATGCATTTTTTAAATTTCATTTTTTATACAGTGCACTTGGATTTGTCAAAGAAAGTAATATTAAAGAGAGATCAAATAAAAGGACGGAAAGAAAGAAAGCAACAACAACTGCCTCTTCATATTCTTTGACGGAAGAGATTTCAATTTCTTTCTCCGTCTACCTTATTTTTCAATTTCCTTTCCTCTTTAAATTTTTAAATAGATACATGACAAAAAGGAGGTACCTGTAGGGACTGCAAGAGAGCATGGAGGAGTTCGGTTCTTTTACTCCCCCCCCCCTTTTTTTTATGCTCTGTTGAAGAGGTCGTTTCGGAAAAGATGAATCCTTCGTACGACAAGGAGGTAGAAATCAATGAAATCGTATGGAAACAGTAATCACAGAAAATAAAAGGCTAAGAGGGTGAATGCAAGAAACGGGAAGGAAAAGGAATGAGGTTAAGCGTTTCAAAATGAGAGAAATTGAAAGGATCTACATGGTTTTAATCTCTTTCGCCATCATTGATATTCCCCCGTGATTTTTAAAGGTTGCGGAGCTGGAAAATACATAGGTGCTTCGATTATCGAAAATAGGAAAATCCGTTTAAAAATTAATAAAATAAATGTAGCAGGTAGCGTTTATCTAAGCAGTTAGAACATAATAAAGAGACAAGAAAATTGGGAAATATGGAAACGGAAAAAATTGTAAGCAGATTTTTTTTTTTATTTGCTATAAATTTTATATGGCTAGTTTGGAGTTAATTTGTACGAACGATATAGAAAATTGATCAAGAGCTCCTTAAGTTTGATTTTGTTTTATTAGTATCTTAGGTTATTTATTTAGTCTTTGTTTGCTTTGTTGAAATAACTAATTAGAGAATGTATAGCGATTAGGAATATGATAATGATGAAGATTGGAGAAAACATGAACAACCCTGAAGCGAAATCCGAATCCGTGAACCCTAATGAGTCTGTCTGGATTCATAAGCATAACATTTGGAGCAAAAGCAGGGTAATTATTATGCACATGAAACGCTTGCAAAATGGGTTAACAAAGTAAACTGTATGCCCACATTATCTTTTTACATCCTTAAAGGCTGCTTTTCTTTGCCTGGACTCAAGATAATTATTCTTTTTGCCTCTTGGCGCTCACGGCTGTTTTCATCAAATGACAAGGTTCATCATCGATTTTTTTTCTCCTTTTCTCTAATGTTTGTTTCTTCGTTTTTCTCTCAGCCTAATGGCCTTAACGTCTAGTCTTCCTTCTCTCTTCCCTTCGTTTCTCCTCCTTAATCACAAAACAACGAATTTAGCCATGGCAGAAGGACAGAGCATTCCGAAAGTTCCAGTGAAATAAAGGCTCAGAAGAGATAAAATTAAGGAATTCAGGAAGTTATTAGGGAGATAACTGAAATGTGAATTATTGAATTCCTCCGATTCAACATTCCTCCGATTATTGAAGGCGAATCTCTTAAATCAAATAAAAAGCTTCGACCTTTTTCCTTTTGTTCTTCCTAGAGTAAATATAATAGAAAAGAAATGGGGCTTTAAACGAGATGAAGAAGAAAAAAACACTATCAATTAACGTCCTATGGTTGCACTTAATTCTCATCATGTTCAAACGCTCGAATGTGTTGTTTGATTTGTTGTTTAGGGTCTTTTGGTAACTGGGAGATAGCATTTGCAGTCACACTTGATACAGTCCGTTGTGTAATATCTCTTCGGGATTTTAGGGTTTCGAAACTCAGTAGCTCATTCGCCGTAAAACGGAAGGGGATCGTATCAGTAAATAGAATAAATAAATGGCATCGGCAAATCAATGTAGTTTTGATGTGATCCACTTTGCAGGCCAATTCACGCAAAGTGGGTCATGAATGGGGTCACATAACAAATTTTATTATTTTTCATTACCAATTCAGGCTTCTTTTTTTCTGGTGTGAATTCTGATGTACCGTTAAATAGTGAGTGTGATTTCAAAGCAATTATCAGCTTATTTTATCCCAGTGTTTATTTTAGTTGAAACTGATCTACTTATAAGGTCGTTACCCTAGTCCAATTTATTTTAATTTAATAAACTTATTTTACTCCAATAAACTTTAAGCTTATCAAAAATGCAGGGTCGATCTCTTATCATATGTGCTTGTTCTGTATAAGTAAAAAGATACTTGTATTAAATTTTGCAATCGATCGACAGACATAATTCGTTTCGGCAAAATGCCTTTGATGTTGCTCAGAGATCCAGGAACGGCGGAGATAAACCCAATCAATTCAGTTTTACTGACCAATTTTCTCGAGAAAACCCTCTCTATCAAAAAACCATGAACTTTAAGAATTTCGAATCAGAAATTGGTTCAATGTAAGGGCACTCGATCCGTTTCCGCCTTATAAGAACTTTGCTGTGGTTGTGTTTGCGTGTTTTTCTCCATTTACACTGCTCAAAACAATTAAAGGAACACATGTAGAATCCCCTACAGAGGGCGTAAATAATACTTTTTAGCAATTTCATCTTCTGCAACATGAAACCTACTATCTCCCTCATAGGAAATAGTTGAAGCCAACACATTTTGCTGCAAGATGTTCTGAGAAATTTGCATAGCAATATAACCACCCGGAAAACAAAGTGGTCACATGCCAGTATACACTCTTTGCTTGGAGATAACGGTCGAACATTAGAAGGTGCAGGCATTCCTGGAACGTTGTTGTTAGTGCTCTGATATGCCACGAAGGCATCTTGAAGCAGTAGAAGCTACGAGAGCCGTAACATTGTTCCAAACGGGTCAATCATTACGGACTGTGGCAAATGCCCTCAATGTGTCCTCTTCCGTCATTTTCCGACTGTGGACACGATTCCAGGCGACTGGCCAGTACACACGAAGAGCTGGGCAAGGTCGCCGACGCTCAACAACTGCCAATCAAGATCGTTATGTGCGGACTTGTGCCCTGCGCCGAAGAACCTCAACAGCCAGAGACCTGAGAAATGACCTGCAGATGTCAACTGGGGTAGCTGTTTCATATCAAACAATCCGGAACAGATTATGTGAAGTTGGCTTGAGAGCCAGACGACCAAATTCGAGTGCCTAGGCTAACCCGCCAGCACATACAGGCGCGACTAGAGTTTGCACATCAACATGTCACCTGGCAGCTTCGCCACTGGCGTTCTGTTCTCTTCACAGACGAGTCAAGATTCCGCCTGACCCGCTGTGATGGTCGTCTACGTGTCTGGAGACGACGTGGTGAGCGAAACACCGACGCAACAGTTTGTGAGACTGACCGAATGGGATGTTGTTCCATTATGGTTTGGGCTGGCATCTCAATAGATCACCGAACGGATCTTGTGGTCGTCCGAGGGCGAATGACCGCTGACGTTTACATTCGTGACATTCTGGAAGAACATGTGATTGTTGCTGCACATGGCATAGGGCCGATTCCTTCTGATGCAGGATAATGTTCGTCCACACACGGCAGCCGACACTCAAGACTTCCTACGATGCATGGCATTCAGACCATGAGGTGGCCTGCAATGAGTCCAGACCTAAATCCCCTTGAACATCTTTGGTACATGCTTGACAGGCAAATTCCTCACTGTCCTTCAGCTCCAGAAACACTGCAACAGCTCATCCAGGCACTTACTGAGGAATGGGACCGGCTTCTCCAAGATCACATCCGTCGACTAATACGGAGCATGCCTCGAAGGTGCATGGAGGTTACTGCAGCCCATGGTAGGCATACACATTACTGAGTGTTGCAAAAACTGATCCCTGGAAGAAACAGGGCATTCCCCTCACAACGTCCAAAGGACATTTCACTTTGTTTTAGGCAGGGGTCCTGCAGTTTCCTGTTTTTTCTTTGTTTCTTCACCAGTTGGTTCAATACTGCATTCTATTGTTAAATAAACCGTCTTTTAATGATCACATACAGCGATTTTGTCCATATTATTCGTAGTTGCTTCTGCACACTGCTTAATAGAAGTGTTCCTTTAAATGTTTTGAGCAGTGTATTTCTTACATAATGAAAATGAACGTAACAGCATAAAACCATACGCAAATTGTATAATGTAATTTAAACGTAGAAAATATTAAAAGACAGAGTCAGCCAAAAGAGTGAAGATGACCAAATACTGGAGATCTATACCAGTGATCAAAGATAGGTTTTCATTTACAATCGGATGAAGATCACATTAGGGTGTCTCAACCGTGAGTGGTCAAGCGAAAAGTGACCTGAAGAGAAAAACATACATTTCAAGAAAAACGCGTTTAAAGTTTGAAGATGTGTAAGAATACGGAATGCATCTCTGAAAAAAATAATTACGTTACACTCGCGTTAACCGAGTTGATGCGCGTGATCAATCTAAAACTTCGGGCTTGCTGATTTCGTGCGCTACATGTGACCATTCATCCCGAAACTGCTAAGTATTGGTCTGGGATGACGTCAAAAAAGTCTAGATTACAAAAAATCGTGGAGAAAGGTTTTCGATTTTGAAAATCCAGCAGCGTTTCATGATGTGTTTTGCATCATCGTCACTCACTTTTGGCCATGGCAGTTCTGGGCAGAGGAGCTTCCCAATTTGCTTCACCTATTGCGCCTGGTTTCGGAGTCTATCTTTAATATACGTCATTGGTAATTATCACAGTCATCGAGTCTATCTTTAATAGATATTCATGGTCATCGAGCTCCATCGTTAAAATGAAGCTAAAGTTTCTAGCTCCCGGCAAGGTGGAAACTCTATTGAAAAGTGGCAGTTTCTGGCAGTTTCTAGAAGCTCCAGGCAGTTTCTAGCTGCATGTACAATCGGCCCAACTTAAAGCACTGTATAAAGAAAATTTGGACATTTCGTGCCAGGCAGCCATTTTGATGCCTATTTTGATACGATGATTGCCTCTTTTTTGCAGCAAATTCAAATTTGCAGATTGAACAATTCCTTTTTGACAAAAGTTAGAGAGTAATGTGCCTCTGATGTTTGAATTTGATGCAAAGAAGAGGCAATCATCGAATCGAAATAGGCCTCAAAATGTCGACCTGATCCAAAATGTCCATACTTTCTTTATACAGTGCTTTAGCCCAACTGCGCCTGCAGCACCGACTTATCGACAGATAGAAACTTTACTTTCATATTCAGTTTCAATGAAAATCTCTATCGCAGGTTGCGGTCGGCCTTAGTGCGATCTATGCGGCACCTGGCGCGATCTGTTTTTCTTAGCTTCTCGAAACAATGGAAAATGGCCGAAGCTCGATGACCATGAATATCTATAGACCGTGGTAATTATTAATAATAACATTGCTACATTGATCCTAATTGCATCAACATTTACATTGTTTTGCTTTATTTTGTATTGAATTGATTTTTCTCCCTTATCTGTGGAAGAAAAAGATTTACCAAATAAATTTGGAGAAATAAGAAATAAAAATTCTTAAATATTAAGAATATTTTTAAATAATTTTTAATAAATATTTTATAAATATTTTTAAAATTTTTTCTGTTAAAATTTTATATTTTATCTATACATATAAAAGGCAATGTAAGTATTTTTGTCCGGTTTTAAAAGGCAATTTAGAAGTAAGCTATAAAGTTATAATTTATCACACAGCCGTGTAATACTACTACAATCTAAAAACTGTCTCTTAAAACATAGAAATTAATTATCTTAAATCTATATATATGAAATAGACTTGGCTTATGTTCGTTTGTTTGCCCGTGGTGTTTGCGCCAACAATCGGCTGGGTGAACAATGGTTGATGAAATTAATACATGCCGCAGCCAACCAACGCCACCTAAAAACAAAGCCTGGTCACTGCGTCATCACACCTGGGCTGACAATTCAACTTTCATTGTTTACAACAAAGGAAAAAGCACCCGATGTAATCAGCGTTTTTTCGTTTGTTGTAAACAATGAAAGTTGGATTGTCAGCCCTGGTTTGATGACGCAGTCCATAGGCAGTGAGAAGGCTTTGTTTTTTAGGTGGCGTTGAGCCAACACCTCCTAGACAGAAAGCCAAACAACTGAAACGTCATATATTGTTAAAAATTTAAGGCTTCTTATTGGTAGAAATACGGTTATCAATGGTCGAAACATGATGATGTAGCAATGTATGACGTTTCAGTTGTTAGGCTTTCTATCTAGGAGGTGTTGCCGCAGCCAACGCCACCTAAAGGTACGGCCTGAGCGCGAAAACGTGATACATTGTTACATTATCATGCGAAGATATTATTTAGGGTAGAAATGCGATTAAACATGTCTTCGGATGATGATGTAACAATGTATGACGTTTTCGCGCTCAGGCTTTATCTTTAGGAGGCGTTGCCGCAGCCGACGAAAAAGACACGCCCTGGCACTGAAAAATCACCTGACCATCTTAGTCCAAGCAACAATGTAATATTCATTCTTTCCATGTTGGATTTTAGCAATCAGTATTTTTTCGTTTGTTAGAAACAATGAAGGTTACATTGTTGCTTCGACTAAGAAGATGAGATGACTTTTCCGTGCCAGGGCAACGCCTCCTATAAAGAAAGCCTCCGCACTGAAACGTCATAATTGTTACTATTTCATATTTCGTTCTTTGTTAATCGTATTTCTACCAATAATAAGCCTTAAATTTGGTCAACTTATGATGATATAACAACGTAGCCAACGAGAAAGACAGGCCTCGGCGCGGAAAAATCACCTGATCATAGTAGTCCGGCCAACAATCTAATCTTCTTTGTTTCCAACAAATGAAAAAATATTGATTGTTAAAATCCAAGATAGAAACAATGAAGGTTACATTGTTACTCAGACTTGTATGGTTAGGTGACTTTTTCCAACACCTCCTATAGATGCCGCCACATAAGTTGAACGACAGAATGACGTCATTTCTAACGCCAGCCAATAGAGCTTTTACAATTTGGTGTTTCTGGTAGCGGACTTTTATTGTCTTTGGTTGTGAAGTGGTTTGTTTCTGGATTTAGGCGTTGGAAGGCGTGTTTTTGCCGGTTTTTCCCGTCATGCTGTTGCTGTTGCCATCGCAACCACACGTAATTAGCATATCGCGGTGGTTTCGAGCTATTTGTGGATTTCTGATTTTCTTTTTTTTTTTTGCTTTCTGGATGATTAGCCATTGTCGAAAGGAACCATGTCTTAAAGGTAAGCCAGCATTTTTTGAGCGTTCTGGTGTTGGGTTAGGTTAACTGAGGTTGGGTTAATTTAGGTTTAACCATAAAATGAGTTCCCGTAACTTCCTGTCAGCCATTTCTGTGACCACTAAAAATACAGATCATTAGCCTCCTGTAACCGGCCGACGGGAAACCAACTGCCCCCTGTAACCAAATAGGTTGGGGTATAATCAATTATTTACCCACGGAGGGGGACGTCGTAGACAGAACGCCGAACAGTGACCAATGAGCCTCATTGTATGAGGCCCGCAGGGCCGACGTGAGGCGCGAAGCGCCTAGAATGGTAAAAGTTTGTTAAATTTAAAGGTAGTTTTTTCCACAGATTAAGGAGAAAACATTAAAAATTTGTTTTTCTCCTTAATCTGTGGTTTTTTCCCTTAGATAACCTCTCCCAATATACGGTGCGTCGTTCATCACTGGAACTACTTTTAGACTTGGTCACGTAATCTGAAAAAAGCGCAGCTTCCTGAACAATCGACGGGAAAGAAAACGCGCGCCAACAATTGAAATGAACAAACGCGAAAAAAGCAAAACGCCGTGGTCAGATAGTTCAATTTAACCTATATTTTAATTTCGATAACATGATAAATCATTTACATATTCATTAGATACAGCATGTTACAATAATGAATCCAGAGCATAAACGCGACGGGGCTGATCGATGTCAGCCGAGAAAATTAGGATACGCCTACTCTGAACTTTACCAGATAGGTTTGAAAAAAAAATTACGACAATGAACGACAATAAGCGTTTATTTAATTAAAAAAGCGTTTTCTGTGTGTAGTATCCAGATTAATCTCATTCTAAGAAACTATAAAAACATACGGGAAAATTTCATTTAGTATAATCAAAGAAGCCAATTTCCAAAGAATGTTTATTTATCTTCAAATAATATTAAACACATTTGATTCTCAACTGTATTATTCGTAAACTTTAGGCGATGAACTGAAAGGATTTTAAATGAAAAAATGGATTTACAATAACTATTAATACGCTATTCAACACTTTATCCATTTAAAACCCTTTCTTTTCATTACGTTTAATATTTATATTATGGTGGAGAAGTAAATATGTTTAATATTGTCAATTTATATAGTGCAACAGTA
>JAHWFO010039022.1:0-10820 GCA_023313115.1 Rhysida immarginata
CTCAGACTTATGTGAATAAATATTTCTGTTTGCATGATAATTGTTTGACATTTGGTGAATACATACACTAACATAAGCTCTTTAAATTCTCCAAAAATAAAACTGGTATCTTTTACGAATCTAGAGTTTTAGGCGCTGTTATCGAGCTGACGAGTAATAAGTTTGGGATATCCTAAACTTTTGAGATGCACTGTAGTCTATTTAATATTCAATTTTTTTAAAACATTGTCTGTGTCTAAAATTTTCTACCGGTTATGACAAATCACATGATCTAATGTAATATCAATTTATTCATGCCTGATTTATTTGAAAAAGAAATAAAAAAAAACTTTTTTCCTGATAGAAACTCAACAATTAATTGTGAAGTATCACACAATTCATCATCGACTGGTCACCATGGGCCAGACTTTTTAGACACAGCCTAAAGGCCAGCTCCCACTATCTGCCACGGAAAGCGGAACGGTTAAAACCCAGCAATAATTCTCGCAATAATTCTGCCGATCAGTTCCTACTGGCACGGCACTTTACGCTATACCCCAAAAGTCTCTTTGATCACTTAGCGTTTTCCCTTTATGGACACACAAAAAAATGGATGTAGATAAAAGCAAGGGTATTGCTGTTTATTTGATGATGTTTGGTAAGATTGCTGCGGCTTCAAAACGATACTATCCAAACGCGTCGCCAGATCGTCAACGTCACACAAAATACATTGATTTTATTCGCTGACGCTACCTCGGCAGATTTTACCATTGTGGCAAAGTTGAATCCACCTCAGCTCTAGACGGTAGCCGTTTTTCTGTCCAAATCACATTAGTCAGATCAGGCCAGGAGGAAACAAGCAATCTTAACTTGTGACGTCAACGGTTCCACATGCTATTCAGAGACCGGGCAAGGTCAGCAAGAACAGACATTTCATTGCATGCAGAGTATCGATCATTTGCAAGAAAAAATAAATAAATAAATAAATAAATAAAATATGAAATCGAAATGTAGACATTACTATGTTGCCAACTTCATCTCGCTTCCAAATAGCATGCGGCTCATTTCCTCCTGGCCCGATCTGAGTAACCATGATTGGGCATTTCCTCTGCGGATATTTAAAAGAGCCGTTAGACATTGTGGTCATCACGGTGAAATTAACAACATACGCAGGCAATGGGTAGCAAATCTACTCATTCCCTGTGCTATTGCATGCAACACGAGTGCTTTCCAGAAGTGGCATGGGTCCAGTCACGTGATAGCGATGTTTACTTTTCGGCTCGGTTAATATGGCCCACTTTGCGTGCCCCTTTCCACGTAACCACCACTATACTATTGAATTAGACCATTATGAGTCGACAAGTATTGTGTCTGATGCACCATTTTTTCGGAGATCCCGTGATGTGTGGAAAAAGTCCTTACAGCAGTGCCACATTGTACGTAGGACCTATTAGAACTCTTAGAACCTATCGACTCTAATGCTATACAAGGTGCATCTAGTAAGTCTCCAAAACGTGTGCCCTTGAGGATCCTCTTGGGCCAAGGGAACAAAAAGTAGTCTGCGGGCATCAGATCAGGCGAGTACCGTATATGTTCGATAACAGTTACACGGTGTTGGGCCAAGAAGTTGCCTACACGGATCGCAGTATGTGGGTGTGCGTTGTCATGCAACAGACTCCACTTTCCACTCCTGTACATCTGTGGGCGAATACGTTGGATGTGCAGTAGTATGCGCTTCAAAACGGCTTCATAGAATTCGCCGTTGACGGTTTGCCCTTCCATTTGACGTGAATTTTCGCACACACGCCGTTTAACTGCCCGTAACAAACTAATCTGCATCGGTTTCTTGCGCATGCGCGTGGCTATATTTTACCTCACATTCCTTTTGAGATATCCATGCATTCACCAAACGTTTTAAATGCACCTTGTATGGCAACTTACAATTGTGAAATAATAAACTGAAATATAAGGGTCGTACAAATGAAAATGAAAATTATTTATTTTATCCAAAGTGTATACAGGGAATTTAAAAATACTCTCCAAATGCGCAGGATCGTCCGACTGAAACCTGCGGCCTTTCAGATGTTTCTTGAGATCCCCAAACACATGAAAGTAACATGGGATAAGTCAGGGCTGTAAGATGGATGCTGCATTGCTTCCCAGTTGAACTTTTTGATGAGGTCTACCGTTGCTTTCGAGGTGTGAGGATGCGCGTTGTCGTGGAGAAGAAGCACTCCTTCTGTAAGAAGTCCAGGACGCTTGCATTTGATGGCCACGCGCAGTGCCTTAAATGTTTCCCCATGTCGTTCTACGTTAACTGCGGCGTCTTTTTCAAGAAAGTCCAGTAAAATCGGGCCTTTGCGATCAAAAAACACGGTCGACATCACCTTCCTCGTGCTATTTGTGATTGCTTTTGATTTTTTCGGGGGTGGTGACCCATAATGCTTTCATTGACGACTTTGACGTTTGCTTTCGGGCTGGAAATGAAAGCACCAAGTTTCATCCCCTGTAACGATTCTGTCGAGAAAACTCTCTCCTTCCTGTTCATAGCGAGTCAAATGTTGCAGGGACATGGCCATTCGAACTCCAAGTTGTTCCGATGTGAAATGATGCGGGACCCATTGTGCACAGATTTTTCTGTAGCGTAGATGGTTCCCGATAATGGAGTGAACCGTTCCACGACTAAGGCCAGTTTTAGCAACCACGACATCGATCATCCCTCTTCTGTTTTCCTTTAAGACAGCGTCAATTTTGGCTTTGGAATCATCCGTGATTGCGCGGTTGGTTTCCCCACATAAATTTTTTTTCATTTGTACGACCCTTATAGATATCAGATTACACTGAAAATTTGAATGCAGAGCCTTAAACTAACAAACTTAGTAAAACGCTATACATAATGAAATTTGTTTATGTTCTTTATTTTGCAGATACGATTTCAAGCAAACACTATAATGGCCAAACATTTAACATCAGGTAAAAGAAATGTAACTCGTAAGAAATACAGGGCAAGTCAAAATGATGGGCCTGATTTCAGAAGTTTACTCTTTGAAATCTAATGAACATATGGTATAGCACGTCGCGGAAACTAAACTGTGAAAGTTAACCTTTCAAAGCACGTGTTTCACATTACGACACGTTCATTACTGTCCCGACATGCTACGAAAGGTTTGGCAGGAGATAGACTATCGGCTTGATGTGTGTCAAGTTACGCAAGGCTCTCACACAGAACACCTGTGATGTGATGTGTTTGAAGTAAACTTTGAATGTTTACCTTTCGTAGCACGTCTCGCAATACCATATGTTCATTAGATTTCACACAGAGGAAACTTCTGAAATTGCGTCATCATTTTGACTTGCCCTGTATACGAGGTGTGTACAAAAAGTATCGGGGCTTTATTTTTCCTGGCTAAACGAATGAACCGTGGGTTTTCTCCTCTGTCGACCAGTTGTAGATGACCTTCGTCCGCATGCATGCACTCGGTCACGTACGCAGAGCTCGTGAGAGTCTGTTTTCGATTTTCTCGAAAGGCCAAACCATCAACAAAAAGTACTATCTGACGGTCCTTCGTCACCTTCGCGGCGCTGTATGACGAAAACGACCCGACCCTTTGGCAACAGGAACTTGTTTGCTCCATCACGACAACTCGCCCCTCCTTTGGTCCATCAGCCTCCTTACTCCCCTGACATCGCTCCATGCGACTTTTGGCTGTTCCCCAAGCTGAAAACGCTGCTGAAAGGAACCCAATTTCAGTCACTAGAAGACTTTATGCAGAAAACGACGGCGGAGCTGCCTTGCCATTCCCAAATGGGCCTTCCAAAGATGCTTCCAACAATGGTGGGATAAGTGTGTACAGTCCCAAGGAGAATACTTTGAAGGGGATTAATGTTTAAATCCTACAGGTGAAGAATTTTAGTTTTCCCAGCCAGAGATTCGATACATTTTGTACACACCTCATATCTTCCCTTCCCCTTTGATGGCCGCAGCAGTGCCTTCAATGTTTCCCCATATCGTGCTGTGTTAACTGTGGTGCCTTTTTCAAAAAAGTCCAGTAAAATCGGGCCTTTGTGATCAAAATACACGGTCAACATCACCTTCCCTGTGCTGTTTGCGATTGCTTTTGATTTTTTCGGGGATGGTGATCCATAATGCTTCCCTTGACGACTTTGATGTTGGAAATGAATACACCAAGTTTCATCCCGTAACAATTCTGTCGAGAAAACTCTCTCCTTCCTGTTCGTGGCGAGTCAAATGTTGCAGGAACATGGCCATTCGAACTCCAAGTTGTTCCAATGTCAAATGATGCAGGACCCATTGTGCATAGATTTTTCTGTAGTGCAGATGGTTCCTGATAATGGAGTGAACAGTTCCACGATTAAGGCCAGTTTTAGCAACCACGACATCCGTTTTTCTTTAAGACAGCGTCAATTTTGGCTTTGGAATCATCCGTGATGGCGTGGTTTGCTTATCCAGGTCACTGATCATCTTGCAACGATGACCGTCCCTCCAAAAACCTCTTGCTTCATGTCCAAACACGAGTGAAGGTTAGGCAGCCATTTCCATAGATGTTCTGCATACGACGATGAATTTCAGAAACTGAAACTCCTTCACATGTCAAAAAACGAATTACTGCTCTCTGTTTCGTCGACTCCATTTTGTTGTTTGGACAAAGTGATGACTCGTAGAGCTTCGAAGCGCAAGCTATCCTTCTTTCTCACGTGATGCAACACTTGCAAACTATTGTTCAATTTGCACGTGGGGTTTCATATTTGTTGAAAACAAAAACTTACGATCCTACACGTCGTCATTACATACCTTCCATAGGAACCACTGTTCACCTCTGCCCATGATAATCACCCTCCATGATCTGGCGTTGACAACAGACAGGTTGCTTGTCAGATGGCAGACTCGTACATTACGCCTGACATCTACCAGCCTCCCACATCATTATTCACTTTTCAATCACAGGATTATTGTTCCTTCCCACAATTCCACTTCCAGGGTTTGCATACCAGAAAAAATTTAAATCATTTGTAAATAACACTCATACATATGAGGTGCGATCAAAAAGTTCCAGGACTAGTTCATTTAAGAGAAAGTACTTTATTTAAATATATTTACAGCGTCTCCTTCAAAGTAGTCCCCTTGCGAAATCATACAATGAGTCCCACCATTCCTGCTACTTGAGGAATGTGTCCTGCGATTCGCACTGGATTTGCTCGATCGTATCAAAATGGCGAGCTTTTGACTGGATCTTCATTTTTGGAAAGAGAGCAAAGTCTGCAGGAGCCAAATCTGGCAAGCAGGGTGGGGGCGGATGCAAAATCATGTCGTTTTTTTTTTTTCGCAAGAAACTCACGTGTGAGGAGAGCTCAGTGAGAGGATGCATTGTCAAGGTGGAGCATCCAGTTTTTTTTTTTCACTCTATAGATCTGGTCGCTTTTCCCTCAGATGGCTTGTTCTTAAATTTCATGTCCACGATAACAATAAAATCGCAGACGACCTCAAACACATGCTCACAATGAAACAAAATCCGGAACTTTTTGATCACACCTCATATACAGACAGTTTATAAAATGGAACAGCAGACAAATGGTGACGTTTCTGTGTATTTGCAGACCAATCTTTTTAGACTGCATGTAATGACATTCTTAATGGCTTGCACGTTTGGGGAAGCTATGGTCGACTGCAGACATCCAAGTGATTTTCGCCAACTCGTCCTACCGTTCTTTGTAAATTTCTTGTAAAACAGTAACTATATTTGGATGCGAACTGTTCTTGGCCTTAAATCTGCCCTGGAAGCTCCTTGTCACTGTTGTACTCTCACCCAAATGGTTGTATTCCAATACAATAACCATTCTTTCCTTCAACGCTTTCCTACAGTAATACCAAAACAAATTCCTAATCTCCGTCCTCATTTGCCTACCATTCCATTTCAAAACTCCCTGCATATGCAAACCAATTTTACCTTTAAAAGTTACGTTTTAGTAGCAGAGTTTTTAAGCATTTCTTTTTATTTTAAGGAACTCTACGATCTGTAACGCACTTGACGTTCCGTGCCAGTTCCCACTCAAGCAAGAACGATAGACTGCAGCATAAGCAAAACGAAAAAGAAGAATTGACGAAAACAAAATCTCCAGAAAAAGCTAAAACTCCGATCGAGGATTTGGGAGAACAACAAGTCCAACCTAGCGACTCGCTCCCACCTTGGCCCGACAACGTTAATCCACACACGGGGGAAGTAGGTGGGCCTCGTGGTCCGGAGCCGACTCGATACGGTGACTGGGAAAGGAAAGGAAGGGTGACCGATTTTTAATGAATTGATTTATTTCCATATGAGAATGTAGTAATTTATTTAAAATGATGATAATTTGTGGTTCAATTGCTTTACGGTTAAAATTTTCAAGTCCATGATAGTGTATAACAAACCGTATAAAACCTTAGCCTCTCAAAGCGGAAAATTGTTGAAACACAACTAAAATTTTTGTATCTATGTCGCTTGTGAAAAGCAACGTTTCCAATGTTGATATGTACTTGAAGACTTGTTCGTGGTGCTGAAAAAAAAAAAAAAAATGTATATAGAAGCTGTAGTGATAAGTATTCTGATTAAACATATCTTCTAAAAGATTTTGTTATGAACTGTTGTTGGATTTACACTAGTTACCACATACGTTTTGGAGCCAAATTTTTTAAAGCCTACAGAACGAGTCTTGATTTTCGCAGATAGCAAAACCGCTACTGTATAACTCAAACGAAGATGGCAACTTTTCGATAACTTAAAGTTGTAGAAGACAGTTTGACAACTTGATATCAACATGATGTTATAAGTCCAAGTCCTGTCTCCTCCGCCCTTCCCACAATTCAATTTCCATTGCTCCTTGAGAAACAAAAATGGCCGCATATGCAGCTAAAAATAAAATGCACGACGGCCAATACTGTAAAATGTAGACTCAACAACGACTTTAATTTAAACATAATCGCAAGTTGCTTTCAGTAAATGCATTAGCATAATCCATTCGGCTTAGGTTGTGTGGATGTAAACATAAGCACGTGTATCAGTTCAGTGTCATTGGCTGATTGCGCCTTAAAACTTCGGTCTCCCGACGCTTAGGTGAAAAGTAGTTCTCTATAAACGATAATTCCAAAAAATCATCGCCTAAGTACAGCGAATTGCTATGAGTTGCAAATTTTGTGAAATTTAAAAGCAGAGTTGGAAGGAACCGGTAAGTGTGTAAAGCAATTTTTTCAGCGACACTTAATACAATCGGTTTGTGGAGGAATACCTTTTCTTGCTTCATTTTTCACAGCGCAACTTAAACTTATGCCGGACAGAGTGCAGATCAGTAATTTTCTAAGCAATCTATGCGGTCTATGATAAATGAATCCGACTACAGATTCAGTCGAAAGACGTGGCTCCACACGTTCGCAGTTTACAACTGGTTGCCGCAGAAGTTACGATGCAAACTTTAAAGTAATGGTTATAAATGAAGCAGAGGCCACGAATAACTCCGCAGCAGGAAGAAAATTTGGAGTCTCGGAGGCAAACATTCGCAAGTGGCGTCAAATGAAAGATCAATTAAAGAATGCCAATTCAACTCGCAAATATTTTAGCGGGCCTTGGTGATTGGAATGAAGCCAAAGTCCAACATGATTTAAGGAATATTAAGCCCAACAGAGCAGTATACAAAGATATCAAACAGTAGCTTGTTACGCTTGGCTGTTATCATTGCCTTTCCACTTAAAAGGCAGCCATCGTACTAGGCCAGGCTAGACGACTATAATCACCCAGTTTGTAAAACATCAGAAAACTTTGCTCCGAATGGAAACTGTGAAAATTAGAATTTGCTATCATACTCTTCTAGAACATACAGAGTTCTAACAATGTGTTCAAGTGTCAATGTGGCATATGTTGTCATAAAATGTTAAAACATACCATGAGAAACACCTGTTGTAGCCTTCCAATGGTCCATTTATACCAAAAGGTTTTGTAGTCTTGTCCCTCAGATTCTTGTTTCACTATGTGTTCAGTCAATATAATTATAAATCGCTGAAGGATACGGGGGAAAAAAAAAAAAAAAAAAAAAAAAAAAAAAAAAAAATCAATGAAATAAAAGGATACAACGTGCATTCCTGAAGTATCAAGCATAAACTTATTTACCGGTAGGTAATTGAATACATGATCCAAAAATGCTTCATGTTAAATTATATTACTCCATTAATATGGTATACATTTCAACATTGTTTTTGTATTATAAATTCTGGACTACTATGTTTAAAGGGTCCAACCGCCAAAATCGTAAATTCGAGATATACAGGGCCTTTATAATTAAAGTTCCATTTTGACATGGCCATAAAAAAAAACAAAAAAAACTACTGGACCAAAAGCTATATTACTTGGTAATATTATACAAGAAGGCATGGGAAGTTCATACCCATCAAAAAAAAAATTAGTTCAAAAGGTCACCACCAGCATGGAATGGCGCTCTATGCGATATTCGTTTACGAAATTAGACACGAAGACACAGGTGTAACCTGCTTTCAGTAAATGGTGGAGGCCACATTCAACATGTAACTAATTTTAGTAACGATTAAAGACTTGTTAACCTGTGTCTTCGTATCTAATTTCGTATACGAATATTGCATAGAGCGCCATTCCATGCTCGCGGTGGCCTTTTGAACTAATTTTTTTTTTTGGTGGATATGAACTTCCCATGCCCTCTTGTATAATATTACCAAGTATTATAGCTTTTGGTCCAGTAGTTTTGTTTTTTTTTATGGCCATGTCAAAATGGAACTTTAATTATAAAGACCCTGTAAACAAAGAAAAACGTAAAAATCAACACTGGCGCTCATACCTCCTGCCATCTAGCGGGGTATTTTGTAAACTGTAAACAGTTGTGTGGCACATACAGGTACACCACAAGGTAATCTAGAATAACGGGTAGGTCCAGTTTGTCAGAAGTGCTTAACGCGCATGCGTATTGTGACGTCACTAGATGACTTATGGCTTTACTTCCGGCGTGTGCGGTAGCCATTATTCTGGTCACAAAAGAAAACGTTTTCACGTAAAAAAAACAAAACTCTTACGTTGATTTCTGAAGAAACGTTTATTTGTAAACTTACTATTTTATAAATTAAAATTTCCTAATGCCTGCATAAATAAAGTTATTAAGAAATAATATCGAAATTATCATCTGTCTCTTAACTGCCAACGGTTCCGACGAATCAATTTCGAAATCTTAACGAGGAATGATAACTAGGCCTAATGATAATGAGAAATACGTTATCGTCCTTGTCTCTGTGTTCGCTTAACTATCCGCACATTGCGCGATGAGTGAACATGAGACCAAGGTAAATGATTTTACATTTTAAAGACACCCACCCACTCCCCTTCTAACGAACTGATATATAACCCTTTTTCTATTTAGTCTCAGTAAATTTCACTTACCTTGGTCGCATGATCAGTTATCGCGCGATGTGCTGATAGTTAACATCAACCCTGTGTTCACATTAAAAAGATAATACGTAAGTACATTTTACAATAATTATAAATTACTTAAGTCCCTTCATATAATGGCATTATTATTTAATTAAAATATATAGTACAAAGAATGAGAATTGTGAAGGAAATGAACGAGTCGTCAAGTGTGGCTATCGCACGACTGCTTTCATTGCCGCCATGTTTTAGTTTCTGTTGAGGTTTCGATTTAGCGGGTATAGGTTTCGATGTATTCTAGTGACGTCAAAATACGCTTGCGCAGTAAGGCAATTTTTACTACTTCCGGCAAACTGACTCCCACCTTGTTCTAGATCACCTTGGGTACACCATATTCAGGTATGTTACGCTTGGCATTTACAAGAGAAGTACGACGAAGTATATTAAAAGAGGGCACTTAGACCCTTTAAACATCATAGTCCTGAAATAACTTTGAACAGAGGGAGTAAAAGAATTTGATAATATTTACTTGAAAGATTATTAAAAACAGATTTTTCTGATCTGCTTGTGCAGCTTCTAAACGCTCTTCCATGCGTTCAATCATCTCTTCCGTCGGTCGATCTTTTTCGTCTCCTTTATCAGGGCTGAGACTACCATCACCCTAAAATAAATAAAGTTCCAATATAATAAAACTTTAACTTCATGAAGCTAAAATGAAACTGAAATACTCAAAGAGATAAAAGGTGTCATAAAAATGCCTACAATCAAACAAACTACAATTACAATTTATCCTTAAATGAGTGAGAATTCATCCCGAAATGACCGCCATTTGCTTCATAGCACAATTCGCAACGCCTTGTGATGGATTGATGTACGCGTGGAAACAGTTGATTTGCACGAACGCTGATGTCACCTGCTGCCGCGACAACACGAGCCGCCAATTCTTCTTCGGTATCTACGGGTTCGGAGTACACCATTGATTTTATGCTTCCCCATAAAAAAAAATCCATCGGTGTGAGATCTGGCGATCTCGGTGGCCAAGCAACTGCTCTTGTGTAATGCGAAGGTGCACCGTCCTCTTGAAACCACATCAAATGTCTGGTCATTAGTGGAACATCTTCAAGAAGACCAGGGAATCTCCTTGACGAAGTTTGTCCTAAGACTTTTCAACAAACAAGCACGTGCACCTTGAAATTTCTTTGCGAGCAATTACTTTAAAAGTTATTACAGTAGACTGCTTGTGTTAATTGTTAAAAACAAAATAATCTAGGCCTACCAACGCACACTGCGTCCCGGTGTCATTTGATTGTTCAATGCAGTATCGTAAGTAAATGGAGCTGCGGGGACCCCATGTTCATATGACAAAAAATACTTCTAAGGACCTCTTCTATCATCTCTCAAAAAATC
>JAHWFO010039023.1:0-15410 GCA_023313115.1 Rhysida immarginata
TGCTAACACTGTGGAAATGGCTGTACGATCTGCTACACACATGCGATAGAGGTGTCTGTCATCTCGCGGTGTCGTCGTGCTGGGTCTTCTTGAGCCTGGTCTTCGGTGTGCCCTGTTCTCTTCGCTCCACTGCCTCCATGCACACATAATTGTCGTTGCATTACGTCCTACACGAGCAGCAATGTCACGATACGACCATCCCGCTTCACGCAGACCAATTATGCGTCCTCTTTCAAAGTCTGTCAGCTGTTGACATGGTACCCTTCGTCGTCGTCGAGGCATGGTGTTCTTTCAAGCAATTACTCTGAAAACCTAATCATTTATACTCTGACCCATTGTATGCAAATATTGCAAATTGCATATGGATTAGACCATTCCATCAGGATGTTGCGATTTTTATAAACAGTAGTGTATATGAACACTTTTTGGCAATAACTCCATGGTCGGAAATGACTCAGTATTCTATAATGGTACATTGAAAGTAAAATCATATTGACTAAAAGAATCTTATCATACCCATCTAAACAAGAAATTAACCCTCCCAAGGAAGGTATAGTAAAGTAGCGGAAGCCCTGAATTCATCTATTTTTTTTTATTCCTTCATCTGCACCTTTTAACCACCCATTTTTTTTTAATCAAAAATTTATTTTCTCGAACCTTGTATTTAGAAAATACAAAAGAACCCTATCTTCTTTCCTGTCTCATCATTTTCGATCGAATGATATATCACACAGTATACACTGGTGGCCAAAAGTTTGGACCAACCAGCAAAATCAAGAAAAAATGAGTTAATACCAAAAATATTTTACACCTACAACTCTAAGTAAACATGAAACAATATTCAGGGAAGAAACAAATTTATTTCTGCGTCGTTGCTTTTTTATTACCTTAAATCAAAATAAGACTGGCCAAAAGTTTGGACCAACATTAGAAACATGGAAATAATTTGCATATTACAAGTCATCGTGTTGTGTGGTGAGCACTAAAACCATCGAATGTATTGTACAATGTTAACTGAAAGCCAACGAGAGCGAATTAGACATTTTAACAAGCAATTTACAAACTTCAAAAAAGTTGCTGAAATCTCCCGTGTGAGCTACAAATCTTTATCAGAACTGTTAAAAATGTTAATTGGAAAATAGGACGAAAATAGGACGACCTTGTGCACTGACGCGAAGAGACAAATCAAAAATTAAGAGACATGTTAGTCATGATATTACATCTGGGCATGTAGTCAACACCACACAAGTCAAACTTAATTTGCAACTTGCTGTCTCAAGAAGAACAATTCTTAGCGAACTACGTACTGAGAAATTTGCCTATGAAATTTAACCCAAAAAGTTGCCACTGCCACAGAAACACATGCAGGAGAGACTGGAGTTTGCTAAGACACTTCTGCATGAAAACACAGACTTCCAATTGGCTGTGTTTTCTGATGAAAAACGAATCAGTTTGGATGGTCCTGATAATATAGCTTTTTATGAAGAGCATCGTGATAAAGAAACACTTGTTCCACTGTGAATTAAGCGGCAAATGGGCGGTAGTGGAGTGATGATTCTGGGTGCCATTGGAAGCAACAGAAAGTTGAAGATTCACAGTATTGCACAACAGCTCAGTATAAAGATGATCTTCACAATGTGTTCATCCCTTTGTGTAAAGTCTAGTTTAAGCAAAAACCATGGATTTAGCAGCAGGACAGTCCTGCAATCTATACTGCACGAGTTGTGAAAGCCTATTTTGAGAGCAATAATATTTCCACTTATGCTTGGACTGCTCGAAATTGAGATCTCAATATTATTGAGAACGTGTAGCATCTCACGGAACAAAAAAATTTACCAAAACATTTAGTACAAATCTCGAGAACAACAAATAGCAGCCATACAGAAAGCTGTTAAGCCGAATGTTATTAAAAGCTTATTTAATTCTATTTCAGGTCGTTTGTCAAATATTGCAGAGTCAAAATGATCTCAAATATCAAAATAATTCATTAGTTAATGATGTAATACTTTTTTCCCTTTATGTTATACAAATGTGGTCCAAACTTTTGGCCAGTCTTATTTTGATTTTAGGTAGTAAGAAACCAACAACACAGAAATAAATTTGTTTCTTCCCTGAATATTGTTTCATATATACTTAGAGTTGTAGGTGTAAAATATTCTTAGTATAAATTCAGTTTTTCTTGATATTGCTGGGTTGGTCCAAACTTTTGGCCACCAGTGTATATTGCCATAAATTTCTTAAGACCAAGTGATTGCCATCCCCACAATTCCGACCCTATTGGGACAATTTTGCCCAAACTTTACAGTAATGTTGATCTTGCTTAGAGGAATCTGCATACCGAATCTCACTCCTTTATATGCATAAATACGCCCCCAAAACTCCAACCCCAGAGGGCCAATCAAAACCAAATTAAATAGTGAAGGTGCACATGCCCATAGTAAGCTACATTCTGAATTTCAACCTTCTACCTCAAAAAATGCGGAAATTATGAAGGGGACAGACAGACATTGTGAAAACAATAAGTAGCTCCATTCTTCCGCTACTTAATAATAACAATAACACCATGACCTATGTCCAAAATACGTTTGGAGATGCTCGATCTGTCCGACCTGCCATACATTACATGAGCTAAATGCTCATTCCACCTTTTAATAATATTTCTGGAGCTCTGACCAACGTAGTTCTTTTCACAAAAATCACATTGAAATAGATAGATTCCCGACTTTTCCAGAGGTGGGATTGCGGTTGGTTGGTTGGTTTATTAGAATTTTTGGCGTCGACTACTAAGGTCATTTTGCGCCTTTTACACAAGTTATATCTGTACGCAGCCCGGGACAAACACAAACATCCATGCCCACGGCAGGATTCAAACCCACGACCAGGTAGACTCGAGAACTAGAAAGCCTACTCCCTAGCCCTCACGACCACCTGGCCGGCAAGGTGGGATTGCATCTTTAGGGTTTCCTAAGAGTGCTTTCAAAGTATTCCCACTTTCGAATGCAATCTTTAAATTGCAAGCGCTAAAAATCTTTTTCAGGCCCTTAGTTAATTGTGGATCATAGGCAATACTAATAAATTTAGGGCTTGTGGTCTCTGGAGTTAACTTCATGGAATTCTTTCTATTCAAAAGAAGCTTATGCCTACGGATGAAGTTGTCGACAATTTTATCGGAAAAGCTATTCAGCCTTGCTATAGATTTAATGGTACTCAATTCTGTTTGGTACCTTTGGTCGGATATAGGAACATTAAGAAGACTATATATCATAGTGTGAAAGGCAGCGTGTTTATGGCTAGGACAATGAACGGAATTGATCATAATATAGCAATGATTGTTGGTGGGTTTTCGATAAATGTCGAACTCTAACCTATCATTAATCCTAATAATGTTTAAATCTAGAAAAGGAAGGCGTCCATCGCTCTCAAGTTCATGTATGAATTTGATTGTAGGAAACTTATTATTTAATTCGCTGAGAAAAGAGCTAATATCACATTGATTCGTGTCAAACAGAGCGAAGATATCATCCACGTAGCTATACAAAATACGGGGGAAATAAGAGAGGGTTGTAGCTAATTGATTCCTGAATTCACTCATAAAGAGATTAGCAATGAACAGACTAAGACTGAGGTCAACTTATATAAAATATGGAATTGAATTGAAAGAAAATTTCATACATGCATATCTCAGAATTTTCATTGACTTTTTCGGGAATAACTCTGGAAGAAGATAGGAAATTTCTAAGATAACCAATAGTGATGTCAACAGGAATGCTCGGATGTTATCTTATGTTGGCGGCTTGTTTAACTTCCCTGCGCGGCAGGACGTTTCAGCGATCGGGCACATACATCAATGTCGTATTCGACTGTCATCGATGCTTGTAATCAGTACGAAATACACAATACGGGCACATATGTGGCCAAAAGGACATGTTTCGGGAGCAAGCATTGCCGAATTTTCATGGTTATCACCGAAAATCACCAAAGTGGGAGTATTTATGTATTTCGGCTCAATCAGAGCAACTCAATAATACAATAATAAGTAACTAATTAACGCATAGTAACAACAGTTTTAAATTCATATTTAATGACAAATTCTTTTTGCTATAAGGGCCGATAGCATTGGCATTGCCGACATTAGGGTTATGGACTGTGTTCGAAAAATGATAAGCTGAACACCATTTACACTTCCTTCCTTGTCCGTAACCAAAAACGAATGCTCAGAACGCAATATAAAAAAAAACATCATCTTAACACAAAACAGTAACGTAACAATTGGCTGCTGGGAGACTAGCATCATGATCTAGGGAATTTCCTCTGAGAAAACAATGACAGCTCCAAACAATTACGATCTTTGTTGCTCTGCGGAAACAAAACACCAACGATCGCGCAAAACATAAAACAATTTATTATAACTAAACAACAACCTCACAAAATGAAAAAACGTAACCTTTTAATGAGAATTAACAAAAAAAAATGTAGTTTGTCACTGTCTCTAAAACCACTACTCCAACCTTATTTACAATGCCTATATCTAGATTAAAAAAAAATATGACACACTCACTGACATGATATGGCATGTGTGTTTTTTTTTAATATGCATATTCTTCAGATTAAGGTCAAATAAATCTTACACTGTAATTAAAACGAGATATACAAGCTCTTCACAAAAGAATATACCAGCTTTGAAAGCTATACAGGATGAGGCATTTATCTTGAGACAACTGAATACCTCAGAAACTAAGCATTATACGAAAAAATTGCCCAATACCAAAGGTGAATTCTTCCGGGGGGGGGGGGGGCTGTGGGGAGGGTAACTTTGAAATCTTAAATATGAACCCCTATATTTTTAATGGTATATTCAGATTGTACACAATATTCGAGAAATGTTTTATTCTTGGTGTTTTTTCAATTGATCCAACCGTTTAGGAGATAGAGGCCCTGAAAGTGTGGAACTTTTATAGTTTCGAACCCAATTTTATCGATGAAAACAAAGAGATAGAGAGTGGGTCTGCAAGCATTCCTATTCTATTTTTTAATGATCTTTAAGAATCCGAAGTCAGAATTTCAAAAATTCTAAATTTTATAGTGCACAAGTAAACTTTTGGGGGACAGCAATCCTATGGAGACAGAGTCTATGCGTGTGTATTGAAAAATATTGGATTTTTGAAATTCTGAGTTCGGATTCTTAAAGACCATTAAAAAGTTGAATAGGAATGTCTGTAAGACCCACTATCTCTTCGTCTTCATCGATAAAATTGGGTTCACAACTTTGAAAGTTCCACTCTTTCAGGGCCTCTATCTCCTAAATGGTTGTATCAATTGAAAAAAATACCAAGAATAAAAATTTCTCGAATATTGTGTACAATCTAAATATACCATTAAAAATAGGGATTCCTATTTAAGATTTCAAAGTTACCCTCCTCCCCCCAGCCCCCTCACACTGATGAGTTTTATATTTTAACTAATGAATTTCACCGCGAAATAATTCACTTTTGATTTTGGACATTTTTTCATACAATGCTTAGTTTCCGAGATATTCATTAAACAATAACTCAAAAATGATCTATGAAGATTAATCCTATGCCATATCTCTGATGTTTAAATTATTGATGAAAATCGTAAAGAGAATTCCAGGAACCTTCAGCTAATCCCGTTGACATCCTAATCAAGAGGTCGCCAGCACTGAAGAGGCGTGCACATGCTGGGGCATTTGCATACCTGAAGAATTTTTTCATATAATTGAAATGTTGTTAAGAATATTAAAACTTTTTCTTTAAATTTTTAAAGTAATATTTTAAATAGACCTATTCCAATAAGTAATAATAGTTAATAATCTTTTCTGATACTTGCGATCGCTTTGGTTGGTGTTGCGAGAAGTGTTGCCAACTTAGCAGATGATACACAAAAATTATCCAAATAGTCGCTGAATTTAGCGGATTTCATTTCATCATTACAATTGAATTCGGTTCTGTTTTAGCGGGAAATTATTTTTGAATTGGTAACATTGGTTGTGAGAGACGTGTTGGCCCAAATTAGGGCCATCAGGAGCACGCCAGTTGCGTACAATCTCTCATTGTGGTCAATAGTCCCCAACAAAAAAACCAATAAATATCCAATGCCTTGTGCTCACTGGGTATCATTGTGAAGGGGACATTCTGAAGTTTTGTTTCATGGCCAAGAGATGTTGCTAGGTGCTAGAATTTGATGTATTAATTCGGTGACTTATATGGAACCAATCCTCCAAAAAAATGGAATATTCTATATAGGTTTCGCTGAGAAAGGTGCCATTGCAAAGGCAAAAATCCTGGAAGGCCACGAATGTCGGAAAAGAACGTCCAAGGCATTCGGCAAATGTTCATTCGCAGCCCGAGGAAATCGACTCGCCGAGCCAGCTGGGAACTCCAAATACCCCTTATGACCTTGTGGAAAGTGTTGAGAGAGCAGTTGGTAATGAAACCTTACCCAGCTAGTGGAAGCTCTGTATTGTACATCATTTGGGCTTTTCATGGCTCACATTGAGCATTTGTGATAATATGGGTAACCAAAATAAACTTCATATTTTTTCTTTCAGAAAGATGCATTGTTTAAATCTATGAGTTGTGCAGTTTGGTAAATAACTGTGAGACATTTATCTTGAGACAACTGAACATCTCGGAAACTAAGCATTGTATGAAAAAATGTCCAAAATCAAAAGTGAATTATTTTGCAGGGGAAGTAGATAACTGCTCTAACCAGTCAAAAGGACATGTAGATAGCGTAATGCTTCCATGTTCACAGTGGCTCAGTTGGTTAGGGAGTCAGTCAACTGTTACATTTCTTAACTTTTATCAATTTTGTTTAAAATGTTAGCATAATATACTGAGTCGCCAAAAGTCACAGGAAGGGCTGTCCCATTTGAAGATGTCCCGTGTATGCCTCCCGAATGTTGCGGCCAGATGCGGCATATAACTCTAATTTAGACACGATAACTGAGCAGTCTGTTACAGAGAGGTGAACATCGTGAGTTAGCCGACTTTGAACGTGGGATGATAATCGGTACAAAACGCATGGGTCATACCCTACCAGAGATTACACAAGGTTTCCAAGGGGTCAGTAGTGTCTATAGTGGAATCTCAATATCGCAGAGATAACGTTTCCACACGCGTAAACTGCCATACAGGACGACAAGTCTTTGACGAACTGACATCATGTCACCTCAGCAGAGCCGTAAGGGGCGATTGACGGGCTACTGTGAGTCAGATCACCGCCAATTTGAGTGTGGGGCGTCAGGAACCCATTTCTATGAGGACTGTACAGAGACAAATCAATTTCTACTTTAGCAGCTGATTACCAACTCATGTCCTTTTGCTGACACCTCGACACAGAGCTCAACGACTGGCATGGGCCTGCGGACATCGTCACTGAATCATGGAACGGTGGCGGCGTATAGCATGGTCAGATGAATCCCAGTTTCAGTTGTATGGAGCTGATGGGCACTTGAGTGTGTGGCGTATGCTACATGAAGCTATGGATTTAGCATGTGTGTCCACGTAGGAAGTGGCTCAGTTATGGTCTGGGCTGCGTTCACATGGTCACAATTAGGCCCCATTGTCCGGCTGCAGGGAACAATGACAGGTCCATGTTATTTGGACATTCTTTCAGACCATCCGCCCTTTATGGCATCAGAGTACCTTGATGAAAATGTCATCCTTCGGCAATGCGATATGTCACCGCTCTTTTGTTGCACGCAGATGGTTTAATGAACACTCCAGTGTACTCTCGACCATGGTTGGTCCCCCAGATCACCCGATCTTAACCCAATTGAGCATCTATGAGATGCTGTAGATACCACTGTAAGCTCGATGAATCCAGAACCAACTATTACAAGAACAATTCAACGACGTGTTCATGAGTCAATACCTCTCCAGAACGATTCCAATGCCTCGTAGAGTCCATGCCTCGACGCGTTAATGCAATTTTGAGGACTCGTGGAGGAGCGACTCGCTATTATCATCATATCCAGTATCTTCCCATCTTTTGTCCACTCAGTTTATTAGCAAGCATAATGAAAAAATGTTGGCAAAGCGTTGACTAACATGTAGAAGAAGTGTTGAGCAATAATTGCAGTACAGATGGCGGCAAAATGTTGGGCTACTGCAATACAGATGATGGCATAATGTTGGCCCACTGGTTGCAGCCAACATTGGCTCCAATTTTAAGCCCAATGTCTTGCCAGCTTATGCCCAAGCATTGGGCCAACAGTTCATTGGTTAATAATTAGTCAGCTTCATTATTATTATTAGTCAATTAATTATTATTAGACAGTTCATGTCTTGCCAGCTTATTGCCCAACCATTCGGTCAATTAGTTCATATGCTCATTGGTTAAGCAGAGTGGCCGCAATACAGCTTGTCATCTATGATATATTCTTTTCTGAATCCCCTGTACTGTGTCACTATGAAAATTAAAAGTGGCAGTGTTTCTGTTCTCCCTGCAGTTTGCTTCATGTTATTACAGTAGAACCCTCGTATAGCGAAACGCAACGGACCGGCAAAATCTTTTCGTTATATAGATATTTCGCTGCATGGAGATAGCGTTAAAATTTGCATAATTTTGATGTGTAAATTATATATGTATTTTAAATTTAGTATTTATATATAAAAATTTAGTACTTTATATAAATTTGAATGCTTCTTAACATTAAGAACAAAACTTTTTCGATACTTGACATCGCTGCCTATCTGAAATCATCTAGATTGCCACTGCTGAAAATTTTGTTTGGATTGCGATTATTTTTTCTGAAATAATTAAAATTTGAAAGCAGAACAGGCAGAAAATAATTTTGTAATATGCATTTTGCGGAAAAATACCAATAGAACATATCCATAAGCATGCATATTAAGGCTTACGAGTGTTTTTTCGTCAGCCTCGGTAAAATTAACATTTCACAAAAATGTTTATGGGCTTAAACTTTCAATAAAATAAATTTGAACAAATATTAAAGATTTTAAAATAAAAAATCTTCCGAGTTTCGACAGCTTTTATAGTAGTTCTCATGCCGACTCTCATAGAAAGTAAATTTTTAACATGCTTGCACATTTAAACTCCTCAGCAGGCCGCCATTATTGCTGGGCAGTGCATCATGGATAGTTTGGTTGGGCAGTCAATAACGTTGTTCTTGAGAACTCTTCGTAATTTTGCCGTAAATAAGCCTAATGCCACAGCTGCACCCGACTGGGCAGAGCTTGTGACGTAAAAATTTGTTTATAACTTCGCTTGTTGGCTGTTCGCGATGATTTCGTTAGTTGGCTATGGGTTAAGCTAAATGCAGGAATCAAATTTCGTAGTAAAGAGCTAAAAATACCTTAAAATTTATTGTCCGGACCGAAAAATCCTTACGTTATAGGGATAATTACGCTGTAAAGATTTCGTTATATGGAGATTGAAAAAGCATTAAATCAATAGGAGTTTTGCCGGGACTAGAGAAAAATTTCATTATTGAGAGAATTTCGCTATATCGACGTTCGCTCTACGGAGGTTTTACTGTATTTAGGTTGGATGGAAGCATGATAGAGGCCATCCAACCACCAAGAAAATTAAGTGTGACAGCATTTCTTTTATCCCTGCAAGTTGCTTCATGTCGTTACTTAGCTTGGACGAAAGCATGATAAGAGTCCATTTCTTTTCTCCTGTCAGCATCTTTCTGTTAGGTGACCTTTAATGCTGGGACAACATAAATCGTAGGGGGGTTTCTTGAAGGAACAAACTTCTGTTGTATGGAACAACAATGATCTTTCCAGCGATAGTTACACAATAGGGTCAGAAAGACGTCTCATTTTCCACTTGAAAGGAAAATAATAAAATAATGTGAAATAATAAAATAAATAATTTCAATATGAAAAAAAATTGAATTTTTGAAGGTGTCACAGTTACATCTCCACTACCCTCATGTCCAAGCTGTGTCATACTTTTCATACCCCCTCTCCCCCATAAGAGCACGATGTATTTCTTGAACGTCCCCTGTGTGTTCGGATTGGTTTGTTTCATTGGTCTTCTTTTATGAAATAAGAGTATAATTACAGCTGTAATTAGCATTGGAAAAGGCAGTAATGTACTCTTCCCAGTAAAGTTTGATTTTCAGAGACATTTTCTTGTGACATTTACTGGTTTTGAATGAAACAACAATGCAGAAGTAGTAGCATCATTACATGTGCTTTCTGATGAGACCGAAAGCACATGTAATGAGACCCGCGGGCATGAGACCTGCAGCATTCACACAATAAATCGTTCCCAAATATCATAATCAACTTTCTGTAACTCGACAACACGTGACAAGCATCACTTGATATGACTTTACCAGCTGCTGCCGATCAAAGTCCAGTCATTGCATAATTACATTAATAAATTTCCTAGTTTAAAGCGACTTAACTCTTAAACGACTCATGTTTAACACATGTTAATTTTACATTCCTATCTTATATTTAACGGATGTAGAGAAGAAGAGCGAGATACAAAAACCCTGGAATACAATAAATAAAAAGTAATAAATAAATAAATAAATAAATAAATAAATAATGATAAATTGTGACAAACTGATTCATTACAAATGAAGATTTTGAAGCAATCTTCATCTTAGGCATAAAAGTTATTTTCCTAAACAGAAATCATAGGAAGGGAAGTGCAGGGACCGGAAAAGTAGTCTTGAATAGTTTTTTCAATCAACACAAATTGGGGTTAATTCAGCGATTTGTTAATTTTTTGCATAATCAAAAGTATTCTTTGCAATGTGTTAATTTTCTTTGAATATTCTTTTTGAATTTTCTTTCCCGTGGGAATGGAAGGCGATGAGGGGGGATGACTCATCCTGTTGTGTAGCAACCGAGAGCGTCGACTGAAGAAAACTCGTTGAAACATGACATTGGGACCATGTGCTCGGTTTCAAAAATACAGAACCAATAACAAATTTGACACGTGTGAGTGATCTGAAAATACGACCCAAGAAACAAACTCAATAAAAAGAAAAGAACGGAACTGAATAAGAAGAGGGAGAGAGATGGCCTAGGAGAGATGGACACAGAGGGAGTGTGCCTGATTGAGCGCGAGTTAAGATCTTAGCACTCTGGAAAAATTCCGTTTAGCACGTGGCTGCTGCCAGCGGCTGAGCGGGACAGAGGTGAGCGAGTCCAGCTAACGACCGTGAACAATGAATGCAGTTTAGAAGAGAAAGTCAAAAATTCCAAAGTGTCGAGTGAGAAAATCCAGCTCAAGTTTCGGCAATAACGAATACCTTTGTCAGAGACTAGCTGCGACTGACACAGAGGAG
The DNA here is from genome assembly GCA_023313115.1 of Rhysida immarginata. Lineage (NCBI taxonomy): Eukaryota > Metazoa > Arthropoda > Chilopoda > Scolopendromorpha > Scolopendridae > Rhysida > Rhysida immarginata. Next base: position 11,300 of record JAHWFO010039023.1, read on the forward strand.
CGGAAAGCAACCCAGAGCTCGAGTGAAAAAGAGGCCAAGCACAGAGCATAGTGCGTCGGCGAGCTGAGCGAGACCGCAGGAGAGATCACAATGTCAGAGTTAACATACAAGATCACGAGTACAAGGCAGGCCTACATTGAAAGCATCTGTAGACATCAGTGAACTGGCTTCACTCTGAAACCACCATCGAGTTTGTATTTGCTTCGCTTACACGACGGTTTTAGCATGAAACCACCTCGTTTACTGTTAAAACTACTGCCATCTTGAAGTCAGTACTTTAAAACAACATGTACCAAAAGAATTATTAATGGTTCATTCAAAACAATGCCCATTCATGAAAACTGAAGACTCTGTGCTCAGAGTAGCAAGACAGAAGAACCACATAAAACAAGATGGTATACGTGTTTTTGCAATGTAGGATATATCTAACTCCTTCAATAACTTGCTTCATTCCCTACTACTCATGCTTAGTGGTTTCATTGTTTAAAATATACATTGTTTCATTGTTTTTAATTTTGTCCATGTATTCAGTTGTTAAATAGGCATAGTAATAAAGAGCATTTACTAAAATATTTGTATTTTGTATTGTTTTAATAAGTGCATGATGGCCGAGAGGACTAGGGCATAGGCTTTCTAGTTCTCGAGTCCGCCTGGTCGTGGGTTCGAATCCCGCCATGGGCATAGATGTTTGTGTTTGTCCCGGGCTGCGTACAGATGTAACTTCTGCAAAAGGCACAAAATGACCTTAGTAGTCGACGCCAAAAATTCTAATAAACCAAACAACCAACCTAATACAGGGTGATTCAGTCAATTTCTGACCATTTCAGTATTATGATTTATTGACCCATTAATGTTTACAAACTTAGCATTTCAGTATGATATTTTAGGCAGTTCGGAGTTTTTATTCCCGTGGAAAAGTCTTGATGACATGCTCAATGTGGCCACCACGAACGTTTTGAACTGCTCGTAGCCGAATGGTGAAGTTGTTCATAACTCTATCCAGGATTTCTGCATACACAAGGGTGCAGCAGTCGACGATGCTTTGTCGCAGCTGGTCTAGGGTTCTTGGTGCTGTAGTGAACACACTGTCTTTACGGAACCCCCAGAGATAAAAATCACATGGGTTTAGGTCAGGACTCGTAGGGGGCCAAAGAAAGCCACCCCTGAATCAATCTGGAAACCTGTTTGAAATGACACGATTTCCGAATTTCTGATTGAGAAAGTCTAGCACTTCATTAGTGGTGTGAGGCCTAGCCCCATCCTGTTGAAACCATTGACGTCGAAGCGGTATAGCCTCCTTCGCAGCTCGGGGATGAAGAAGGTTTCCAACATGTTAAGGTAAGCCTGTGACGTTACGGTGCCCTCAAAAAAGAACGGACGAATGATGCCTCTTTTGGAAATCGCGCACCAAGCCATAACCTTTCGTGGATGAAGAGGTGACTTATGGATCTCATCAGGGTGCTGGGAACCCCAAAAACGGACGTTGTGTTTATTAACGTCATCTGACAGATGGAAGAAGGCCTCATCTGATACCCACATGTTGTCCACAATGTCCTGATTGGCTTCCATTTCTGCTCCAAACTCCATCGCAAATTGTTGTCACTTCTGTCTTCCAGTGTCTGTTAACTCCTGATAAACATGGATCTTATACGGGAACAGGTGTAAATCCTTTCTCAAAATTCGCCATGTCGTGATATACGACAGCCCTTCTTCAATGGATAGGCGGTGAACAGATTTTTTGGTAGGGGAATCAACCAACCTTGTGCGAACTTTTTCGATAACTTCGGCCGTTCGAACACGAGCTTCACTCCCGCCTTTTTTCTTGCCTTTAAGGCCCGCATCACAGTTGTGTATAACGTGCGCCTTGAGTCTCTTGAAAAGGTCTCTAAACACCCAAGTCTCTGAAAAGGTCTCAAAAAGGAATCACAGTTGGTCGTAAGCGCATCAACAGAGGGCGAATGGACTCGCCGGATGTGAGCCGCGAACGAGGTGGCTTAGCGAGTAGAGTCCTTTCTAGAGTCCTTCAACATGGCGGCGTATGAAAATATCGAACGAGTCACGCGCGTGATGAACACTTTAGAATTCCTGTGTGATCGTAGAATTCGAGACCGATCAAATCCAATTGAAGAATACGATGATTATAGTTTTCGTATGCGATACCGTTTGGCGAAAAATATGGTGATGCTCGTATGGGGGAAATATTCGCTGACTTGCATTGCCCTCGGGGAGGAGGCGCTCTGCCGCCGCTACTGCAGTTTCTCGTGGCGCTGCGCTTCTTCGCAACAGATAAAAATGCTTCATTCTAAAAAAAATGAATGAAGCATTTTTATGAATGACGCTGATCATCTTAAATTAAAGAAACGCCACATTTCCTTCAAATGTACGGGATCAGTACATATATTTCCATCACTGTCATTGCGTGTCGATTCTCACCTCCTCCCCCAGCATGTTTGCTCTTCTCTCCTTGCTTCGCTATATATTGGCTCTCGCAGTTTCTTTCGTGTATTACAGTTTTTATTACAAAAATGAAACGCAAAAAAAATTATTACATTAATAAGAAATAAACATAATCATTGTTAATAATAATAATAATAATAATAATAATAATAATAATAATAATAATAATACCAATAAATGTACGCAATGTTACCTAAATAGCGCTAGAAGGTCATACGTAAATGCAATAAAGTGAAACTAACGCAGGCTGTAACTTAAGTACATTATTGAATTATAAATATTTTATAAGTATTATTATTATTGTATATATATATTTTAGAAAATTGCAAAATGTAATTTGATATTTAAATAATAAATAAATAAATAAATAATTTATTATAAGTAATGTGCAAAATTACACTCCGTTTATAAAGCATTTCTCAAGGAAACGATGTTTTACCTCTGATCCACACAATTCCAAATATAAATTATTTTAACTTAAGGATTTTTATATAAATCTGAACATAAATTTACTGGTTTCCCTAATGTTGGAATTATGATAGGAAAAAAAAATAAACCAAGAATATTGTCCCCGATAACAATTTCACAAGCTTTTATAAAAATTTAAGAAAAACATAAATGACTTTGTTATATCTATATCTAATTAAGTATGATCATTTAAAAATTTTGGAATTAGAATTTATAAAGCCTATTTTATAATAAAGAAAAAATAAGAAATTTGACAGGGGTTAAACCTAAAAATAAAGTCCTATGGTTTCTTATAAAATTTGATTTACCGACAGTTTATTAATAAGAAACGTACATGCGTTCAGAGGGATAAACTGATTTAAATAAAGAATAATGAAATAGTTAGTCATCACGTAATTCAAGTACTGTATTATCAAATAATTTTGGATATAACTCATACTATAACTTATAATATTGTAAAATAAGACAAACAAAATTTCTTTTTCCACAACATACAATGAAATCATTTTCGAAATTGCATTTGCCTTTCCATATTTTCATTATATATATTGTAGAGTAAGAGATTTTGCTTGTATTAATGTATAATATTGTATCCAATACTATATCTTAATATAGTACTTCAGTTTATATATCTACAGATTTAATATACGAATTATTACTGTAATTAATTAAGGAAAAATAGTTTTTAAATCTGTTAAAATTTCGATTTCCTAAGCAGAATAACTTCAAAAACAACTTTTTTTTAAAAATTTTTACATTCCTCCGTGAAGGTGACATAAAAACCACATGTCCAGCATATGTGGATCTCGGCCCTGTCACCGTTGCTATGACTACGCAAAGGTTTCCAGAGAACACGCCTACAAATTTGCGTCACTTCCGTCTCACATCTCGCTGGCGCCGTGGTTCACTTGAGCTGGTGCCTGTAGGGGAGCTGTGATGCGAAAGGACTCGGGAAAAGGACTCGCGCTCAAATTCAGCTCTACCGAGCCAGCGCGAGAGTCCTTTTTGAGACCTTTAACTGTGATGCCGCCCTAACACATCAAGTAGCACGAAATTGCTTGACAAAATCCATGATTGCTTGCCTGCCTGGTGCGTCTCGACACTTATACTCCTTCCGGGACTTTCTTTGCACGGTTATAGGTGATTTTGTCTCGAAATACCATTCGACAACCTTGCATTTCTGCTC
>JAHWFO010039023.1:15810-36970 GCA_023313115.1 Rhysida immarginata
TGTGTGTGTGTGTGTGTGTGTGTGTGTGTGTGTGTGTGTGTGTGTGTAAACTTCCTGCCAAGAGTCATCTCCAGAACGTGCATTAAACGTTAAAGTTTAGCACATACAATTTGTTTCTATTGGGCTCACGCATTAATTACAGTAAATTAGAGTAAATTAATACAGTCGTACCCTCATAACTCAAATCGTCAGCAGACCACATAAAAATTTTGACTTATCAGGTTTTGGAGTTAACCAGTAAGTCAATAAACAAGGCCATATGACCACTACAAAGATTACATGATACTCACATATTTCTATGAATTTGATTAGTTTTAATGAGATCCATATACAAATACAGTATGGACCGAGTAAAACATAGTCAGTTCCAACACGAAATCAATTCCAGTGCTGTTTTGGCATGTCTTCCGAATTTTACTTCCGAAAGGCATCTCTTGACGATTTTGCCCATTTATTTTTTATCTGATGACATTTATATGTATAAATGGTTTATATTTGAAACTTTACAGAGAATTCACTTTTTTCTCGAATTTTTTTTACAACGGCAATGAGACAGTGAAGTTTCGAAATTAAAATGGCGACGGCCAGTCAGAAGTGTACGACTGGTTCTAAAAACTCGTTTGCGATCATTCATGCAATGAACTTTATGATCAACATGAACACTTCCTCTAAAAATGAACGCGCAATCATCATCAATTACTATGTCTAAATATTCTCCCATTGAACGATCGCAATCAACAAGTTAGATTCACATTTTTGTGTCCGCGCTAAGTTTTGAATTTCACAATGGGCGAAAGATTCCTGCATCGTTTTCTTTGTGTTGTGGACATAAAAATTAAAGTTGAAAAATGAAATAAAGTTTCAACAGGCAAAGCTTGGTTTGTTTTTTTTTAATGATAGGTTTTGCTTACATTTAGAAATACTTATTCACTAAAACCAAAATTTGAGTTATCTGGGTTTATTAAAAAATTTGTTTCAGCTAATGAGTGAATTTTCTATTGAATTAAATGCTCTGGGGGATGGGACTTAGAATATCATTTGAGTTAACCAGGAATTTGAGTTGTCAGAGTTTGAGTTATTCGGGTTCGACTGTATTGCAAAGAGCACTTTCGAATTTTCTTTGAGTCAAGGGGAAGAGGGTTCATTGCTTATTGGGACTAAAAATAATGACTGGTTAGTAATTATCATAATTATAGTAGCTGATCTACAGTTAGTGTTCGTGTGTTATTGGTTGTTAGTCTATGTAGTGTTTGAATATCCCACAAGGTATGTTATTGTGTGACAATCTTTAACTAACAACTTCAGTTGATTTATAAGAAATCTGAGTAGCTGTTTAAAGAAACCACTAGATGATCTACAGGCCATGAGCATAGATTTACCCAGAAGAAACGTATCTAAATAGCCCAAGGGAAGGTGCTACAATGACACCGTGACAGGCGCTACAAAATAATAAATAAGAAAGAGCTGACGTTTTTGGATAAAGGCTATCCTTTGTCAAAGCAAAGATAGTTCTCTAAATCAAGAAGAATATTCGCCTCCGCGGTCGAAGTGGGCGACATCTAGCGTAGATTACTCAAACTAACAAAATGGCGCCTGGTATGGGTACAAGTGGAAGCTTAACAAAGAAAATAACATCTATATTCACAATTTCCCACGAAATAAGCAATTAAAAACCGAGTGGGAACTAAAGCTAAAGCTGGAAAAACACGCTACTAGTTCTTTGTATGTTTGCAGCGCTCATTTTCTACCCTCTGACTACATTCACGCTAGTAAGTTGAAAAATAAAAAAAAATTTTGTACTTATAGGTAGAAAGTAATTATAGTTAATGGATGTAATATATACATATATTAGTAAAGACAAGAAGTATGCTACCGTATCTTAAGTCTTTAGTTGGAAAAAAAAGAAGTATCTTTCAAAAGTTAATGTTATGAAATAGAGTATTAAATTGTTTATTTAAGGTCTACCAGTTGGACGACACTTTTTGAAATCGGGTACAGTACCAAGCATTAATCTACCACAGAGGAAACACGAACTTTCATTTTTAAAACCTCCCAGCAAATCATCTATCGAGAGAACAAAAAGACTGAAAGAACGGGGAGAAAAAAAATGTTGTGTATGTATTTAAAAATTACTTCTGAAAATATTCATTTGGAGTCGTTTAGCGTATTTATTTCAGCATTTATATGGATTTATATAGATGAGGCTTCTAACATTAAACCGGCATCACAGTCTTTGTTGCATTTCTCATCAAATGAAAACCAGTTGAATGAAACCCACGAGGAAATAAATGCTCTTGAAATACCAGAAACCAGTAGCATGCAAAATCAACCTGTTGATGCCATGCTGGATTTTACAGAAGCCCTCCATCCTGAAACCAGAGAAACCGATGCTCGACAATTTTTTGTGTGTGCAAATTATGTGGACGACCTTTAACAATTTCCTCTTCTTCAACCAAACACCGCGTCTTATCACCAACATATGCAAAAATTTCCTGCAAACTTATGCTGAAGCTGCTGCTAGGAGCAGGGGACGGAGTACCCCGAGTACCCATAGCGTGCGCCATTTTGAAGTGATCTCAGCGCCAACTATAGGCCTTCGCGGAGGCGAATTTGAAAGCTACCCTGAAGTTATGAAAGGAGTGCTTATATATAGAGACAACGTGTGGGAGGGGGGGGGAGAATAGGTATTGCAGGGAACGAATGGGAAGCCTGGAAATGAATAGAAGACCTAGTTGGATAGGATGAAAAAGAGGACTAATGGTACAGGACAACGGAAAAGATGTGATAGGATAACATGCATAATCAAAATGGCACTAAGAAGAGACTAGGAATGAAATACTCGAAGTTTGTATATAAGAGCACCGCATGAAATGCAACTACCTAAAGGCACTCCCACAAGCAGGTCCAACTATAAAAGGTTATTTAATTTTTAAGAAGACAAAAACGATACAGTTATGGTAGATTATTGTATACTTTTATTGTATGTTCATTTTTTGAAATTATTAAAGGACACATTATGTATTCATGCATTAAGTACTGTAATAAATATTCGTTTGACCTTTAGAAAACGTTTTTTTAGACAATTTCAGGAGACAGAACAGTGGCTGTTAAAAATTTTACTGAACGAAAATTTATTTCACTTTTCACCTTTATTGTTACAAATTTATTTAAAGTCACGCCTATATTGTTCAATTATTATCAATAAATGGCAGCAAGAGAAATTATTATTATAATACTGTAAATAAATCGTGATCACTGGTTTTTTTCTGCCAATGGCTGCCATCTTGTTTTTGAGAATTCACTTTTGCATTAGCTTTTGGAGACGAAAAATTGAGAAAAATGGGAATTAATGTGCCTATATATATCCTAAATACTACATAATATACTGTTATATGCCAGTATATTAAATATTATGTGCTAATTTTCATTTGAAATCACCTCCCCCCCTCCTCCAAGTTAAATTTTGGTGATGGAAAAACAGATGGGAAATTGAGAAAAAAAGCAAATTAATGTAATGTATATTGTTTAAATTGTATGATATCATACATATGTACTGTAATGTACCAGTATATTAAATATTTTATGCTAGTTTTCGTTTGAAATTCATCAGATCGAATTTTCGTTTGAAATTCACAAGCTGATAGCAGCTCACAAGAGATGATCGGCGGCCGGAGTAGCCAGGTTTCTGAATCTTGGGAAGAAGGTAAAAACGACCGGGGAAACTGTATTTAGGAAGGAGAAAAAGGCGGGTTTTAATGTCAACTTAAGAAGAGGTTTCAAGTTGAGTGAAGATATTTTTTAGTTTAAGGTAGAACATGTTAGTGGGATCTGAGGTTAGTTTTTTATAGCAGGTGAGGTCGAAGAGTTGTCTGTTAGCTTCATTAATGTAGTCAGAGGTGTTCATGGTAACAATAGCTCCCATTTATCAGCGGGTTTTATTATTATGTCAGGATTATTGCTAAGGCATTTGAGGCAAAGAAATCCGTTGGTGAGGTTAGAAGGAGGTCTTTTAATATCTTTAGTGATGGAGAGGATGTCATTTTGAATGGACTCGATGTAAACTTCAAGGTTGAGCTTACATGACGAGTATGGAAGGTTGAAGTTATCTATAGAGGAAAAGTATCAATGGTGTTAAGAGTAGGACAGAAGGAAAGGCCTTTGGAAGTTATTAATGAAGCTAACAGACCTAACCTAACAACAAACCTTCTACAGCCATAACAACATCTATGCTAGTTCTTCCCTAACAACCAAACCTCAATAGTATTAAAAATGTCCTAAGGAAACATCAACATATTATTGACGACTCTTCTCCATTCCATTCCATTCTACCTGAACATCCTAAAGTTTCCTTCAAACAGACATCTAATTTTAAACATATTTTGGTCCATGCTGCTATCACTAACTACGCTTTTCTACCAGGGGCTGTTCACCTTGCAATGAAAAACGATGTGGCATTTGCCATTTCCTTAACCCCGCCACCTCCATTTCCAGCAGTGCTTCCCTCCTTTACCCTCAAGATACTGTATATACTCTTCTATAAGCAGGTTTTTTGGGGGTTTTTTTTTCCAAAAAATGACCCCTAAAAACAACAATCGGCTTATGCACGAGTTAAGAGTTGATGAAAGCGTTGTTTTAAGTGGAGTTTACAAAAAAACTAAATAATAATTTATTAATCAGTTTAGAAATCATTTATTAATCCTTTCACTGCTTAAATAAATTTCTGATATGATAAAATTATTCACTATTTGCAGCATAATGAGAATCTCTAAGGCTGTGGCAGCCATATTGGAAAAAGTAAGGGGATAGGGGGGTTCAAACGAAACCAGCGCGTTTTTACATGTTCCTTCATTGAAATATATCAATACATCAACGTAAACAGTTGTTCAATAGATAATGAATTCAAAATGGAACATCGAAGATTCAAAAACATCGAAAAATCTGATGTCGAAACTTTTTGAACATTGATACATAGGCTACCATCGATATTTGTCGCTAAGCATGTTTTAATAAAATAAGTTAATATGGTTACAATTAAAATTTGTTATTACATACTGTAAATAATTACAGTATCATTTCAAAAATTAAAAATAATGAAAGTGACCCAGATGAAAACAAGACATAAGACAATGTGGATATTTTACATTCGCTATGGACATAAATTGCGCTCCAAAAATTCTATGATCCTTCCTATTCATGTTCTGTTTTCATCATAAACAAAATTATTGTTACAGTGTAGACGTACCTCATAAATATTTATTAATTTTATTTTATAATATAAAACCCTGAATTTTGTGGCATTTCGTCTGGATGCATTTCGTCTTATATTTGAAGGGGGGCTTCAAACTAACTCTGCGCGTTTTTACGTGTTCTTTCATTGAAATACATCAATACATAACATTAACCTAAACAGTTGTTCAATAGGTAATGAATTCAAAATGGAACATTGAATCATCGAAGATTCAGGAACGTCAAAAAATCTGATATCGAAACTTTTTGAACATCGATACTATCACCAAGAACTAGCAAATAAAATTTTAATATACCTTAAACAGTGCATGTACAGTGCATTATTTCATGTCTTTTTCCTCACTTTCCATCCACTTTTCTATTGTAAAAAGCAAATGCATATGTCAAATCGCGAAAAGAAGATGGCACCAACCTTGGTAAACTATTATGACATTCCAGGGAATATCAATGTGGTATCACATGTGTCCCGGTGAAGGGCAATGCTTTATTATCATTATAAATATTACTTTGTAGTATTAGTTTTATTACGGATGTAAATAATACTTTCTGTTTGGTAAATTTTCCATTCCGCAATTTGTGTAGTGGTTTTTGTTTTCGTTTGACTTTTCAGGGTAAGGTCGTGTGTGAGAAAGGAGTAAGGGAATCGGTTTTATAGTTGTGTTAGTTTGAATACGTTATAGTCTAGTGTGTGTTAAGATGATATTAATAGGAGAATTGCACTTGTTTGTTTATTTATCGTTTGAATTGATGCATGAATGTGATTGTTGTGAGAGTGTTTTAAGCGAAGATTGAATGCGAATGTTGTTCTCCTCTGTTGGAGCTGGGATTGTTGGGAGCGATTCCGAGAAGATGAATGCATGGAATTGCACGAGTTGTTTATTTTTTTTGTTTGTTGTAAGAAGTTTTGTTTGTTTTTTTTTCTTGTGTGTGTCGTACGTTACGAGTCGAGCGAATGCACGATTTCGGCGGACATGTTGAATATGAATTTTGAACGCTAAGATAATGAAAACTCAGTAGTTATATTAATAATAATTAAGTAACGTTAATGAGAAAAGATTAATTATAAGGAGTTGAGTATACAATTATGAAAGACGAACGCAGCGTTTTTTTCTCTTAACCCTGAGTGCCGTGAATTTGGAAGACGGAACTTCAATTGATGAAGAATAGCGAACGATTGGATGACGCCCGTCGAGAGCAGTTACTTTTGCGTACCTGGAGCGTGATGCCCGTCGCTACAGTTGATTATGGTAAAGTTTATGGAGAAATTCAAGCTTTGGTGAGTGACTTTCCTATTTCTTTCTTGCTGCGAAGATCTGCATTTTGAGATGTCAGTGTACTTTATAGCAACCAGGTCTTCGAGCCTCCCGTCAGAGACACCGGAAGGAGCCACGACGTCCCCTTATGCTGCACTCTTGTTTCAGAAAGTAGTCCCACCCTAAGCGAAAGAACTCCCTCGCCATTTGATTTATGTATAATTGAAGAATGCTGTATATACTTTTACTTAGCTTGTAAAATGCATATTAAGATTAAGAGCACTAGTAAATGTGGAGTAATTTATACAAGCATCATGGCAATTGTGTTGGGAGCGGAATAATCGTTCTTGCCGTTTCGCACTGGAAGCCTGGTGTGCGTAGTTGTTAAATGCCCTGTTCAGCCCCAGTGCCGCGCCAGAACTTCGCCAGTGGCTTGTGCTCACTCCCTTTTGTATAGGAGTGCTAGCATTATCATTAATTGGAGCGTCGCTCGGTGCGTGTTAGGCATAATATATTTTGTTTTGTAAGTAGTTCGAGGGGGCCTCATCGAGTCGTAAGTTATTTAAGGTTAACCAGTAATAAAGATTTATCATGTTTACTTAGTTTAGTAGAAAATGAGGAATAAAATATGTTATTTCTGTCAGTCAACTGAGTGTTGAGTCAATTTCACCATTCTATCTGGTTTCGAACTTTAGCAACCCCACTTCCCAGTGCTGGTCTTCGACGGTGTTGTTAACAATATTAACTGAGGGGGTGGGGGAATGCTACAACTGTCCTCGAGCATTTCCTATGGCGCATCTTGTGCCTAAAGTAGGCCTTCATTGTCCTTTTGATGCCCATATCACATGGTTGCATTATTGAAGTTGTGTTGGGTGGAAGCCATATGATTTCTAAGTGGGATAGGCCATCAGGAACATTGAATGAAACTGGTTCAAAAGGTCACTTTTTCACTTGCTATAAATCACATCTTTTTCTCTTCACCTAACCTAACCTGTGTTGCCAATTCAAATTTCATGAAACAATTTCGCTTAATAAACGCTATAAAGGAAACAAGGAATTTAGTGCAAATTCAAAGAAATTATAAAACAATTTATACATGCTACTGTATAACAAAAGAAAACAATAGCTCACTTTTGCTGCGAAAGATGAAAAAGTAGAATTCGTGAACTACGTCTGAAAAAAGTGGCCATATTAAGCGGTGTCTGGCCACATAAAGCGAAAATTTGTTTCATAGGAAACAGTTAGAAATTTCCGGACAGAGCTGGAGTGGCCATATTAAAGGTGGCTACATTAAGCGGCGACCACTGCATTACTGAGAGAACGCGATTAGTCGTTCTTCCGTTTTTACAGAAAGTGTCAACATAAAAAGATATAGTTGATTATGATGACTACTCTGATGTGGATCTTATAGTAACACTGATTTTTATGCTTTATGAATGCACAATATTGCTGTAATTAATCCAAAAGATTCTTGTATAAGACTCATGCGTTGAAATTGGTTTAACTTTAACCACATTATATTTAAATTACAGTTTATCTTAATTTGATTATGAAATGAAATAAAAATAGCCAAATGCTTTACATAGGTTGGGCCTATGTCTGATTGATTTATGAGCACCACCGGGAATGGGATGACAGCAGTTATTAATGAATTTAGGGAAATTCTCCTGGTCAACTTGATGGTTGACTTTATTAAGAAGTTAATGAGGGCATTTTCTAGAGATGGCGAACCAATGTTAATGCTCACCTTTCATTACTTCATTATTTGTAACCTTGTGAAGGTTATAGTTTGTGTTTGTCCCTTTACTAACAAGCTTGGAGATCAAGCTAAGCTGATTTAGCTAATCCCTGGTAGGATGAATTTCAAATAGATTCAGTGGTTATTAGCATCCTCGACATCGAAATGTAAAAGAGAAACGGAAAAGATAAAGATAATTCTACTCATTGTCCAGTTAATTAATTCCACCCAATATTTTTTTCAACGTAGGTTTGCTACCTCTTCGTTCCACTTAGATGACGAATACATATCAGACAGAGTGCTGCAAATCTTTGCTGAAAAATCAGTTTTGGGAATTAAAACAACGACCAGTAATGATCTTGAATAAAATTATTAGTTTCATAATTCTAAATACTATTACAATATCTATTAACAACTGTGAATCATTAACAAATTTTATACAGATTTCTCACCTAAAATTTGTTCTTTGTGTTCTAGCAGCTCATAGTAGCTCCTAGCAATAATAGAACTTGGTGAACACGGGTTGAAGTGGCCACTTTTAACTAGCCGTTCACAGGCTCTCATCAGTGACGTTGAAAACAAGGATGGATCAATCCCATAGGTCCTCCATCCACCGACACCATCAGCAACACCTTTTGGATAATGAATAAAAAGTTTTCATTATTAATCTTTTTTAAAGGGAGATACAATATTATCAAAATTAATAATACAGAATTTAAGGTCTATCTGATCGCAACAATATAAGCAAAAATTGAAGAAAAAAAAATTTAACCTATGCAGAGATAGTAAAATGATGGGGATTGAATAATTTTAATGATAAATTCACTGCTCTCCCCAGGCCTTTTTATATGTGCCACATTACCTGGCTACCGGTAATTTATTGGTGAAGAGTAGTACTTCTGATATAATTCGCTTACCTGTAGTACTTCTGTCATCAAAACAAAAAGATGCTTACAAATGAATTGTTACATAATTAAATTTTACACAATCAATTACAAATTCCATATTATATTTGTACCTTTAGACAAATCTCACGATTACAATTCGATTAAAAGCATTGATTATCAAAATTTCATAATTCTTTTTCATTGCCTGCATTAACTTCATTCTCTACTTGATTATAAATATGTATCTTTAGGCATCTTTATTGTTGGGAAAAGTTTTATCGTACATCAGACAGCTAAAGATTTTAATTTTTTGAATTTCATCTGCCATTTTGAATCCACTCGACCAGGTAGAGTCCAGTCTTGGAATCCAGTCTCACTATAGAGTGATTCCATATCAACTCACCTGAAAAAATAAAAGTAGGTTGCATGACTGACTCGAATTTTCTTTAAATTTGGTACACAGATTGATGATATAGAGTCATGAAAAAGTCCCAATTTTTAGCTACCTGCTCCACTTATTTAAAGAAGTACAGGTCCTCGATGTTTGTCTGCCCCCTCAAAATACCAAGAAATTGATGTTATTTAATTTTTTTTCTTAAACATTGTACTCATGCAATATGAAAGTGTTAGGTATTTATGTAAACTAGTTATTCCAGGCATTCAGAAAAAAAATACTACAATGTTTATAATGGAAATTGTTAACGTACAGTACTCTTGAAGTTGCAACCACCTAAATTTGATTTTCCCGATTTTGCTAAAATCGAGATATCAATTCCAAAAAAAGAAAAATAAAACCAAAGGTTTACTCACTTTCTGGTAGAGTGCAGGTTTTCACTATAAATTGCTACACAATAAATTACTTGGGTTTCTCACTCCTTCTTGGAAATATTTAAGCTTATAGACAAACCATAGGGCAAAAACATGCAATTTCGGTCATCTTGGCAGCCATTTTTCTCATAAAGGGGGAGCACTAAAAACTGTTTTATTTTTTTAAATCAGCTACTGATATGTTAGCTATTCACAGGAAAAAAGTTTACACGGTAAAGAAAAATTCATGTCTCGGTTTTAGCAAAATCAGCAATTTCAAATTTTGGTGGTTGCAACTTCTAAGAGTACTGTATGTTAACAATTTTCATTATAAACATTGTAGTATTTTTTTTCTGAATGCCTGGAATAACTAGTTTGCATAGATACCTAACTTTCATATTGCATGAGTACAATTTTTAAGAAAAAAAAATTAAATAACAAATTTCTTGGTATTTTGAGAGGGCAGACAAACATTGAGGACCTATATTTCTATAAATAAGTGGAGCAGGTAGCTAAAAATTTGGACTTTTTCATGCCTCCATATCATCAATCTGTGTACCAAATTTAAAGAAAATCACAGTCAGTCATGCAACCCTCATTAGATGAGTTGGTATGGAATCACGCTATAGCGAAGTGGTTGTTACTTTTAAGACAGGATTTTCACAACCGCTCTTGAACGGTTGTGACTAGTCAGACTGGTCGAACACCAGAAATGGTTGTAATTAAATGGAAGGTGTTTAGAGCTACCATAAGTGTCCACAAAACTATTGATCAAAATACAACCAATTTGGTATTCATATATTCCTGATCATAGGGCTTCGATTTCTTAACTAAAAAAATTTAGTACAAAATTTCCCACTAGTTTGAAATTTTGTGCTAATCTCGTTTTAAATTTACTCATTGCAGGCCTTCCAGCCACTTTTTAATTGAAAAATATAGGAAATATAGGAATTTAGTGTACATTTATAGGAACGATATCTGCCAAATATAGGAAATAATGTAAAAATATAGGAATTAGAGGCCAGACCAATACAAATAGTTTTCATCAAGAAGATTTATTAAAATTGATATTTACAATCATTTAAATAAACAAAAAAGTTTGAATGCCTCAATTTTATGTAAAATGATGCTTTTACAAACCATTTCTTGAGGATTTTAAAATTTGAAAAAAACTTAATTCTTAATATGAAATGAAATGAAAAACGTTCAATAACTGTGGAAAGCAACATAATAACAAAGGAAATTATTAATAAGCAATTACAATTATCAATAAGCAATTACAGTGCAGACCAGGTTGAACGCGGTCCGCTCGATCTAACTTGGTCGTGAAATCGTGGCTCTCGGCGACCGCGTTCGACCAGGTCTGTACTGTATATGAATTTTTTGTTTCTTTTTAAATTCTTTTGCAGAAGTTTCTGATGTTGAATAAAAAGTGTTAATTATAGCCTGCTTTCTTTTTTCCACCACTTTTTGTTTGCTTCTATTAATTTCCATTTCTTTATGTGCAACATCTAATTTATTTTTTGCTGCCTCTATCATTGATTGAGCTAAAGAAATAGCTTTAAAATCCTTTTTCTCCAAAGCCTGTTTAAGTTTTTCATTCCCATCCCTAAGCAAATCATTTCCAACTTCTATTTCTGCAACTTGTTTTAGAATTTCTCTCTCAGCATATAATTTTGATTTTTCAACTAAATCTTCTTTTGTTCTAGACAATTCTTTCATTTTCTGCTGTCTTGCCATTTCTTCTGCTTTTTTCTGTTCTTCTACTTTCTTCTTTTCTTCTGCTTCTTTTTTTTTCTTGTTCTAAACACTGCATATAATGACTATGAGCAGAGCAGGCCATTTGTAAGATTTCTCTTGTAATCGGACCATGTGAGGCCTGTTATTGTAATCTTTAAGTCCATCTTGAATGGAAAGGATACCATTTATTGAAATTTCAGATAATTTTGTTCTGTCAGCATTGATAATCACGTTGCTCTCAGAAAATACTCTTTCAACTGCAGCAATACCGTGTGACAAAACCAACACTAGTTTAACAAGCTTCATAATCAAAGGATATTTCAATAATTAATATATTTCCAATAATAATCAATTCTTGTTTTTGCATTGAGACACTTTTCTGGAAGTGTCTCATTCTGATATATTCTCCATTCATCGCTTAAATGATCAATGTCGATTTCTATAAGTAATGCCTTAGCTAAATTTTGATAGTCCATGGTTCTTGGCGTACTTGAGGTTGAATGGCTTTGCAATTTTTGAGAATTTCATTATCCAGAGGCAACTTTTCTAACATATATTGTATTACAACTTTATAGAAACAATAGATGCCCTTTATGATAATTTTACATTTTTCCTGAGGTAGTGCCATTAATGCAGAATGACATCCATCCCCCATTTCAAGATATTTTTCCTTTAAATGAATGCTCTCATTTTCAAGGTTGAGAGATTTAAGTTGTGAAATTTTCTTGCACTCTTTCAAAATATCACTTCTGATATACTTTCCTAAAATTTTCTTTGTAATAAAAATAAGTTCATCATAAAGTAAATGAATAAGTGGTTCCTGGTTTTAAAAAATGCCAAGAATGAACTGAATGATTCAGCAAATGATTTTAAGAAACACAATTCTGCAAAATTCTATTTCATTACTAACTTGATCCTGATTCTTATATAGCAAGCATTTGATGAAGCAGAGGGTTGACTTTTTGGAAGCTTGTTAATGAAATACGCTTGTAGTCCTTCACATTGATCCAGGATTCTTTCAATGGCAGGCAATAATGTTAGCCATCTACATTCAACATCTTTAAGAAATTTGCAATGTTTTAAACTTATTTTTTGCTGAACACAAAAATAATCTTCTTGCCTAGCTGCAGACATTTTAAATCAAGAATGAATATCGATTATTAATTCCGGAATGTTACAGAAATTAGGTGATTCTAATCCTTTGGAAAATGCATTATGCATAACATGGAGACAACAGGTTCCTACAAACGATTTTATTGACATTAGGTCCATCACTGCCCAACATCACAAGTTTATTTAAAGACAGTCCATTTTCATCAATAGCAGATATAATTTTCTGAGCTATCTGTATTCTGGTAGCATATCCGATAAGGTATGTTCGTAAATGACGAACAGTAACTGCATCTGCAACTGATGACCAGTATCGAACTTTTATATCCAGTTCCTATTCATCACACATTAGATGTAAGACTCTGATGATCTTAGTTGATTTAGAAGGCATTTATGAAAGTAAGGCCCAATTGCATCAGATATAAAATAGGTTCGTCTAAAGTATCCTATCGAAAAGAATCCAGGAACTGTGCCAGGAAACATGGACTCAAAAGTTCTTTTATATTATCACATGATTAATATCTAGACTGAACTACTTTCATTGCCCACAAAATTTCTGCCCTAGTAGCAATATCATTTTGTGAAGTACAAAACAAAATTGGTTGTATTTGATTCTCAGAGTGACAGATTACTGAATTTGCAGATGAAAGAGTATTGTTTTCATTTCTGCAACCAATACCAATTGTCAGCTGTTTTCCATTTAGGATGTCTCTTGCATTTTTTACATGCATTTTTCAATGAGCATGCTGGTCAATTTGTTGAAGGCCTTGGTTGTTGCAATTGAAAACCTTCTTGCACAAATTGCAGTAAGCTGAGAACGTGGAAAATTTTGATTGTTCACACCAAAATGATATTAGATGCCCATTTTTATGTGTTCTTTTAAGCCATTCTGGATTAACATTTCCGGCTGGCATTTCAAATCAGTAAATGTTGTACACAAAACCTGAAAAAGATAACATAAGTTTATTTTATAAAATTATATTTTATAAGTGATTATAAAGACTCAAAAATATATTTTTAACTTTTCATTATAACAATTGAAACTTTTAAAAATAATAACTTTATCCCATGAAGGATAATACAGCAGAACCTCCATATAACGAAACGCAACGAACCGGCAAAAATCATTTTGTTATATAGATATTTCTTTGCATAGAGATAGCGTTAAAATTTGCATAACGTTGATGTAAAAATTACATATGTATCTTAAATTTAGTATTTTATATTAATTTGAATGCTTCTTAACATTAAGAACAAAACTTTTTCGATACTTGACATCGCTGCCTATCAAAAGTCATCTAGATCGCCATTGCTGAAAATTTTGTTTGGATCGCGATTTTTTTTTCTGAAATACAGTGGGCGCCGTTTAATGTGATCACGGTTAATGTTATCATTCGTTTAATGTTATCGAATCAAGAATTCCCAACCGCCTTAATACGTGAACATGTTAAAATCATCATTTAATGTGATCACTACTCCGTTTATTGTTATAGTTTTGAAAACAAGTCTGACTATTTCCCATGTATCTCACCCTTGGTCACTTCCTGGTTAAAAATATTCCCGTGTGAAAAAAGTTTTTGGTTTTTATTCTACCATTCGCATGCGCTGTCCACGCGACAGCAACACACAAATTGCTTTAGAAGGAGCAACTACTGTACAGCTGTAGCTAGTGTGACATGTGATGTCATTGGTTTTAGTTTCATTATTTTTTTTGTTGTTGCCATTATTTTCATAATTTTTTGATTTTCATTATTTTCATTATTTTTTAGTAAGTAATCCAAAGTTTTTTTTTTTGTGTATTTACAATGAATATGATTTTTTTTGCTGTGTTTATAATAATAAGATACATTTCTTTTAACGAACTTTTAAAATTTATCAGCAACAATAAGTTTCCTTTTTGGGTTAGCATTGTTGGGTGAGAGGAAATTCCCAGAATCTCAGTGATGCTAACTCATTAGGAGATTGTTGCGATTTAAAGTTGTTTTTCTTTTGGAATAAAAAATGTAAATGAAAAAATATAGAGAAATAACTTCCGTCTGGGAGAAGGAAGCTGACTTTCAAGGGAGCAGCGAACAACATGGCAGTTAGGCCTATTTTAGTTCTTTTAACATTTAATCATGGTTGTTAATGTTCTCTCCCCTCATAAAAACAAAAGTCAAGTTCGGTGATATTATTCCTAAAAGAGATAAACAGTTTAAAGGCAAATAGAACCAGACTTTGTGGTTGTCAAGAGCAACTTTGATCGTTTAAGGAACGTTAACGATGTTTGGTCCAATGTTCAACAGTTGCCAAGATCGATCTGCCACTACATGTGTTGCAGTGAAGTGGAAATAACCAACTATCGTCGGCGTGGGGCATTAAGAAATATTTATTTTTGACGGGACCCTGGGAACGTTGGCGAAGTAAATGCGTGCCTTCGAACAATTGAACTTGCGAATATAGCCAAATTGGAAGAATCCAGAAGGATAGCTGAGGAATTAGACACTAAGAATGAGCTCAGTTTTAAATGAACTGAAGAGATATATTCCTTATGGAATCCCATTTGTTTTGGAATATTAGTTACCTTTTACTAGTTAGTAAAATATGTTCTGAGTGTAAGGTGGCACAAGGGATCAGTTGTTAATAATTAAGTTGGGAATGGTAAATTGGGTATTGTTTTGGCATTTTTACCACTGGTCCTTCACATGAGTAGAAATAATAGGAATGGTGATTGTTGGTCTTAGCTTGACAGGAAGGGTTAATGTGGCCTCCCTTCTAATTGTTCAAAAAAAGGTGCACTCGACGTTTTCATGTACGTCAACGGTCCGGTAATATGTCACAAGGGAACGCAATCTCATTCCATTAGCAGGCTCTGGGGCACCAGTGGTATGCATACACGTGTAATGACAATATCATTTATTTAAGAGCGAACCTTGC
This sequence comes from Rhysida immarginata, assembly GCA_023313115.1. Lineage (NCBI taxonomy): Eukaryota > Metazoa > Arthropoda > Chilopoda > Scolopendromorpha > Scolopendridae > Rhysida > Rhysida immarginata. The sequence continues at coordinate 31,509 of JAHWFO010039023.1, forward strand.
AAAGCCACAGGCAGGTCAGAAGTGAGAGTATACTGCCAAGGGGACAAGGAATGTATGATTAGGAATAGGGTACAGATTAATTTAGCAGGGGCCCCTAGTAATTATAATGTACTGATTTGTGTATAAATGGTAGTAGTAATTTACAAGATAACGAATAAATAATGGCAACATAACTCAAGGTGTAATGGCATTTATTTCAAAATGTGTTGCGGCTAAATCCGTAACAGGTCCCAAGAACCCGTGATCGTGTCAGGGTGAGTGAGAAGGTTACATTTTGGGCACCCAATAATAATAGAACCTCCCCACCCCCCCTTGGCACGTCACACTAGCATGTGAATCCACAGTTTGTTGTTTTCCTCAACTCTTTTCACTTTGCTGTAAGTACACACTGGACTGAACTGTACTGTACTGTGTAATGGAGTCTGGAAAAAAAAAAAAAAAATGGAAAGACTTGAGCTTAAAAGAGAAGATTACGATATTAGAGATGTAATTCATTAATGACCATATCCGAAAAAAAATGTACTAAACAAATGAAGCTAGATGATTTTATAAACCAAAATTAAAAGATTTTTTAATTAAAGTATATGTACTTACATTACAATTAAAGTACTTTATATCTATTGTACTACACAATCATAAGAAACACGATAATAAGAAAAACAATAATAAACACGATAATTTTGGAGTTTTTTTTCTTCTGCTGCATCTCTATTCAATTTCGGCTATTGTTATCAGTCGGATATTGTTATCACTTTGGCTTGGTCCCAAACTGATCACATTACGCGGCACCCCTGTAATTAAAATCTGAAAGTAGAACGGGCAGAAAATCATTTTGTAATACGCATTTTACGGAAAAATACCAATAGAACATATCCATAAGCATGTATATCAAGGCTTACGAGTGTTTTTTCGTCGGCCTCGGTAAAATTAGCATTTCACAAAAACGTTTAAGAAATAAATTTTCTTAACTTTCAAGAAAATAAATTTGAACAAATATTAAAGATTTTAATATAAAAAATCTTCAAAGTTTCGACAGCTTTTATAGCAGTTCTCATGCCGACTCTCATAGAAAATAAATTTTTAACATGCTTGCATATTTAAACTCCTCAGCAGGCCGCCTTTATTGCTGAGCAGTGCATCATGGGTAGTTTGGTTGGGCAGTCGATAACGTTGTTCTCGAGAACTCTTCATCAAATAGCCGATAAAATAAGCCTAATGCCACAGCCGCAGCCGATTGGGCAGAGTTGTGACGTAAAAATTTTTTAACTTGTTGGCTGTTCGCGATGATTTCATTCGTTGGCTGTCGGGTCACGCTAAATGTGGGAATCAAATTTCGTAATAAAGAGCTAAAAATCCTTACGTTATAGGGATAATTATGCTATAAAGATTTCGCTATATGGAGATTGAAAAAGCATTAAATCAATAGGAGTTTTGCCGGGACCAGAGAAAAATTTCGTTATTGAAGAGAATTTCGCTATATTGACGTTTGCTCTACGGAGGTTTTTCTGTATGGAGGAAAAAATACTGCATTAATAATGAATAATGCAGGATTCTAATGAATAATGAATTATGTTTCAGCTCTTTTTGATTCAATATTAAATTTTTACAAATGCTATAAAATATCAAAATAAAAAATTATAGTCTACTGCAAACAAACTAAAGGATTTAAATCTTATATTTTCAAAATATTTTTGTTTAGGATTTTTTCTTACTCTCACCAAACGTAAAAGAATGTTAATAACTCTGAAAACCAAAAAACTATACTTATTCAAAAACTATACTTATTCAAAAACCAATGAATAAAATTAAAGAATTGTCTTAGTAAGGTGTAGCGGAAAATTTTAATTACAGATTAGAAAATGCAATGATGTATAAGATTTTGATAATATTTATAATCTATTATATTTTAAAAATTTCTGTAATTTCACGTGCATAATCCGCAGGATAAAGAAAACCATATTTTCTGTAATAATTTTCTCCAATATTCTTCTTCTCAGAAAATCCGTGGAATATCGGAGAGTTCAAGGCCTAAATGGTCCCGCTCGTGTAAAAAGTGGCTCATTTCAAATTTTTCTCAAAATCTTTAAACATTCTATCTCCAATCCAAGCTCGGAATATTATTTCTAATTAATAATCAATGTAAATTCAGTATTTAACTTAGGAATAGTAAATGTTTTAAAAAAAAAATTGCGTTTTTCCAATCAAGTCAGATGTTCTGCACGTTTGAATAGCCACTGTCAAAACTAATTTTCTTTCCGATGTTTCTAAGAACTATCACATAAATTCGTTTATAACTGTGTATTATTTTTACTTCAGCAGAAGAGTTAGAAATTGCAGGAAAATTCAATTAGGGTCTGTGTTAAATCAAAGTTTTAAAACTGCAGCAATTTGTCGGCGGTTAGGCCTATCAGAATGTATACACTGTCGGCGATTGTGAGTCTATTCTGAAAATGCACTAAATCATCAAAAATACTCAAAACTGTAAAGAAAAAAATTGTGCATTGTGAATATAATTTATTAATGAATTAAAACTAAATCTTATTCAACAAATATGGAATGAAGCAACTTCTGCAAATATTAAATTTTTTTTTAACTTGTCTTCTCTAAATGTTTAGCATTATTTTTGTACATATTTCATGGGTGATGTCGAGAATTAATTATAATAACGAATGTTATTTTTTTCTCATTATAATTTTTTTCCTGTGTTCACTGATGCTTCTTGTTTCACAACATTATTGGATTTTATAGATAGACATTAAAAAGATAGGAGATTCAATTTAGGGTTAACATGAAATTTTTAATAAGTATATAAAAAAGTTAACGCTTTAAAAATAAAGTGCAAAAAGCTGAGATAATCCACGTTTGAGACAGAAATTAGTTTACCCCCCCCCCCCCACCTCAAGTAATCGAACCTAATTCTGGATTCACGGTCGTAGTATAAAATAGTATAAAAATTGAATTTTTAAATTTAATTCAGTAAAAATCATATTTAAATAGAAATGTAAACTTTTCTCACCTGTTGATCCTTAGAACATTCGTTTTCTGAATGCTAGATAGTGCTTTTGGTTCACAGCAATAGACCATGTATGCAGTATTAGAAATGTACCCCTTTGGATGTTATAAAACAGCCTTTTCACCTTTAAGTTTGCACTAGATATAAACAAAAGCATGTGGTGAAGTAAAATTCCATTGGCTGATTGAGCCTTGCAACTTCCGTTTTCCAAGGCGCACATGAAAATGTAGTTCGCAAAAGAAAACTGGAAAACTGACTTTAAACTTTAATAACCAATTCTGAAAACAACTAAAATCATTTAATGATATTAATCGTGATAAAAACAAAATAGATTACACATAAATTGGTAATGATTTGAAAGGTCGTTCAACGACTAAAACTTATGGCCACGCTGAAACGTTCAAACATTAGGCCTATTATAAAAACTTAGGCCCCTGTTCCTTTATTAGTTTAGAAAAAGTGAGATTAGCTAATTGCATTGGTAAAATTAAGAAATAAAGAAAACAAAGTCATCGGTGTGAATGCAGGATTAATATCAGTTCTTTTAATTTTTTAAATTTCAGCATGGCTCCGTCATCGCGCAAGCCCAGTGAGCATTCTGTGTTGCTTTAGTGTAGCTTTAAAGTGTTAATATTAAACATTAAGAAAACATTATAAATAAAAACATAGGTTTTATTACAAGAATTATGCGTTTTGTATATTATATGACATACAAAACCCTCTTTGTTACCTTTTTTTAGTCCTTAACCGAATCGTTTCCAACCTTTCGTTAACATGGATGAGATGCCGCGTCGCTTCGCTCTTTAGTGTTTATACAGCCACGCCTACTGGCGCTGCGAGCGCTGCATGATTTTCGTGCCTCACACGATTGCATAGGAATTGACGGGAGTGTCACTTCTGTCTTTCCTTATTCTGTGGTTTAGCTGTCCATAGGCAACAATGTCACCGCCTGTGATGTAAAAAACATTACACAGAAACACTGCATTCATTGCTCTGTACAGTAACCAATACGCAGAACAAAATTACGTCGAGTGCCATCCATCTTCCTGCTGTAAAGTGTAGATTCAATGAACAAAGCTCTCAACAGCAGAACGTAACAGAATTGGATGTGATGTCCACACAAATAGAGCCCATCTATTTTACCTTGGCGCCTAAGCCATGGGTAACAGGACATGATTAACGCCTAGCCTCTATTCAAAGTAACCTTTAAATTCATAGTAATCTAAGCAAAGCCCTTAAGCCATGCAGGCTTTGACTCCTCATCTTCTATTTTTATGCTCGAAGCTACTCATCTATTCCTGCTTTGACCCTATTCAGCTTTGTTTTGTATCTGCAAATTTTTTTGTATCTGACCCTATTCCTCCTTTGACCGCCCAACGAGTTGAATGACGCTATCTGAAGCGATCTGTGAAAGAGGACCCGTCAAAAACTGTTCGGGACCTTGCAGGGGATCATGCTGCATCAGTGTCGACTGTTAGTAGACACCTTAGGACCATCGGCAAGGTGAAAAAGCAGAACAAATGGTTCCCACATGAACTTACAGAAAACCAAAAAGAGCGTCAGTTTGGGGGTGTACGAAATTGCTTTTGCGCCATGAAAAAGCGGGGATTCTTGATCGCATTGTCACATGCGACAATAGGAAACTGTCAGCACAGTGGTTGGATGCTGATCAACCCTCGCAACAGTTCCCTAAACCCCTGTTGCACCCCAGGAAGCTCATGGTTACTGTTTGGTAGTTATTTCGAATAGCACGTGTGAAGGTGTCCTTTCTAGAGGGCCATTAAAGATGGCCTCTGCAATCAGATATTTGATATACAATGACCTGATAGATCGCTGGAAAAAGGTTAAGTTCAATGTTCAAATCTCATTTTTTTCCAAAGTTTTCAGTTTAAGTGGCACTATAAACTCTAACAAGGCATGCATTATACGAAGAGTCGAATTCATTCAAGGACACTCTGGGGCAAGCCGTTATTCTCTTATTATTTCTTTTTTCTTTAAGTTACTTAGGATTCTTATATCTTTGAGTTAGTTCTCTTATTTTGGTCCAATTATAGTACCCGGCACGAAAGAAAAAGGAAACTGGTGCATGCGTAAATGAAAAAAAACTCTTTCAACCAATCAGAAACGAACAAGATACGGGATATTACTTATTCCTGACATCAACAATAAGTAATGCTCCATTTCTTTTCTCTTTTTGAGTGGTTGAACGAGGTTTTTTTTCATTTACGCAAGCGCCAGTTTCCTTTTTCTTTCATGCCGGGCACCATAAGTCTTTTAGTTATTTTAGTTAGGTGTCCATTCTTTCTTTCGTTTCAGGGTCATTCAAGTCTCGTGTTAAGGCACATCAGGGCTGGTGATCATCGAGGTGATTTTCGTGGGGGGTTGGGGCCGAGGGGCTGAATGTCGATGACGGATGAATTGGACTACTTCACGAACTCCAAGTGAGATA
>JAHWFO010039023.1:51970-73749 GCA_023313115.1 Rhysida immarginata
GTTAAATTATCACTTCATTACAATGTACATAGTTCAAATGTCTTGCTCTGATTGGTCAATACAGCCTATGCGAAAGTTGCAACTGGGCCAATGGGTTAATTAAGCCGAGTTCACATTTCATTGGCTGGTCAGTGTAGCATATATAAACCTGGAAATCTCTGCATGCTACTCAGACAGACGATGAAGAGCCATGACAATGACCTGGTGGCTAGATACTGAATAACCGGATGGAAATGAAATGGCATACAAAGCATAGAAAACCGAGGGATATTCTTGATGTCAACTTCGAAGACACTGGCAACGTTTCCTTCCCGGATTATTGGAAGATGTAATACCACCCTCTCTCTCCCACTCTTCTGAGAATCGTCAATCTTATTTTTTGTCTTTTCATAATATGGAAGACCTCTTTGGGTTAGTCAGGCTTCTTGCCTATTTCAGTGTATTTTATGTGGAAGTTATTCCAGAAAGGTGAGAATCATGTAAGCACAGCTTACGTCCCACCTGAACAAATGTACACTTCACTGTTCGATTGTAGATTGTCACATGCTGCTCATTCGGGACCCATTTAGTGCGGCAATTAGATTGGAAAGCTTCACTTGACAGATGATTGCCCATCTTTAATACGGTAAGATCATATCATCCTGTGTTTGTTTATTTCAATTTTAGCTTTACGTAAATGTGCATGTAACAGGGTGACTAGCGATCGGGAAAACCGGGAAAGGTAAGGGAATTTTATGCAACCGGGCAAAGTCACGGAATTTTTTGTAACCGTGCAAGTCGGAACATCATTTCAGCAATTCACAGTAAGATTACAAATCGTAATGGCAGAAAAAAGGATAAGGAAACAGTTTTCAGTAAAGGAAAAGCTGGATATTATAAGAGGTGGGCAAAGGCACAAAACAGGTTGACGTTGCGAAAGGCGTAGATTTTGGGGAGGCAAGTTATGGAAAGAAACCAGACTGTCATTACAGATTTTTTTAAAAAATTAACCAACTGTAATACTACATGTATGCTGTACTGTATTTGTATTTAATAAAATAAAATGTTACACTGCAATTTTACACTGCAAAATGTTACAAGTTTGAAGTACATTGTAACGGGATTTTTCCGTAATAAACATGTTGTCTGTTTCTTTGTACACACATAACACAAAAGCTACTGGATGGATTTTGATGAAACTTATGATTATAGCTTTGTCTAGGTCAACATTTAGGGTACTTTTGATCCCGATCAATCACGAAGTTCACGAGAAATTATATTTTTCTTCTATCTTCTTTCTTTCTTTCTTTCTTTCTTTCTTTCTTTCTTCTAGCTTCTTTTAGTTGTTTTCTTAATTTTTTGTTTTGATTATGGTCCAAGGCTTGGAAAATATTTATAAATTATAAAAAAACAGCATCAGTATGTGTTTTAGTGATCTTCATTAGAAGCAGATAAAGTGAATGAAACAGAATCATACAATAAGATCTTTATTTTAAAAAAACTGGCAAATGTATAGTTGAAAACTATAAAATTAAATAAAGATCCAACTCCCACATTTCAAAATGAAACCAAAAAAAACCCTAACAACCTGCAAATCAAATATAATTAAAAACACTAATGTGAGTATATTATGGTTGGTTGTTGGTTTTTATATTGTTGTAGAATGTTTTACTTTCGTCAAACTGAATTTAGAAATTTAAATGTTTTGATGTGTTCTGATTGGATTTAATTATTTAATAAATGTGTTTTTCCTGCAAGTGTTGCTTTGTGTACATACCGTATTTATTCTTCTATAATGCGAAAAATTTTAGCCTAAAAAAGCACCAAAATTTGTGGGACCGTATTATACAAGAATATAATATTAGCGCTGCAACGACTGGGGGGGGGGGGGTCAAACGAACTTAAGGCAGAGAAGTTCAAATGAAATTAGCGTATAATACGCATCACATTACATTAAATATACAATATATACAATGTACAGTACGGTAATCGACTTTTTATTTGAATTTCCCGCTGCCAAAAACTAATAGGAAAATAACTTCAAAACTGCGTCGATCTTATAATTTTTCCACTTAAATTTTATTAAATTAACATCTATTTATTATTGTTAACACTAATCACCTACAAAAAAATCTTTGGATATTTGTAAATATCACTAAATAATATTGAGGAAACTAACTTAGGAGATTCAAACACTGCTCACTTTGCATGCCACCATTTTGAATTAATTAATGAACACCGCCATCAGTGACAATACCATCTAAAAGGAAAGCCTGTGCACTGAAAACTCATACATTGTTACATCATCATAAAAAGGCATTGTTAATCGTATTTCTACTAATAATAAGCCCTAAATTATTACTACCTATGATCATGTAACAATATATAAATTTCAGTGCACAGGCTTTCTTTCTAGAAAGTGTTGTCAGAGACCATCAATAAGCCATTCTCCCTCTTCCCTGCAATAGAATTTTATCCATATTTTTCACTTTTCTGTAATGAACTCATGATGCTTTCCACTTGATTCATGAGGTGTTGATTGGTTAGTAGTCTTGATTGGTAATAGCAATAGTAAAATAAAGATTTTTTTTTTCCTTTCTTTTTTCTTTTTCTGTATATTCTTGCTTATTTTATTTCTCGTGACAAATCAAAAATGGAAACCGCATTATAGAAGAGGATAAAATTTTTACTGTTTTTTTGGGCTCTGAAGTGGAATCGCATTATAGTACATGTAGATAAATAAGGTAAAGAATTTTTTGAAGATTTTTATTTTGTTCAGATTATTTTTGATGATTTGGGAGACTGTGTTTCTTCTGATTTTTCAAAATTGTGTTTTTTATGTAGGATGTGTTCTGCAAATTTTGATTTGGTATGTATGTATATTCATGGTGCATAAAAATATATATGATGAAAGATGATTATTTGTAAAACATATTTGGGGATGACAGATAAGCGATAAAATGCATTAAGATCATTTTTGGAGTTTTTGTAAGTTTGTCTGTCTGTCTGTTTGTACGCAGATCACACAAAAGCTACTGATCGAATTTTGATGAAATGTAGAATGATTATAGCTTATAGTGTGGGTAAAATATTTAGGGTACATGTACTCTTGATCCCGATCAATCATTTTTTCTTCTTTCTGTCTGTTTCTATTTCTTTTTCTTTCTATCTATCTTCTATCTTCTTCTATACATATAATAAAAATGAATTTTTCATGTCTGTATATTCACATTCAGATATTGCAAAATTTCATCAAACAAAGGGCCCGAACAACGCCAGGTATATCAGCTAGTTTAGAATATGGAAGAATAATGCATGATGTTAAAGACAGTTTGCAAATTGCCTATTTTCCATTTACATTGTGCATACACTCATGCACATGGAAGGGACATGAGACCAAGCTAGCAGCAACGCCCACGCGATCGGGTGCGGGGGTTGTTGGACTCGCGGGGAATTAATGTAAAAGAAAAGGCCTCTACAGAGCTGGGTTGTTAATAGGATGTGAATTCATTAAGACTAAACATATCCATATACAAAATTACAACAATAATACGAAGTACTCCAATAACAACAGCAAGGATTTTAGCATCAATCGCTGAAGACTCTGGGGCCTAAATATACTCACCAACCCTCGGCTCTGCCTTCCCCTTACTTAACCTCTACTGGCTTTATTTGACCCTAGATCAGGTATCTATGTACCACCCCTAGCAACTTACGGTTACTGGAGGACTTATGAACCACTAATCTACTTGAACCAGTAAGCTTAAACAAATGTACCCTTCTATCACAAGTATAACATGTGCATATTAGCTACCATATGTTTTGCTCTATTAATCTTCACTGCATATGAAAGCAGCCATTCCTTATATCGGGGTTTCACAAGTGCAAGTGCAATAGACAAGTTTCAGCAATTAGCATCGCCATCTGATGAGAAAAAAACAAACGTCTGAAGGGGATCTCCGGTCACCAGCTCCTTTCACGCTGTTCACTATTGCGGTTGCCATGCATTGTAACGTGTCTTCTAGTGTTTCAGGATTCCTTAATGATGGAAAAAATTACTCCCAGAATCACTTGGCACCTTGCCCCAAATCAGACAAACTTAGGAAACAGTGGATAGCTTAAATTAAGAAAGATGGTGAGCCAAAGTTTAAAGTGACAGAGGCGAGCGTTGTTTACTCTGCTCATGTTAAATGGACCATGATTTTCTCCAGCTTTTTCATTCCCACAAAAAATATTTGAAACCTAGAGCAGTCTTATCGTTATTTGATTGGATCCCTAAGAGCTGGAGTAATGCATTTTAAAAAAACACCAGTATAACTCTGATCAGGGATTTCAATCAGATGTGCTGCTTTATAATGCAATTCTAAGACTGCATCAATATGATTTCAGTTTGTACTTAACCTGCAACTAAAGAAATGGCATCCATAAGCACTCAGATATATTAACCTTTATCAACAACAAAAAAAATATATTCTGAATAGTCACACCATTAATATGCATTCGGCTAGGTTTTATTTCATCGTACTAACAACTTGCTTGAACATTAAAGCATTTTTATTGGGCTTCAGAGGTTGTGCATTTTAAATAGCATTTTACTTGCCCATCAGGGCATTCCCAATATGCATCCCAAATCTCTTCATAGCTGAACAAGATGCACACAAGAGAGTAACCACCTTATTAAGAACGCCTAACTCTAATTTTAGAGCAAACTTCTTTCCTTCAAGATGCGTATTTTATCATGTTGCATGTACCCTTCGTCTGAGAGATAACTTGATAATTTTATTTGATTTCGTTGCCTTATGTTGTTGGACAACTTTATATGAGATGATATTGTCTAAGATTAGAAGATTTTCAGATTGATTCCCCATAGCAAAATTTCATTCATTATAACTTTCTTCGCGTACATGTTCTCCATGTGGGAAGAACGTGGTTTCTATCTCCTTGGGCGTTTTCCATGCTCTCACAACACGGCGCTATTTCTTCTGCGCATGCGTCGAAGATGCTGTGAAACTTGCCTATAAGCATGATGCCCTCCTTTTAATTTTGGGCTCCCCTGATTGCTGGCTTGCAATTCGCTGCGCCCAGGGCGAGCACCGGGAGGAAGAAGGCTGTAACCTCACCTTTAAGTATGCAACCCAATCGACGAGTCTTCGAACGCCTCGCTGCCAATTACACCCACAACTTCTACAATCAGCCCAAAAGAGTAGCAGACAATGTGCAACTTATATGCCCGTTATTTCAAACCTTAACAACAAGTTGTAAGTTAACAGTTAAAATTAACATATACAACGCTTCTTAATATGCGCATGGGTTAATTCAGTGCAGACAATTGTTTTTCGTTTTTTAACAAAAAGCACAATAAAAGAACCAGTTAAAAACCGACAGTGCCTGCTAATCCGTATCCATCCGCCAAACTCTTTTCTTCGTGCATGGGCAGAGCAAAAACCACAATAGCTAAGCGGCATTCGAAATTTACGCAGTCACAACTGTAGGATTTTCACCACTTGAATGATCAAACTAATTAACAATAAAAACAGAACAATCTCACCAAGATATCATCGCATGGGGACGTTTTCTCAACTTTGCAGTCGGAACATGGACACACAACATGGTCTCAATGACAATGGGTCATTCTTGTCAGAGACGAAGAACAACATTACCGTGATTTCCGATCCAATAACTTTAGTAATAACCACATCACGCTCCAAAGCTGTGGTTAATACTGATTCAGTGAGCTCTACATACAATATTCTAATAAAATATTGCTCGCAGTAGACCTTTCCCTATGGCCATAATATCGTGCTGCTTTTTTCTCTCATTTCATACTTATTCTATAATACATAACAACAACTCATTTTAATAACTCCTGAGATTCCTTGAATCCCACTCCCAACAAAGCTTTTACGCACAACGGACACTGCATTGTCGCAGCACCCAACAGCTTGCAACAATGAGTATTTTAAAATGACAAATTTAAAACGATTACAATAAAATTGGCTTGATCGGAACCTTTCAAAAACTTATGCACTAAAACAACACATTACGGCATTCGCCTTAAACGGACCTAGAACATAGAGCAGCGCCCATAAATGCCCGTCTTTGCATTCATTATACGATAAAAAAAAAAAAAAAACACTGTCGCAATAATTCCCAAATCAACATAGAAAAACAAAACACACACTGACTACAGTCACAATAACTTGCTCAAATAAAAAAAATAAAAAGAATACATAAATAACAAAACACAAACTTGCACATTTTCAATAACTAACTTGTATATTTTGGGGTTTTTTTGTGAGTAAAAGAAAATTAATGATGGCAATGACAATAAAAACTGAGGAAAAAAGCACAGTAATAAGAAGAAAGAAGGTGATGTCTCAACTAAAATATCTTCTCTTTGAAGAAACCCAATGTATTTTCAACTTCAATAATGTCAGGGGATGATGGCTAAAAATACTTAAAACCATAGGAGTAGGTAAAAACGGGAGAAATCAATGAATGAATAAAAATTTTAATAACAAAAGATGAAAGAAAGCAAGGATATTGTGGACGAGAAAAAGAAAATTGCAGAATGAAATAAGAACATTAATATTATAGCAATGAATAAATTAGGCTGTAATTCACCAATAATTAAATTATGATAAGACATTTCAAATTCCTTTAATTGCAAACAAATTGATCTATCAAAATGTTTAATCACCCTCTATAAACAATTAGTTAAAAACACACAGGAACAAACTTAAAAAAAAAAAGGTGGAGGAGGAGGGGGACCAGCAGCTTTTATGCCTTATTGAGAATTTTACAGTTTCAACAGAACAAAAGGTGAGTTCATAGGAAAGAAGCAGGGAGAGTGAGGAAAATTAAGGAATTTACATATGAAAAGATACTTTTTGATTATTAGCATAAGGAAAAGCTAGGTCAATTTGAACAATCATAGAAGTTGGGTTTTTTTGGGTTTTTTTTTTTTGTTTTGTTTTTTTTTTTGTATATTTTTAATAATAAATGGACATCTATTAGCTACAGCTTATTGCTAAAAATTGAGAATAAAAATGTAAAGAAACTTATAAACTAAGAAAAAGAAGATAACATCAATATTGTTAAATAAAGATGGTAAACAGGAAAAGATTTATTCCACCACCTAGGAATTAAATTATATGCTGGCTGATCTGGCATATAAAAATCTCTTAAACCAATTTTCTCTCATTTAACTTCAATACTGTTGACTAGAAATAAATGAACACTTTAGTTTCAATTTGCTATGCTGACTAATTGAAAGAACTTTATATTTAATTCAAGTGTAACTTTAAAGAACCTCATTAACATGTTCATAAATGATGACTGGTTGGTTTAAAGTAGTAGCTGGTTTATTGGGTTGATTTACAAATATCTCTTTTCAACTTCAGTGACATCTGTTTAGTATTTTTGCTCTTCTATTTTTCTCACTTGCTATCTTTTTTTTTCTATGCTACAAATGTCAAAGAATGAAAATCAAAAATAGACCAGCATGGTTTGCCTCCCCCCCCCCCATCCAGTTTTCCTTTTTAGTATTACTTTTCATCATCTTTCCTTTTACTCATTTTGACATTGATGCTAATGTCAGTTTGAATTTTTGATAACATATTAATTCAAGGAAGCATAATCATTTCATAACTACTCATGAAAATATGATTTTTTTATCATCTTCAGTTCATGTGTATATGATATCATCAATTTCGATAATGTTCTTTTCTCGATTGTTATTGTTTATAATTTATTTTTTGTTATAAATAATAACTTATTTAATAATATTAAATAATTTATTTATTATTATTATTACTGATAAATAATTCGTTAACAATTATTTAAAAAATGTATAAACTATTACCATAATTTTCTGAATATTAGCTAAAGATGCAAAGAAATATTTTTAAGTAATAATTGTTATAATTACTTAAAAGTATGTTCATTAATTAATTAAATATAAAATTTGGTATATGTATATTTTAGTATATCAAGGCTCATACTAATTCAGAATTCGTTAATGCTTACGGAAAATAAAGATAAAACTTCATGAAATGTTAACACACTAGCAGCATATACTTTCAGAATAATTTCTTATACACATTCCGAGTTATCTGTCACTAAAGAGTTGGTTATCCGGAAAGCTACACTGTAAGCTGGCATCTTAAAGGGCAAATGACCCAAAAATTTCGCTACTGAGATAACAAATAATCAAAATGAATGAAACGTAAAAAAAAAAAAAAAAAGACAAAATCTTTTAAAAAAAAAGTTACAAATTTTTTTAATAAAGAGGCAACAAATATGCAAAATCGGATCCCCTCAGTTAGAAAATGTTTTTAACAGCAAGAGCTGCGAGTTATGTAAACTTTGCCATAGAGAGCTGATTGGTTAGCGAACGTCTATTGTTGACAAGCGTTAGGCCATGACAGCCTTTATTATTACAGAAGAAATACCAAAAGCAACAATGGAAATTATTCAGTAAAACATCTCTGTAATAATACAGGAGGTCATGGTTAGGCAAACAGAGCTAATTGTTACAAGATGGATTTGGCATTAGCTTAGAAAAAGAAACAGATGCCCAATTCCCTCTTTTGTTATAACAGTGATTAGGAAAACAAAACAGGGAATTGGGAAGTTTATTATAGAATTATTTGTACACGTACTTTATACTGAATACAATATACATTATTCATAAAGCCTTAATCGTAATAAATATTATTGTATTCTTATAAAATTTGTTTTTATTTTCATAAATAAATATCTACATAAATTAAACTTTACTTTATTACATCGATTTATATATTTAGAAATTATTCTGAAATTGGGTCTTTTTGGGCACTGAAGCTGTCATGAAAGGAGGTGAAATTCTTTCTTCATTGCTTCCTTTTTTTCCCAGCATTAAAAATTCATGAAACCTCATTATTAATTTTTCCATGTAACCTTCTTCTGCACATAAATGAAAATGGTATTTATAAACATGTGTAATAGTAATATTTTAAAAGATTTTTATGTGGCAAAGTTTAGTGGTTTTCGTCTGTTGGAAATTGGCTAGAGCTGTTAATATTTTTCAGCCATTGCCTTTTTAAAGTTGGATCTTTAAAGTCGGAAATCCGAAAAAACTTACTTTTTCCCCACTCATAGATGAATTGTTGCAATTAAATGCACAACAATAAACCATGCTAACGAATTTTTCAGGCAGATTCAACAATGATTAAAGTTACTCTGAGCTTATGCGCAATAGCGGCCAAAGCAAGAGCAGCTTGCGATGGTGGGCAAACCTGACGTCATTAGCAACACGCTCTTGCTGTAGTTTTTGACAAAAATCAAACTGAATTTGTATTACCGGAAGTGGCCTTTAAATTACAATTTCTTTATTAAAAAAAGACAGGAAAAAAAAATAAAACTGATATTTAGTATCAGGAAGGCATTCAAAACTATATGAAATCAACTTCCGGTTTCGTGTCATTTGCCCTTTAAGCCCTAGTTTTATGGAGCAGCGGGTTTAAGATATCAGGTTACAGTGTAACAGTCCAGACAACCAACTTTTTAGCAACGGATAACTTGGAATTTCCATAAGAAATTATACTGAAAGTATATGCTGCTAAGGCGTTATCATTTCGTTAAGTTTTATCTTTATTTTCCGTAAGTATTAGCGAATCCTGAATTAGTATGAGCTTTGGTATACTAAAATGCACATATACCAAACTTTTATTTGGCACAAACTTGTATTTAAATATACCAAGGCTCATATAAAATTTGGTATATGTGTATTTTAATATACCAAGGCTCATAGTAATTGAGGATTCGTTAATACTTACAGAAAATAAAGATAAAATTCATGAAATGTTAACACACTAGCAGCATATACTTTCAATATAATTTCTTATGCAAACTCCGATTTATCCGTCGCAAAAAAGTTGGTTATCCGAACCGTTACACTGTAAATTGACATCTTAAGCCAAGTTCTTTAGTGTAGTGGACTTGAGCTGTCAGCTTACAGTTTAGCGATCTGGATAACCAACTTTTTAGCGACGGATAAATTGGAGTTTGCAAAAGAAATTATATTGAAAGTATATAGTGTTAACATTTCGTTAAGTTTTATCATTATTTTCCGTAAGTATTAACGAATCATCAATTAGTATGAGCCTTGGTATATTAAAATACACATATACCAAATTTTCTTTTCTCCTGTCTGCGTTTCCACATTAAAAGCGCACAAAAAAAAAAAAAACCACTTCTCCCCAGCACTTACCTTTCTCACGAGAAGTACCATCAGTTTACAGGTGTACAATGTGGAAAGGGGATTATTTATCGTTTTTATTCATTTATTGTACATCAAACATAATCAGCTTATGGATTTTCCCGTTAGCATAGTGATTTTTCTACAAGTGATTGGCGTTTATAGCATCGCCTCTTAGCATTTTTTTTTCCTAAAAAAGGATCCTATTAATTATTTTAATTAAGAAAGTTAAGTTTCAGTAACTGAAAAATCTTATATTTAAGACAAGTTATGGTAATCCAAATTACGTACCATACTTCTTAACACAAGTTTGTGCCAAACAAAAGTTTCAGTACTCTTTTTACCCAGCGTTTCCTTTAGTGTAGATCGTTACGGTTACCAAGTTATTGTGACTTATAATGCTTATATTGGTATTCTTATAATGCTTACCTAATACATCAGCCGATTTATGCTTGGCGATAAAGCAGGCGTCATCTCCGAATTGATACCGTCTTAATAGTGAAGTAGTTAAATCTTTGGGAAAGCCTGACCATGCCGTCAACAACTGGGGTTCCTGATTGTTTTTTCGCAAGCTTCCCTCTGCTGAAGAATGGCTATAAATTCCACTAATCAAGGCTCGTGTTAACACTCTCCCATACACTAAAATCGACTGCATCCTATGCTTAAAAGTAATTTAGAAATGTAAGAGAGAAGGCGGCTTGGATAATCCACAACATATTTAAGTAGTGCCCTCCATGCTGTTTAACATTTCTGTTTTAGTAAGTAAGTAGTAAAGTGTGGCTGCTAGTAGTGTGCCAGCGAGTGTACATTTCTGATCCACTGATTCCTCGAAGATGATGCCGCCAGATGGCAGCTACATCAACAGAGACAATTGTCAACAGAGTAGCCAACATCCAGATGAAAATTAGTAGGGTCCAGTTGTAACAATATTGAAAGAATTTATTAAAACTCCTACGCGTTTCGGTAGTTTCTTTCAATATTGCTACAACTGACCCTGATAATTTTCATCTCATTCTAAGTAATATTAGATCCAACATGGATATTATAAACATCCAGAGCTTTATATCCATAAGGCTCCATTAATTTCTTCATAAAATTTATAAATTTGGTTTATTATTTCATTTTCATTCCAGAACATAAATAATATGCCATTTTAATGATATTTTGACCCCCCTTTTTTTAAAATTTGTTTACAGATGTTTTTTTGCAGTATTTTTTAATTTCAAATGATTTTATTCTTTTTTCAGTTATCTTTGGTATTAAAAATTTAATAGAGAAATAGACAACTGAACGATCGCTTGGTGGCGCATCTAAATTACACCTGGTAGGCCAACGCCACCAACGATATGAAATGAGAACAGCCCCCTCATTTCATGTCGTTGAACGCCACCTAGAGAACTAGTCGTTGCTGGCTTTAAGCTCCTCCACGGCCTACGAGATAGTAAACCTTTACTATCTCGTAGGCCGTGAGCTCCTCAGAAACTTTAGATGACTGCGCATGTGCGTGCACTTAAAATTTTTACCTGTTCTCTGCTACGAATGCCAGGACTAAGTGATCGAGTTATTCAAGAAGCTAGTTTACTTTTGTTTTTTTTTTTAGTCAATTTGGTATTTATAATGATACATATTTTATATTTTAAATTATATATTCTCTATTTTAAATTATGGAGTTAAATCATTTGTATAAAATGTTGAAATTAAATTAAATATTCTTTATTTTTTTCAACCTAAGATAGTACATTGAAAATTTTACTAGCCTTAATTTTAAAAATATTAATATAAATTAAGAAATGAACTAAGCAAAGTGGAAAAATTTTAACTGTCTTTTTACTTAAAATTTTAAACAATGGTTTTCGCGTTAAATTATTACAAATTACTAAATTATCATTCTAAGATTAATATTAATTGATTACTAATTAATAGCACCTATTCAGGAGAAGGCTTTTCTAAAGTAATTTTATTTTTACACAAATTATTTTCTGTCATTAATGAAATGTCTTTAATTCATTAATGAAGGAGGCTATTCTTTTTTTTTTATTAGCAGATCATGATCAGCTTCTATGAATGATTTCACACAAAAAATTTCTTTTTAGGTTTCGATACGCCCGCACTTACATTTTTTCGCAGAGAGCCGCGAATGTCAGGACTGTAGTAGAATTCATCAAGAAGCTACAAAAAATTGAAGGTTAGAAAATTATACTTGAATAATTTGTAATAAATTAACGTGAAAAATTGTATAAATTTTAATAAACGTACAGACCAAGCGTGCATTCTTATATGTAGCTTACTCTTAAAAAAAAATTGAAAGTTGTTTACGTTGTTCGTTTCTTATTTTATCTTATTGTAAAAAATTAACGCTAGTTAGTGCTAATTGTATATAAAAAGAAAACAAAATTTAATTTCAAAATTTTATTCTACTGATTTAATTCGAAAATATAAAACATAGATTATATAATTTAAAATATAAAATATTTATCCTAACTAACACCATTGAAGAGGAGCTATCTATTAATACTAATTTATTAATTTGTAATACCAAGAGCTGATAAGGGAGAGTGAGTCTCTTCCACGTTAAAGCTGGTCCCATCATCACGCACAAACTAGGGGGATTTTAACGTGGTGCCATCTAATGGCGTTTGTCAGCATCTCGTCGAAACCGAAACCTTTCGCGATGATTTTAAAAATGAGATTCGTGTGTTAACTTTGAATAGGGTTTAAAAATCAACAGAATTCATGAAAATTAATACATCTTTTCTAATAATTAAATTTTATTACAGTCTCTATGTTGATAATAGTTAAATAAGTTTTAATGCAGATTTGTATTAATAATTATGATAAAAAATTTGACAACCCAGGATATTGACGATGTTTCCTAATTTCATTAGCTTCTTCTTTCCGAATTTAGTCATTGAAAGCATATTAATAAAAAATGTTTTTATTTTCTTGCTTTTTATATCTATAATAATTGTATATAATTGGATAATTGAAATGTATATACTTTTCTGAAGCAATAGTAACAATTAAAATATAATAGCATTATTCTGCCGTTTCTTCTAATAAATAGTAAAAAAAATTCCAAAATGAAATGAGAATAAAATCTAGTAAATATTCCAAGGAGCTTTACCTGTGACATAGAAGTAATAATATATTCGAGAATTTAAGGTCTAGCTAAGTTATTAGTAACGGAAATTATAACGGAAATTCATTAAATTCTTTCCAAATTTGCGTCTATTTTATTGCTCAAATATTGAATGATTTGGTTCCTGAGCCTCGACAAAACGGTTTCACGTGTGCGTGCCCATGTCACAATGCTTAAAAGATGATCATGAAAGTAGCAGTTTATTCATTCCTGACGAATCAATTGTTCTATGACATGCCATTATTTTGGTTTTCTTTACGGTCACTGTTTTAACGCGTGAATTCGAAAAAGGGGTCCACGAAAAAGCCAGAAAAGTTGATACAGCCGAGCTAAGACTTTGATGGTCATATTTCAAAAACTTTATTTGAAACAGTTAATCCGTTTTTAAGTAATCGTGCAAACGGCGACCGGATAAACGTACAGTCCAAGCGTGCATTTTTATAAGTAGTCTTTTGCTAAAGCTCATAATAAATAGCGCTATTTATTCGCTCGAATTCTTGAGTAGATTTACCACTACCAACCGAACTACCCTATTTTCGAAGATCACGGAACATTATATCAACGGACAAATGGACCATGACTAACCTACTCTAAAAAATAATAAAATACTGTCCTGAACTTTAACAAACATTTTATGCAGTAACTGATGTATTCCCAACAATTTTCTATATTTTTTATTATTTTTCCTGTTTACTTTCTTAATTATACTTTATTCCAGATGGAATGCATATAAATAAATAAATAAATAAATAAATAAATAAATAAATAAATAAAGAATTTAAAAATCAGTTCGTCACACACATCATCTGGTCTGAAACTTTTTCAATGCTTCAAATCGTCACATTCATTTCGCTCAGTATCATTTTGACACTCAAGTCAATTTGACTCCTTCCGTTCGTTTAGTCAAGTCGTTATATCCGTACGCCCCAGAATCGATTTGACTCAGTAGACTGGACAGATTCAGCAAATTACATTGAAATGGTCACGTTCATTTCGTCCCAGAATCGTTTCGCCACTCTGTCGAATTGACACATTCTGTTCGTCACATTCATTTCGTCACTTCACGTATTCAGTCAGCTACAAAAAGGTTTATGAATTATTAACATGTAGCCGTGATAACCGTAGTCCCTTGTTCGAATCCAGGTCGTGGAATTTTTCCTTTTTTTCATTAATATCTTTAGCTTATGTTTGGAGAATTAAATCCAGTTTTAATTATTACCTACGTTCCAATTTTGTTTAATTATTTAATTAGGTTAAAACCCCAAAAGTACAATCTACTGAATCCCGGATAGTGTTGCGCTCCTTATTTTTGTTATAATAAATCTTATTGTGTGGGCGACATAGAAAGTACACTTCTTATAGCGATAACAGAAACTGAATCGCTCTATCCAGTAAAATCTTCTGTGTGAAAATTGACTTCGAGTCGTTTTATTTGCGTTATCGTCGTATAGCATTCAAGTTTCTCACCTTATCTTATAGTATGATTCGCCTTAAAGGGGTTCGACCAGAAGCCCCGGTTTTTCAAGTAAAAATTTAAATTGCGAACTTCAAAATCTAGACATTGCTAAGTTCTACCGAGATAATTTTTATATATAAAACTACCCTTAATACCCGGCATTGCTTGTGTTATAATAAAAAAAAAAACTATAACTAAAAACTAAACAGTGAAAACTAATTAAAAAAAACGTGCCAAGAACAGTTTTTAATTAAAAGTATTTATTCTGTTAAACAAAGCAAAAAACTTAAGTTAAACGCAAACCCATACAAAACAAGGAATTAGTTAATGCAAAGCTTCCAAATAAATAATGTTCTTAGTGAAACCGTTTTGGATAAAGTAGATCTAAGGATTATGTGGAATGTCAACACGTGAACAACCAACATATAGCTGGCCATAAGAAAGTCAAGAAGACTTTATATCAAGTCCAACAACCTTAAGAGATTGTCCTGAGACTTGTTGATTGACATAGCGAAACTGAGCTTAAGAGGAGATTGCAGTCTCTTGAACTGAAATGGCAAATCTGTGTCTGATGGGATCAGCGGGATTCTTGGAATGAACACAATTTCAGTTTGTATTTCGCTATGATGACCATAGTCATGACCTCGATAACATGAGGCTTCATGCTTTTCATGACTAACCTTGTTTCATTGCACAATCGTGGAAGGTCCAAGTTTCTCAGCAGTATGACTGAGCTCCTACTTGGAGGATTAGGTTGTGCAGTGGCATTCCAGGTGGCTGGACAAAGTTTAGAAACTCAGATGAAAACTCTACAGTTTCATCCTGA
Source organism: Rhysida immarginata (assembly GCA_023313115.1). NCBI lineage: Eukaryota > Metazoa > Arthropoda > Chilopoda > Scolopendromorpha > Scolopendridae > Rhysida > Rhysida immarginata. The sequence goes on from JAHWFO010039023.1 coordinate 67,611, forward strand.
TTGACAACAGTGTCAATAGATCGAAAAGAACTTGCTGGTTCAGGTAATATTTTTACCAGATCTAGATTGATTTTTTCTAACAGATCCAGTTTGATTTTTTCATCTTCATCATTTTGTGGAGCCAAAATCGCACGCTCACACAAACAGGTGGAAGGAGTAGTTGTTGCTCATGCTAGAAAAGACTTTGGCCTTGAGCTCATCTATTGTGCCAACTATCTCTTCACATGGCAGTTGGTGCATGTTGAGCTGTTGGTAAAAAAATAAGGCAATCCTCTGCTGCCAGTTGCTGTGAAAAGTGCACAGCTGTTAAATCTTCAAACAGACGGGCTCTCCTGGTGGTCTTCAGTTCCAGTTTCTGAACATGTTGCCAGAGAATGGAGCTCTTCAAAGAAGCATTCAGCTCATCAGTCTTTGTGCCTTTTGGGATGACGATTCCCGTCTGTTGAAAGTCTCCTGCAAGTACCACAGTCACTCCTCCCATGAGACTGTCACTGCCTCTGATGTCATTCAAAGTCTTGTCAACAACTTCCAGCGCCTTGCGATATGACATGGTGCACACACCCCAAATAATGAGCCGTGTTTATTGGAAAACCATGGCCTTGCCTGAATTCCTTGAAATGTTAATTATTGAAGAATCTGTTTTGGCTAAGTTCAAAGGAATCTTAAAAGCTAATGTGCAGTCCTGCCTCTAGTATGAACTGCTGCTGCAATGCCAGAAGATGCTACAGCAAGATATGCAGTGCTGCCTGGTCTTTGCGAGAAAAAGTTGATCAGGAAGGTTTTTCCTGTGCCTCCTGGCACATCAAGAAAAAAAAGGTTTTCAGTCTGTCTTCTGACAGCATCAATTATCCTGTTGTAAGCAGTTCTTTGGTCATCGAGTAGCTTTCGTTCATTTTCTGCAACAAAAGCCTCCAGTTCATCTATCTTTTTCTATCTTATTTCTTTTTCTATGTATATATCTTCAATCTATCTTCTTCTTGAATTACCCCTTTACGTGGTCAAAGAAATAAAAATTCCCTTAAAAAAGAGAGACAGGATGTGGGGGCGGGGGGATAAAAAAGCGTTATAACTCCACCATGACCTTGACTTTGGATCAATTTGGCCTGCCTAAAACCTTCCCAGGGTCAACCTAAATTACCATGCAAAATTTCATCAAGATAGACCAACCATTTTGGAATGCATAGCGAACAGACAGACAGGCAGATATACAGAGAAATTTTATATATATAGATTCGCTACTAGTAACAGTATTGTAACAGTATTGTAGGATGACTTCGCAAAGGATTATGGGTTAAACCATCGTTGATTACAAACAAATTAAAAACAGATTACAAACCAGTATTGCTAATTTATCATTTTATTTCATGCGCTTGTCCTTTATGGGACATTATTAATAAAAATTAAACAATGCACAAAACAATGAAAATGCTTTTTAAACTGGACATACCCCTGCTAAATTGGCAACACTGATGTCAAACTTGATGGCCGAGAGCGTTAAGGCTCAGGTCTTTTGGCTTTCGTGATGATCAGGTTAGGTTAGGGTCATTTCTGGCGCGGATGTTTTCTCACTCTTATGATGAGCTTGCAATTTTCATTTGCCAGAGTACAGGTTTATTGGCCAACTCACTTCAAATTAACTATGCTTTTTCAGTGCTTCATAGATTTGGAGGAACCTCATCCTGCAGTGGATAAACAATGGTTGTAAATGATGGTGATGATACACTGCCTAGCCAAAATAAAGTCGCCGTCGAATATTCAATATGCAAATACTAAGGAGTCAGTCACAGGCATACTACTGAAGTCTTGTGCGAAATACTCCCTTACATTGTCCTGCATTAGTTTATCGCTTTATTTGTTTTGAAGAAAGATGTATGTGGACGCAGCACATGGTCGCGGAAAAGATGTCACCGAGTTTCAGAAGGAGCAAATTATCGGCTTATTCCAAGCAGAGAAAACAAGCAAAGAGATTGCGGCAATTACTGGGATTGAGTAAAAAGTGTTCAACAATTAGTAAAGCCTCGGAAGGAAAGATCTGAATCATCAACCCCGAGTAGTAACTGTGATCGGAAAAAAATTCTGACTAATCGTGACTGGAGATCATTAAGACGCATGATGAAAGAAAAACCGAAGAAATTGTACATTAGACCTGACAGAAAAGTTTAACAAGGAAATCAAAAGCTTATCCATCCGCAAAATGCGACGAAACTTTAAGGACTGTAACTAAGCAACTGCTCTGCCACAAGATATCCGATTTTTAGTAAAAACAATAGGAAAAGATGATTACTGTTCGCCCGGGAGGACAAAAATTGGAAAATGGAGCAGATGAAAAAAGTCATCAAGTTTGATGAATCTAGGTTTACCCTATCCTACATACAAGGGTTGGTCGAAAAGCTGTAACTTTTTTATTTGGTGACCGATTTTCAAAATTCTTTTTTATATCTGATACTTACATTTGTCCTCAATATAATGCACTATTTTCCATTAGACAGAGTCCTGATCCCTTTCCACGCATTGCGCCAACGTATGAATAATCGGATGAACCCTTCGGAGCAGAATTCCGGGGTTGTTGTCGACATGAGAATTGAATGGCATCTTTCACCTCATCATGAGAACGCAACTCATGTCCCTTAAGGTGCTCTTTCTTCTTTGGGAAGTGGTGGTGAAAGTCACAAGGTGAAAAGTCTTCCATCTTTGAACTGTAGATGCTGCAACGCTTCTGGGTGTGGGGATCGTATGCGGGCGAGCGTTATCGAGCTATAGAAGAGAGTCCAAAGCTGCCATTCAATCCTGGTGTCGACAAAAACCCCGGAATTTTTCTCCGACGGGTTCATCCGACTAGTTATGCGTTGGCGCAATGCGTGGAAAGGAATGGGGACTATGTCGAAAAGTGAATAGTGCATTACACAGAGGACAAATATAAGTATCAGATACAAAAAGAATTTTGAAAATCGATTAAAAAATAAAAAAATTACAACCATGGAGGCATTACTTTTCGACCTACCCTCATAGATGATGAGCGCATCAGGGTAAGAAAAGAACCGCACTATCCAAGCCTGTGGAGACTCTGCGATGATCTGGGTTTGCTTCTGTTGCTCTGGTCTGTATTCTGCAATGTTATGCAGCCGAGTGCCTGAATCTGCTGGATGACCAGATCATTCCATTCTTGGACGAGTTTCTTTTTTCTGATCGAACTGGAGTGTTCCAGGAAGACAACGCCAGGATAGACCAAACTTGAATTCCAATTGATGGTGGTTCTTTCCCTCTGAAATTGACTTAAAAACTCATGATTCGAGAAAATACAGTACATTGAAATTAAAAAAAATTCTTTACATGTGTCCCTATGTAGATAATTTTGTGCAGCTAACTACTCTGAAACGGCAAAATGTAGAACCGAAGGAAACTAATACACTGTTAGAGGGAGCCTTAAACTTATGAAAATGGGTTAAGTCTTTTATGATATAATTTTGTTAAAAAAATAAAGAAATGTTGTAGCATTTATTTCAGCGAATAAAAGTTAATAGAGTCACTATAGGCAGAGACTCCTTTCATTGAGACGAATAATACATTCTTCAATAATTCGTTGGATAGTCCCCTCAAAAGTATCCGCATCGTCATCAGTCCTTCAACATTTGTCATAGATGTTTACAAGGCAGGGTAATCATTCTTTTTAAAATTATGCCGGGTGAGTTAAAAGTCTGTTACCCCCTTCCTATCTTGGATACCAATGTAGTTACGCAAATTCCAATACAAGGAATGATTAAGAACTGGAGGGTGCTCTATCTGATGGAGCACCTTTCATCAACTCAAATATGCAAATTAAGGCACATCTAAATTCTATCTCGAAAACCGTAAGAGATACACAAAAAAATTCTAATTGCACATTTGTTCAACAGCAAATTCCAAACAAAACAAAAAAAAAAAGTTCACCAAAATCCGATGATTTGATTACTCACAATCCTCATTGCAAGCTCATTGGACGACTTCAATGGGGCATACAGAACAGGTCGAGTTGACTGCGAGACAAAATGATTCTAGGACAAAGTGAATGATGTGACGGGAAGTGATTCTGGGACAAAGTGAATGATGTGACGAAATGATCTGATAACGTTTTTGTTTCGAGTTTGTTTGTTTTATAAAACGCTAAAACTTTCCTCCTCAGTTTTCCCATCGAATAGGGTAGACCCAGTGACGTGATGTTATTTTAACTGAAGAAACAAAACAAAACGCGAACTTCTAACACGGAAATTGCCGAGAAATTTCGACAGTTTTCGGTCGATAAGTCGCTCGCCGATAAGAATTTCTCCTTAAGGATTTCTTCAGTTGAATGCGAGCTGAGGAGCGTAACAATTTTCCCCCCCTCGGAAAGAATGGGATAGTCTGAACATAGACGAAACAAAGCCAGCGAAATTATAAACAACACGATTCGTTCGTTCGTTATAATCTTCGGTCGCATGCAAGCAGAGAAGCGGGAAACTTACAAGTTCTGATTTGCGTGGTCAAATTCCAAACTCGATTCTCTAATTTTGTCATAAATCACTTTCTCATGCCATGACCTCCTTTTTTACTCCGTAATAAAGGAGTAATAAAGGAGGTCATGCTCATGCAGTCAGCTGAACGGATCCAATTCGTCACATATGTTTCATTGCAATAACTCAGGCCAACGATGAAAAATCATCTTGAATGAATTTGCCTTATTCTTGTGGGTTTTTTTTTTTGTGTGTGCGCTGAATCATCTGCTTTTAAATTTTTTCCTTCACATCAGGTTTCCGAGTTACGCACATAGGGACTGACATGTAAAAAGTAATTGGCGTGAAGAGAAGCGGCTGCAATGTTAAAGTATCCATATTTTTGGGCCACAAGGAAATTTATCAGGCCCCAAACTCTGAATAATTTAAAAGTGTTTCATTGATAAACAAAACTGCGGGTGAGGGAAAAAAATCCGAGATTCGGATTCAGCACAAAAGAAAGCGTACGAGAATCAGGTCTTAACGTTACAAATGAATTTTAAAAGATTTTTGTTTTGTTGGCCTGCGTAATTCAAACCATTCTTTTTGTCACAGATTTACTACTTCATTACTCAACAAGAACATTTTGTTGTTATTATCAAAAATAAATTCGTTATGTTCAAATGCATAGGAATTAAATTCAATTTTAAATTAAGACTAAAGCTACACAAATATATTTTTATTTATTTATTTATTTATTTTTTTGGAAAACTACAATTTTATTTCTACAGGGGGACTCAAACTTATCCAGCATAATTGTTTAGGAACATTGTATGCTTCAAATGGAACATTATATCTGGTTTCGATCGTGTGTGAGACATCGAAGTCTGAACGATCCTGTCTCCCTGAGAACTTTGTGTACCCTCAAAAACACCTCTCGATGTGGATGGCGCCTATGAGAAAATGCATCCGCGTACAACCTGCTGGCTTCTGTAGCGTTACCAGCAGTAAGCCCATAGTAAAAATGAATATTCGCATATTCTTCTTTTGTGAAAATAAACGCCATAATGAACTTCGACGCTGTGTTGCAGAATATGAGCAATTGCTCAAATCAACAGGCAAGTCAATGAAATACCTTTCACACGTGTTACGACGATTCCTCTTCCTGTTTGGCATGCAAAACAGGAGAGTATATTTAAGAATAAATAGGTAAACCTACGTTTTTTTTCTAGGAAAAGACTCTAAATAAAAGAAAATAGACAAACGTCAATATCTCACACACGATCGAAACTAAATGTAATGTTTATAGGACATTTTTTGTTCCATTTCAACCATACAATGTTCCTAAACAATTATGCTGGGTCACCCTGTGTAAATATGCATACTGTTTTAAAAAAAGAGAAGAGAAATGGTTTATTTAAAAATAAAAATTATAAGTAAAGGAGAATTATTTCCTACTGAAAAACTGCGCACTTATGACTTGAATATAATACATTGTAAACTGAAAATGTACGGGTATAAACATTTTAACCTCCATAACCGTGTATTTTCATGGTGGCGCATAAAAATGTTAAAACATTGAGTTTTTGTTAATGATGGATGTAAAAGAAAAAAAGGACGAGACACAAAAAGAACCTGGAATAAAAAGCAAATTGAAAGACCCTGAAAAAAAAAGCTGACGTTTCGGATAGAAT